>SJXQ01006976.1:0-158966 GCA_006408695.1 Aepyceros melampus | reverse complement strand
TATACGTCAACCCTACTCTCCCACTTCATCCCACCCCCCCTCCCCCTGCTGTGTCCACGTGCCTGTTTGCTATGTCTGCTCCTGTATTCCTGCCTTGGAAACACCTCATCTGTGTCATTTTGCCAGATTCCACATGTATGAGTTAATCAGCACCCATGCAGTCAGGGAATTCTCTGAAGTGCTGAAAGGCAGTGCCTGGACATCCCACATATGAGGACAAGCCAACAAACCGACTCCTGAACTGCATTCAGCTGTTTCAGCCCCAAAGCTTGCCTTGCACTTATTTCCGCTGCTCTTTATTCTGGCCTCTCCACATTAATTCAGGTCACTCTCTGTTAAAAAGCAAGACAAGATAGTGTTTCAAAAAAAAATGTTCTCTATGAAATATTTAAACATGGTTAAAACTACCAGCAAGATGGAGTTGAATGTTTTATGTGATAACTGGTGTTCAAATCTTGGCTCCCTTCGGGTCGGAAAGGAAGAACAGTGGTGGTAAAACCTGTGCCCTGTGGTTCTTACTTGTCACCCAGAGCAGTTTTAGGCCGATTTTGTCCCTACACTCGAAGCCAAACACCCATGCTGAGATGGTGGATTATCTTAGTTGATTTAGTTTATTCAGAGGAATGGAAGTTAGTATTTCTGGTACCTGTGATTCTAAGGAAAGGACTGAGGAAGGGGGTGTGTGTATTAATATTTGAGAATCTACCACAGATTGGAGACACTGGTTCAGAGAGGTAAAGTAATTTCCCTAAGGTCTCGTGGTGAGAAAGAGGTGACGTGTATGGGTGTGTGCTCAGTCACTCAGTCTGTCTGACTGTTTGCGATGCTGCGGACTGTAGCCCGCCAGGCTCCTTTGTCCATGGGATTCTCCAGGCGAGGATGCTGGAGTGGGTTGCCGTTTCCTCCTCCAGAGGATCTTCCCACCCGGGAATCGAAACTGTGTCTTTTGTGTTTCCTGCACTGGCAGATGGATTCTTAACCGCTGTGCCACCTGGGAAGCCCCAGAAAGAGGTGAACCAGGATTCAAATTCCCGAAACCTATGTAATGATGCTTCTTTCCATACTCCAGTGACTTGAAGTTCTCTGCAAGGCAATGGCACCCCACTCCAGTACTCTTGCCTGGAAAATCGCATGGATGCAGGAGCCTGGTGGGCTGCAGTCCATGGTGTCGCAAAGAGTTGGATGTGACTGAGCAACTTCACTTTCACCCTTCCCTTTCATGCATTGGAGAAGGAAATGGCAACCCACTCCAGTGTTCTTGCCTTGAGAATCCCAGGGACGGGGGAGCCTGGTGGGCTGCCGTCTATGGGGTCGCACAGAGTTGGACACGACTGAAGTGACTTAGCAGCTTATAGGGCAGATTGTATAGACAGCTTACATTTGTAACAATGTGACCTTGTACTGACCTCTCAGCTCTTCAGAACTTCTACCAGTACTACTCAGCAGTCCCTTGACCCTGGCAGCTCTTCGAAGGTGCCTCCTTAATATTCTCCAGGATGGTTCTTTCAACTCCTTCTCAGATGACACACTATTTACTTCTAGTTACCTCGGTTACCTTTTTTC
The DNA here is from genome assembly GCA_006408695.1 of Aepyceros melampus. Taxonomy (NCBI): domain Eukaryota; kingdom Metazoa; phylum Chordata; class Mammalia; order Artiodactyla; family Bovidae; genus Aepyceros; species Aepyceros melampus. The sequence goes on along the minus strand of SJXQ01006976.1, from coordinate 157,403 downwards.
AGGTGAACTCTAGCCTTTCTTAGGTAGAAAGAAACCAAAAAACAGAAGCATCCTAAAAAGAGAGGGCAGGTCCACCTATTCATCTTGGCTCTACCAGGACCAGAGGGGGTCCGTCATGCCACACGGAAGTCTGCCAGGGTCAGGGGCCGCATGTGGCCATGAGCTGCTGGACTCTAGCCCTGGTTTGGGTGCTCAACAGAGTAGCAGCCATCAAGTCTGACACCACTTCCTTCTCTGTGGCTATATATTAGCCAGATATCTATGTGCCACTTGAGGAAGAGACACTGAAAAGGGAGGGTGAGGTGAGAGAAGACCTGGCAGGATCGCTCCCTCATCTCATTCCCTCACCTGATGAGTGTGTGATGGGACATGACCAATTAGTCCGGGACAGCTCAAGAATATGGAATATGCCCTTTGCACTGCTAAGTAGTCATGGCATGGGTTAAATGTAGGTCCCATGAGGTGTGGATTTAGGAATAAATATGCAAAATATAGAACATGAAGTCAATGGAAAAGAAGGAAAATCGCATGTTTCAAGGAAATGCAGTTAGATAATGGATTTGCACTCTCTCACGCACAAAATCTCTGTGGCTTGACATACACTGTAAAACAACATCTTGTTGTGGGAAGAGCTTTTTCTATATCTCTTAAGGTTTCAACTAGATCCACGTCTTTCCATCAGCTTGAGCACGTGACTGCTTTGAGCTTCTGGCCTTCAAGAAGTTGCTTGTGCCCTAAATGCATCAGTCAATGCTTCAAAAGGGGATTTCAGCAAAGCTCTATGTTAAACGTCAAATTTGTGCCCATGTTTCCAGTTCAGATGTTGAAGTCCTAACCATCCGTACATCAGAGTGTGAACTTATTTGGTGGTAAGGTCTTTAAAGGGTATGAAGTTGAAATGAGGTCATTAGGTTGGGACTTAATCCAATGTGACTAGTGTTCTTATGGGAAGAGGAGAGTAGGACAAAGACAGGCACAGCGGGAAGATGATGTGAGGTTGCATGGAGGAGATGACCACCCACAAGTCAAGAAGAGAGTTCTGGTCTGGAATGGATTGTCCTCTCACAGCCCTCGGGGTGGGGGTGGGGGGCAGGCCTGCCAACATCTCAGTCAGACTTCTAGCCTCCAGAACTGTGACATGATACACTTCTGTTGTTTAAACCTCCCAGTTTATGGTACTTAGTTAAGTAAGTAAGTGTTAGTCGCTCAGTTGTGTCTGACTCTGTGTGACCCTCTGGACTGTAGCTTGCCATGCTCCTCTGTCTGTGGGGATTCTCCAGGCAGGAATACTGTAGTGGGTTGCCATTTCCTCCTCCACAGGGCCTTCCTGACCCAGGAATCAAACCCAGGTCTCCTGCGGCTTCTGCGTTAGTAGGAGAGTTCTTTACCACTGAGCCACAGTCGTAAAGAATCTGCCTGCAATGCAAGAGATCCAGGTTTGATCCCTAGGTTGGGAAGATCCCCTGGAGAAGGGAATGCCTACCTACTCCAGTATTCTTGCCTGGAGAATCCCATAGACAGAGGTCTGGCAGGCTACAGTCCATGGAGTCTCAAAGAGTCAGACACGACTGAGCGGCTAACTTGGTTACAGCAGCCCTAGCCAATGAGTAACCCCATTCAGAAACACATGCATGCACCAGATAAGAGCGGGGAAGAGAGAAAAGGAGAAAAGGATTTCTTTGGGGTAGTTTGATTGTCTCCCAGTCTATGTGGATATGATTGTGGCTAAGCTTGGGTGTGGAATAGGCATAGCACATGGTCTGTCCTTCATCGGTCACCACACTGAGTAATTGGTGTATCTCAAATATATAAGAATATCAATGATCAGCTCAAACTTAAAAATAATTCTAGAATGAGGCAGTTGTCATTGTTTAAAAATTTTGTTTTCATTTGGAATAGTGCAGCCCACAAAAGCATGATGGAGGTGCCAAAGGGAAGTGTGTTTCTTCTTGGTGAGAATTTACATTTATCTGGCCCTCCCTGCACCCCCGGAGGCCTCCTGCCCCAGCTCAGATCCTTCACAGGCTGGCTGACTGAAGGGGCCCCTAGCCCTCTGAAAGCAGCTGCTGTGAATTCCTTTGGGTGGGGATTTGATTGGACTGTGTTTTTTCTGTTTTCTGTTAAGATGAACTGCCAGTATGCGTTATGTCCAGACAACCACCTTGTGGAAACCCAGAAAAAGCTGCAGAATAGAATGGAGGTAATCTCCTTGAAGTGGCTTGTTGGGGCTTCCAAGGTCAACGTGGAGAAGCTGGACTCCATGGCGCCCCTGAGATCTGAGCCGGGTGGCGGGAGTGCCCGGGTGAGTTGCCCTGCTGGCCTCTGCACACACTGCGAAATCACAAAGAGCCTTTCTGTCCACGGCAGCCTGTGATTTGGCTTTCATCATTGGAGCCAAAGACTCGGCACTCTTAGGTAATAAAGGAACGGACATCAATCCCGAGGGAGAAGACTCCAGTTCCAGAATGTCCCTTTGTCCAGGAACAGCTGCGTGGAATTCGAGACTATCCAAGGATGGAAGATCACAGGATCACTCTCTTTCATTGTCTACTTGTTCGTCTGGGCGCCACACTGTGCTTCTGCCATCAGCGGAGCTGCCCACCACTGCTGAAGGCATGAGGCCTTAGGTTAAAGATTTATTCTTTTCTGCGGAGCCTCAAGTCAGTTGTTAACCCTCTCCTCCCCTTTCTTTCATTAAAAAATTTTTCAAAATTAATTTTATTTGTAAATATACATACAAAAATATATAAATCATACATGGATGACTTAAAAGAGTAATAAAGCAAACAACAGGGAGGCCAGGAGGCTTGGCATGCTGCAGTCCATGGGGTTGTGGAGTCAGACACAACTCAGTGACTGAACAGCAACAAAGCAAACAACACCCAGGTACCCATCTTTAACTCCAAGAATAAATACGTTCTTCTTTCAGCGGTAGTGTAGTAATGTGGGTGGAATCTTATTTCTCTTTGGGATACAATCTTTTGACATGGCTGTGTTATCAAGTCAGGCTATGAGGCTTGAGGATAATAGGGTATGAGAAAAATTGACTAGGGTGTTGGTATGTCTTCCCACTAATATACCAAATATTAGCAAACAAATTACTGTAGCAAATCTCTTTGTTAGTTGCATGAATGCCTGTAATCCAATTAAAAAAAATCTCTGTTTCAAAGTCAGTAAGGATTGCTAGTGGTAAAGAACCTGCCTACCAATGCAGGAGATATAAGAGACTTGGGTTCAATCCCTGAGTGGGGATCCCTGAGGAGGGCATGATAAACCACTCCAGTATTTTGTCTGGAGAATCCCATGAACAGAGGAGCCTGGTGAGCCACAGTCCATAGGATCGCACAGAGTCGAACATAGCTGAAGCAAACTAGCACACAAGGATGTAACTGTGTAGATTAAGATTCATCCATCCATCCAATATTGAATTTCTTTGTGATCCATTAATAAATGTTGGGCTTCCCTGGTGGCTCAGAGGGTAAAGCGTCTGCCTGTAATGAGGGAGACCTGGGTTCAATCCCTGGGTCAGGAAGATCCCCTGGAGAAGGAAATGGCAACCCACTCCAGTATTCTTGCCTGGAGAATCCCATGGACAGAGGAGCCTGGTAGGCTACAGTCCCCGGGGTCACAAAGAGTCAGTCATGACTGAGTGACTTCACGCTCACTCAATCAAATGTCTACCGCATGCCTACTGTGTTCCAGGCACTCAATAAACAGGCCTAACAGGGGTGGGAGGAGGATGGGGGAAAGGGCAGGAACAGAGCTGCTTCCTTCCCATGTGTCAGGGATTCTTGGCCCTTCTCCCGTGGACGAGAGAAATTCTGACTTTGTTGCGGCGGGCAGACTGTAAGTTTTATACTACAAAGTCATCTATATCACTTCTTGGCTCTAACCAATTAGGAAGGTCTGTCTTCTTAGATTCTCAGCTCGTCCACCTCCCCTCCTCCATAGTCCTCAATGGAGTACACCCCGGGAAAGAACCCTAGCAAACCCAGCCTGTGTCCGCTTGTGTTCTGGGGCTGTCTCTGAGCTGTAGCGGAGGAGGGGCTCCACTTCCAGCTGGGCTGGGCGGGGCACGCACACGGTGACTCTAGGCAGTGACAATTCCGAGGAGTGAGGGCACCAGCAGATTGGCTGCCCCAGGGAAGCTGGGGAGGGGATCAGGTGGAAGATGGGATCTGGGGGCAAGGGCAGTGGACATAATGAGCTCAGGTTTGCTGGTCCTCTTTGAGAAATAAAGGGTGGGACCACATGCATTGATGTATGTGTTGTGTGTTGGGCCCAGCGCTAGGCGTGACATAATTTCATCCCCTAGGTAGTTAGTCCTCCCATTTTACAGAAGAGGAAATGGAGGCTCTGAAAAGTTAAATGTCATGCTCATGTCTTCACAGCCCAGAAGTGACGGGTCTCTTATTTGAACCCATTCTTCATTCACAACGCTGCTCAGTCTCTTGTTTAGGGCTTGACAACCTTGTCAGCACGGTCCCAGAAAGTGCTATGATAAGTCACCCTGTTCAGAGGCTGCCTCATAGATGCCTGCTGCCCTTGGGGGTACCTGCACCTCTCTGCTGCTCAGGCAGGGGGCAGGGCTGGTCCAGGACAGAATGGCAGGTTGGTCAAGTTCTTCATTTTCTTAACCCCTCTCTCACCCTCCCGTTTCCTTTTCAATGGCTTCCCTGGTGGCTCAGACGATAAGGAATCTGCCTGTAATGCAGAAGACCTGAGTTTGATCCCTGGGTTGGGAAGATCCCCTGGAGAAGGGAATGGCAACCGACTGCAGTGTTCTTGCTTGGAGAATCCCCATGGACAGAGGAGCCTGGTGGTGTACTGTCCATGGGATCACACAGGGTCAGACACGACTGAGCGACTAACACTTTAGCGGTCTAGCATCCTGGCACGGTAGGGAGTCTGAACTTGAGATGGAGCCCCAGCTCTGTAGCCAACTGTGAGATTTCAGGCGAGCCTGTTTCATCTGTAAAGATGGTATCAGCAGGGTCTCTCATACGTGAGAAGTAGAAGTTCTAGCTACAGAACCTGGAGTACAAAGCAGAAACTCACCGCATGGGACTCACTTTTTCTCAGGTTCATTCCTTCCTGCGTTGCTTCACAATCTTGTCCTCTCTTCCCACAGCAGCACTTCTGGCCAAGGCTTCATCTCTATGACTCTCCCCTCATATTGCTTATTTTTCCAGAGACATTTGTGACCATTTGAAGTGGAACAGGAAGCTTCCTCTAGGAGCATCATTGCATTTAAAAGGGATGTTCTAAAAACATAAATAATACCAGACCAAAGAATAACTCTAATTCTGATGTGGCAAATGGAGGTTTAATGAAGATGTTTGTGGGCAGATGGACTTTTGCTGATTCCTTTGATGAGCCCTTTGATGCTGGTTCAACACAGGATCCATCCTGTCCTCTGTACTTGGCTCCACATGTCAGAGTGTTGATGGAAGCTCGGGAAACATAACTAAGGAACCATTTAAAACCTGGAGCCATTTTACCCTGCTTTTATACGTTCTTCGCTGTTGTATTTATTGTATGGTGTGTATGGATCATGTTGGATGTATCTGTCATGGTATTAACAGAGAGTTTCAGATATTAATAAGACTGAAGTCATCAAACTAGTAAGTAAGTAAAGTCACTCAGTCGTGTCCGACTCTTTGTGACCCCATGGAATGCAGCCCACCAGGCTCCTCAGTCCATGAGATTCTCCAAGCAAGAATACTGGAGTGGGTTGCCATTTCCTTCTCCAGGGGATCTTCCCAACCCAGGGATCAAACCCAGGTCTCCCGCATTGGAGGCAAACGCTTTAACCTCTGAGCCACCAGGGAAGTCCACCCTGCCAAAATGGCAGTTCATTTCTCAGTAAAATGTCCTGTACTTACCAGGTGCTGACAGCTTGTAGCTAACTGCTCACTTCACCTGCCTGAGTGGTTTTTAGGGCCAAATTGCAGTGCACGGTCCTTTAGCAGTTATCGTGTTTGGGCACATGATGATGAATCTCCAAAAGTGTACATGTACATCTTACTGTGAGACCAACCAATCTTCAAACCCATAGACTGCAGAGCAGTTCCTTGTACCTAGTAAGCAAATAGTGAGCATTGTGTGTGTGTGTGTGTGTGTGTAATCACTCTCAAACACAAATGCCTGGAATTCAGTTCAGTTCAGTTCAGTCGCTCAGTCATGTCTGACTCTTTGCAACCCCATGAATCGCAGCACGCCAGGCCTCCCTGTCCCTCACCAACTCCCGGAGTTCACTCAGACTCACGTCCATTGAGTCCGTGATGCCATCCAGCCATCTCATCCTCAGTCGTCCCCTTCTCCTCCTGCCCCCAATCCCTCCCAGCATCAGAGTCTTTTTCTAATGAGTCAACTCTTCGCATGAGGTGGCCAAAGTACTGGAGTTTCAGCTTTAGCATCATTCCTTCCAAAGAAATCCCAGGGCTCATCTCCTTCAGAATGGACTGGTTGGATCTCCTTGCAGTCCAAGGGCCTCTCAAGAGTCTTCTCCAACCCACAGTTCAAAAGCATCAATTCTTTGGCACTCAGCCTTCTTCACAGTCCAACTCTCACATCCATACATGACCACAGGATCACACACGCACACAGGTGCGTGCACACACAAAATACCATTAAATGTTACAGTCTCTGGCTTTTCATGATGGAGAGTCTTAAAACTGAGACTTTAGCAATGATTGAATCTGAATTCTTCACTTTAAAGAAACTGAGGTCTGGAGAGGGGAGGGAAAGCCGGAGTTAGCTCAGCTGCTTATGAAAGCGTCAGGATAAGAACGCAGGTCTTCTCATTCCTTGTCCAATGGCTCATAAGTTCATCCTTCCTCCCTGCCTTCCCTCCTGCCTGGATCCCTGCTTCCTTCCCTCCCAACTTCAGTTTTCTAGCAATCTTCCCCCCCTAACTACACACCCCACTTTCTTCAGATCTCTGCTCAGCTGTCTCCATATGAGTCAGGTCTTCTCTGAGCACCCAACACAAAGCTTTATTTTCTGAGCACGGCTTATTTGCCTGACTGCGCTAGCTAAATGAAAGCTCCAACTACAACGTAGGCTTCATGTTGCTTTGCTCACTGTAAAATCTACAGCACCCACAACAGTACCTGGTACACAGTTCAGTTCAGTTCAGTTCAGTCGCGCAGTCGTGTCCGACTCTTTGAGACCCCATGAATCGCAGTACGCCAGGCCTCCCTGTCCATCACCATCTCCCGAGTTCACTCAGACTCACGTCCATTGAGTCTGTGATGCCATCCAGCCATCTCATCCTCGGTCGTCCCTTTCTCCTCCTGCCCCCAATCCCTCCCAGCATCAGGGTCTTTTCCAATAAGTCAACTCTTCGCATAAGGTACACAGTAGGTGCTCCATAAATACCTGCTGAGTCAACGGATGAGCATCTCCGAGTGACAGGCAGAGGCTGCAGAGACGGGAGTGAGCAAACGCTCCTTCATGTGCCCTCAGGAGCACTCAGCTTCGTGGAGGAGGGATCTTGCATTGGTCATCACCCATCTGTGATAAATTTTACAGAGGCTTCCCAGGGGCCACCGGAGCACACAACAGAGTCTCGACCTGGTGCCGCTGGGGAGGCGTGTGACAGTTGTGGGGGAAGACCACGCCCACATCAGGTGTCACCATTCCTGAGGTGGGATGATGAATGAATGAGTCATTCATACCCTGTAGAATGTATTCATCCCCAGTCATGTTTCAGTGATTTGTCAAATGAACTCCGTTTGGTTGCCTCGGGGCTGGTTTCAGCTCTGAATAGGCTGTGCCTGGTGAAGAGCTGGTCACGGGATGATCCCTTAGATAAGATTGCATTAGAGACACGGACCACTGTGCCTGTCCTAAGCCTGGGAATTTGTGCGCCATTCGCGGAATGATTTTTGAATGAGTTTATTCTGAGAGAAGGCAGAACTGGATTGATGTCTCCCTGGGGGAAATTCAGAGTTGGGAGAGAAGGCGAGTTAGCTCCCAGCGTGGCCACATGATGTCGCTGTTGCTTAAAAATGTAGAATAACGAAATCCTCTCTTGTGAAGACCAGTTTATGAAAGAAGTTTCAGGAAGGCGGAAAACTGTTCCGATAAGAGGAACACATCTACGCACTTAAAAGACATTTATAATAGCTGATTAACTTTGCTGTACAGCAGAAGCTAGCACAACATTGTAACGAACTATATACTCCAATAAAAGTAAATAAAAGACATTTACAAACATAACAACACCTGGTCTGTTTCCCAAATTTGTGCCCTTTATTTGTAAGGCACTGTTTTATTTATTTATTTTTATTAATTTTTTACTTTATTCAGCAATATCAAATCTATCTTGGTCATACTGCGTGATTTCTTCTGAAGTCAAAGCACTCATGTCTAATAGCTTATATGCCCTCAAAGCATAAGGTTTCATTGAAACATCATGGAACAGAAGAGTAAAGATGATGTGCCGTGCATGGAGATGTATGACGACCTTGGATTTCTGTACCTGAGGTCATCTCTGAAAACGATCACCTGTTAACATAGGTTCCATCTTTCTCCATTTCCCAAATCTACATGTTTACTTAAAATTTGTCCATGGTCTGTTTTTTACTTTCCCACTCATCATTCTTCCCTTTTGTTTCTTAGAGAATCTCTATCATTTTATCATTTTAATGATTTATTTTGTTCTTTTTTTGAGAGTTCATTCATTCCTCAAACCTTTCGGGGGAGTACCTTGTGAGTGAGATCCCATTCTAGGTACTGCAGAAGACAGAAAGTGGATGAGCATATCATCTTCCTATGTAAGGCCCTTCAAATCTCGTAAGGTTGTAGGAGTAGCTCCCAGGAATTGTAAGCTGAATGGTTCAGGCCTGTCTTCCTACACCTCAGCCCTTGTGCCAAGCTCTTTACTTGTACCTCATTTACATCTCAGGACACCTCTTGTTAACTCTGTTTCACAGATAGGAAAACCGAGGTTTAGGAGAATCTCATTAATAATTTATCTAAGGCTAAACAGCTATGTATACTGGAGCTGAGATTTAAATCTGGGGACATTTGTCCACAGAGCCTGAATTATGCTTTACAGACTTTCAGTAATATTAGGCAAAATGAGGTAAATATTTTTAAAAAACCCAGAGATTCAAAATGCTATGGAAATTCCTATCTGGAGAGGTTCCATGGAAAAAGTTGCTTTGAGACTGGCTTGGAAGGATGAATAAAATTTCCCCTGAGAGATGAGAAGGGAGGGTCAGTCAACCAGAGGTTTAGTTCTTGGTCATGATATCTTTACAAGATAAACCAGCAGAGGGGTCTCGGTTCCACACGTTGACTCAGAGACCCAGGCTGGAGGGCCCCCCACCCCCCACCCCTGTGTGTAGCTGCATCCTCTAAAATGTAAGCAGAAGAGAGTTCACATGAGGGTTTTATTACATTTGCCTGGTTGCAAGTCACATCATTCTGCCCTCATCTCATTGGTCAGAACTAGTCACCTGGTCCTGCTTAACCACTAGAGGGCTGGGAAAAAATAGGCAAGAGGCAGAATATTGGTGAATGAATATCCTCTCTTCTCCACTATTGTGCTGCCTCCTTAGAAGACATGATTGTTATCCAGATCTAACCAGGGAATAGACTTGGACACAGAAAGATGAACTGACTCACTCAAGATTCCAGGATCACCTTGGTCATAGCTACCAAGAGAGGGTGGCATAGGCAACTGTTGATGTAACTTTAAGAGCCTCCACTTTCTTTTCCCATATCTTTCTTTCCTTGAATGGTTGGCTGAAAGTTGTAGGACTTCTACAATTTCAAATACTTTTCTTTGACTTAAGCCCTGCCTGGATCCTTTGAAAATTAAAATAGTTTCTAGAGAAGTAGCCTCTTAAGCAGTTCTCTTAAAACGAAGGGCTTGAGAGAGGGGCAAGTTTTCTGGTATGAATAAACAACGAAGCAAGCAAATAAGATTTGAAAATGACACTCATTCTCATCTCAAGCTCAGTATTCTCAGCACTTTCCAGTGGAAGATCAGTTTATAGGAGGGCATATTTCTCTTCTCCACTGGGGGTGCCTCTATACAAACCTATCAGCAGTGCTGTGAAAGACAGTCTAATGACCGGCCCATTGTTGTCTACGGTGAATGGAGCATTTGCTTGTTTCAGGTGACATACTAGGTAACTCTCTTCCAAACAGCAAGGCGCTTACCCAAGTGAAAAAAAAAATGAAAGGGACAGCCAGATTTGGTTACTGTCGGAGCCACATGATTCAGAGATATCCTTGATAATGACAGTCGCACAGCTGGATAATTAATCAAAGTATGAAGAGAATATAGAGCACTCTGATGCACACAGCTTCCTCCAGTCTCCGCGGGATCAGGCCATCATCTGTTTATTCTCCTTTGGAATGGCTTGAGATTATTCAATTATTCAGTAGCTTCCCTCCTTGCTGTGATGGGATGTATGGTTTTTAATTGGCACTGGGGTCTTTCGGTTCCTGTGAACTTTGCTAGTCACTCTTGTGATTCCAGTCCCTGGAAGCCTGAATGTTTATCTTTATCTAGAGCTGAGCCCAAACAATGCACCTGGAAGCACCCATCAGCTTCTAAAAAAAGCAGTTCTGCCCGGCAACGGTAGCAAGATCATGACAAGAGTCTGATCCCAGTCTCTTGCTTTTTCTTTCCTGCCTGCGCGTTGTTCTCAGCATACAAGATAGGATTAAAAAGTAATCAACATTTAGCATGGAATTTCTCTGCCATTATGGTTAATTTTTTAAGTGTTGTCTTTTCCCAAGGAGAAAGTTTCAGATTTTAAGTCAGGTGCATAAATGCTTGCCCATCGTGGTGTTTCTTGGAATTGCCTTCTGCTAAAGTGAGTCAATATTTGTAATATATAAAAATGATTTTTTTTCAAACTTCAGAGAGAGATTTTTCTGTTTGTTCAAGGACATTGATGAAGAAATAGATTACCACCTATTTTAGGGCCTTTGAACATAATGTTACAGTGAAATCTCTTGAAGCAGTGAAGGTTTTGCTCTCTTTAGTGGCATTTTTCTCCTTGAGGTGCAAATATCCAGTTTTCTGAATTAACTCAAAATGTTTTTTCAGCTCAGTCCCTGAGTAGCGCTGGCAGACCGTATTCCTAACACCTTCATGCTAATACTTGGCGTTGCTCCTCCGCCTGGTCATTTTAAGAGTAATAAGTTATCACAAGTCCAACACCTTGCTCTGGATTTTCAAGGCCTTATTTAACTTAACCTCAACAAATTTCAGGAGCTTCCCAGGTTGTACTGGCAGTAAAGAACCCACTGGCAATGCAGAAGGCAAAAGAGACACGGGTTTGATCCCTAGAGGAGGAAATAGCAACCCACTCCAGTATTCTTGCCTGGAGAATCCCATGGACAGAGGAGCCTGGTGGGCTACAGTCCATGGGGTCTCAAAGAGTCAGACTGGAAAACTAACACTGACTGAAATACCACCCCTTCCTCCCTCCACTTAGGTTTTTTCTATTCATTTTGGGGGGCTTATCAGTTGAACTTTCTTCCTTACACCTTATCATGATCTATTTTTAACATAAAGTATTATTTTGGAGTCAGTATTTGAAGGTCAATCATAAGACAAAAATCATACAGAGTCAAAAGTATCCTTGAAAACATTTAGGTTGCTCATCAAACGGAGCACAGAAGTCCTAGGGTATCTTTAGTCGAATAGCAGATAGATTGAATGCTTTGTGTTTAGACATCACATTGTATAAAGAGTATGTCTGCCCCAGCTGCAAGTTGAATTTGCATTATGTTAAAGACATGTAAGAGGTAAAGTCCCCTGAAGTCAGGTCTGAGAGATGTTACCACGAGTGTTTTTATTGCCATGTCGAGTTGGATCTGGTCAGAACAAACATGAACTCCTGGGACTATTTAGAAAAATATGTTTTGGATTCTTCTGAGATAATTGTGAACCATTCCCTTTGCATTAAAAAAAGGAACCCAAATGCATTAGAAAAATAACAGAAAAACATTTTCTAAATCACCGTGACGCTTACTTGAAATGGGAGAGAATCTGTATCTAATAGGGAAACAAAACAAGAAAAAAGAGAAAAAGAAGCAGAAAATGGAGAAGGAGGAGGGGAAGAAAAAAATTCCTGTATAAAGTTGAAACAGAGAAAAAGGCTTTTAAAGTAGATTAATGTTGCCTGTCAGGCTTCCCTGGTGGCTCAGTGGTAAAGAATCTGCCTGCCAGTGCAGGAGATGCAGGTTCAATCCCTGGGTGGGGAAGATCCCTTGGAGAGGAAATGACAACCCACTGCAGCATCCTTGCCTGGGAAATCCCAAGGACAGAGGAGGCTGGTGGGCTACAGTCACGGGGTCGCAAAGAGTCGAATACAACTTAGCAAGTCAGCAACAACAACCAATGTTGCCTGGTAGAGACTGCATAGTGTCCCCTCAAAAGCCCTATGTTGAAGCCCTAACCTCCAATGTGACTGTATTTAGAGATAGCAACCTTAAGGAGTTAATTACTTTTAAATCAGGTCATAGGAGAATGGCCCTAATCCGATAGGACTGATGTCCTTACAAGAAGTGGAGGAGACCACAGACCAATTAATCAGTGTCTCTCCCTCTCTCCCTCCTTTTTTCCCTCTCTCCAGAGGATGGTTGGATGGCATTATTGACTTGATGGACAGAGCTTGAGCAAACTCTGGGAGATGGTGAAGGACAGGGAAGCCTGGCGTGCTGCAGTTGATGGGGTTGCAAAGAGTTGGACACGACTGAGCGACTGAACGACAACCATCTGCGCGGAGGAAAGGCCGTGTGAGGAAACAGCAGCTGTCTGCAAGCCAAGAAGAGAGGTCTCACTGGAAGCCAACGCTGCTGGCTCCTTGGTCTTGGACCTGCAGCCTTCAGAACTGTGAGAAACTACTTTTCTGCTGTTTAAGCTTCTTGGTCTGTGGCATTTTGTTATGGTGATCCTGAGTTGACTAAGACATTGCTTAACTGAGATCTCGGTCCTGAAGACAGAATGGATTGATGTTTTTTTAGAGTCATTTTTTTTTTTTAACTTTTCTTTTTGCCGTGCTGGGTCTTTATTGCTGCATGTGGGCCTTCTCGAGTTGAGGTGTGCGAGCTTCTCACGTGGTGGCTTCTCTTGTGGTGGAGCAGGTGCGTGGGCTGAGTTGCCTCATGGCATGCGGAATCCTCCCAGACCAGAGGTTGAACCTATGTCTGCTGCGTTGGCAGGCGGGTTCTTAACCGCTGGATCACCAGGGAAACCCTGGATTGATGTGTTAACCTTAGGTCTTGTTATTTTGGCTGTGATAAAGGTGTAACTGCGGTGTTTTAATTCATTGTGGAGGTATCGGTTTGTCCATCTCAACAATTGCTTCCTGCTTGATAACATTTATGAGCTGAATGGAGTAAAATTGCTTATTTATTCTTATAACTGTTTAGATTACAATTAGCTGCCGTATCCAGATATTTCTCAGTGCGCTCAAGGTTTTCAAATGGATTGAACTTCCTAAGTCCTGAAAAAAGGTGATATTGGAACTGGAATCCATAGTTTGTTATGATAGTAACGCTATTGTAGCAGAAGTATGATGGGAATCTTAAAGAGTTGTTTTACTTCTTTAGCTAATAGAACATTCTTTTAGTAATTTAGAGCTACGCAGGTGGGAAGTCTCCTCCTGTAATGTAGCCTTCTCAATGAGGGTTAAGTTCAAAGCTTACATTCTCATTTTCCTTTAATGAAGAGAAAAAGACCTTAGAAGGTACAATTCAAAGTTGCTAAAATTGAAGTATGAGGAGTGGAAAAATGTGGACACAAATGTGCTCCTCCTCTAATGAGGAATCACATCCAGAGTTCAGGATTAATGATAAGAAGCGGCCGTCTGAGGAACTTTTGCAAGCTTCCATTTGGTGCGTGTCCCTGTTAATGTCATGTATTTCGCTATATTTGGCATCTAATATCCACGGCTGTTGAAGGGCTGTGCAGATATTTCACTAGTGCTGTTTTATGATGGGGTTAGGATGCTATGGAGGATTTATAGTGTTGAGAGGGCGCTTAGATCCATTCTTTCTAAATGATGTTTGGCTTCTTTCTTGGTTTAAAATGTGTCCAGGTAGCCACAATGCTAGGGAAAATCATTTCCAGCATATGCATGAGTGTTTGTTAAACATAACATTTCGTGACCCTATGTGTCTTGTATTAAGATTCCAGACTTGAGTGGTTTCAAAAATATCAGTCTGGTTGGGGTCACATGATGGAGTGGCTTGAGCTTTCTGAAAATCAAGAGGTTGGAGTTTAATTCCATATCTGTTTCTAACTGCCTGTGTGTGATGGGTAATTTTATGCATCAGCTTGGATGGGCCTCAGTGCCCAGATATGTGGTCAAACATTATTCTGGATACATATATGTGTGTGTTTCTGGATGAGATGAACATTGAATTCAGTGGACTTTGAGTAAAGTAGATTTCCCACCATAATGTGGGTGGGCCTCAGCCAGTCAGGTGCAGGCTTGAATAGCCCAAAAGACTAACTTCCTCTAGTGAGAGGGAATTCTGACAGAAGGTAGCCTTTGGGCCTGAACTGCAGAATTGCCTCTTCTCTGGGTTTCAGTCTGTCAGCCCACCAAGCAGATTTTGGACTTGCCAGCCTCTGTAATCACATGAGACATTTCTGCCTTTTGGAGAGTCTTGAATAATACACTGCATAATTCTGGTCTCATCTCTCTTCTGAGGGTCAAGTGTGCAATCTGTAAAGGGAGGAAATAGCACCGTATAACCTCTGAAGTTTTCTAGAGAGAATCGCATGATTAAAAAACCTGCTAATTTTGAAGTGTAAAATTTTTATAAGGAGTAATTAAATTCCAGAGAGACATTAGATAAAAATTTGAATATGCGTTCTCATTTATGGACATTTTAAGATTCAGAATCACTTTGGTGAGTGTCTGTGATGGTGAAATACACAGATCTCAGTGTATTTGCCCAAAAGCAAGCTCTTCTGGCTGAATTCTGCTGCTGAGTCGGTCTCTTTGGTCACAGTCCTGCGCTCTCACCCACCACCATCCTGTGGGCCTCCTCCTCCTCCCTGTGGGCATTGGTACCTTCCAGGTGCAGGTTCAAGCCTCCCAATTCCTGAGCCAGGTAACGACCAATGCAAGTAGAACATCAGCATATTCAGACCCCAGCTGGTGTCCAGAGATGAGAGGCTGGTCATGGCCAGCCATTCCATCACCACTGCTGTTTGCCTATTGTACAGTTATTTCTTTGATTCTTAATCATTTTCCTGGCAGTAAAATGAACCCAGATTCATTGCACAATAGCACTAAACAGAAAATAAAAGCCACCCATTGTAGCCCCTAGAAATAATCCCTATTCACAATGTTGATGTGGTTTATTCCTTCTTTTGCCAGGTAATAATAAAGTCTGGTCTTCCTTGTCCTCCCTCTGGAGGATCATCTTGTTCTGATGTATTTGCCAGGAGGAGGGTTTCTTCATTTCCACTCCTGGAACACTTGGGGTCACCAGGTATGGGTGTGCAGATTGCACAATGCAGAATCTGGAAGGGAGCTCACCTTTTCACTGTTTATCCTCTAAGTTTCTAGTGATCCCACCACAGTCTTTGTGGTCAATGGATTTTCCTGAAGGCTTTCAATTAATGGAGGGGACTTAGATTATATCCCTGCCCAGAACAGAGACTAAGTTACAAGCAACGATTGGACACCACTGTGTTAAACCATTCTGAACAAGGAGCGTTTCTCTCAAGCTGCTTCTTATTGATGCCTAAATTTCTCATCATATTCCTGGGACCAGCTCCTGTCACCTTCTCCTCAACCAGGATCTCAAAGCTCTAGCTCCTCAGGAGAAAGTTGTAAAATTCAAGTGACTTTGTTATAGGGAACCTTTTAATTCTTCTTCTAATCCTATCTTTTCAGATCATGTCCAGGGTTCTGTACTTTGCACAGCCAAAGAAAGGCCCAGAAAAGTGTTTTCATAAAAAATTGGTTCCCCCTCTAAGACAAATTCCCTACCCTCCTTGGTATGTGTGTGTAGATACTCAGAATGAAAACAAAGGCAGTGATCTTCATTTTCTTTATTGGTTTTCATTTTCTCTCATGCTTCCCTTTTCACTCGTGGCAGACATCTAGATAACCTGACGGGAATCACTGTTTCTGGGATATGTGCGTGGCAAGCTCTAAATTGCCTACAAGGGTTGTTTCAGAGTGACTGGGGCGGATGCACCGGCTGCTTTTTGTGCTCTCCTCGGGAATTGTTTCGGTCTTTTAAAAGATGTGTGTCGTCTCCGCTGTCACGCCATTAGAATGAGCCATGAGGTGTGAGCTGGCGTGACTCAGGGGTGCTCTTTGTGGCGTGGGCACGGTCAGGGGTCCTCCTCCTGCTGGTTCAGCCCCATCTCAGCTCTGTCATGTGGTACTCCAAGAGCTGGCCCGGCCTTCCCATTCCTCAGCCTCCACTCCAAGC
This sequence comes from Aepyceros melampus, assembly GCA_006408695.1. Lineage (NCBI taxonomy): Eukaryota > Metazoa > Chordata > Mammalia > Artiodactyla > Bovidae > Aepyceros > Aepyceros melampus. Next base: position 140,963 of record SJXQ01006976.1, on the reverse strand, counting down.
TCACCTCATCAGCTCCTCACGGCCAAGGTACTGGCCAGGATTTACATCCTTCCCTGGGAGCATGCAGGAACATCTGGGACATTGCTCCTCTGTCAACCTGAAGGCCAGGGAGACCCAAGGCTTATGTGCTGTTAATCTCCCTGATCTTGCTTACATGTTATTAATATTTGGGTCCATCTGTCACGCCTTGGGTGGGCATGGGAATGCCCAGGGACAAGGGTGGCCAGATTTAGCAAATACAAATACTGGATGCCTAGTTAAATTAGAATTTCAGATAAGCAATGAATAATTGTTAGTATTATCAAATAGGTAGTATTGGGGATGTACTTATACTCAAAATTATTGTGTTAATCTGAAAATAAAATATAGCTGGGAATTCTACATTTTATCTGGCAGCCCTGCTAGGAACCCAAGGGGACCTAGGAGCGCAGTTTCTCCTTTGGTTTCCTTTCTCGTTTCCTTTGCATGGAGTGAGAGTCTGCAGGCAGGCTCTATAGTGTGACAAGTTTTTGCTGACTTTGCCCTTCCCATTTGAGATATAGTATTTTTACTCTAAAGCTTATTTAGAAATTAGGGTTATATTAGAAATAATTACACCATTTTCATTTAGCCTAGTAATTTTTTCCAAAACCTGAGTTTTACTAGCTCATGAGTTTCATATATGCCTTGATTTTTGGTTGGGCTTCAGTTCAGTTCAGTTCAGCAGCTTAGTCGTGTCTGACTCTTTGTGACCCCATGGACTATAGCATGCCAAGCTTCCTTGTCCATCAGTAACTCCCAGAGCTTACTCAAACTCATGTCCATTGCGTCGGTGATACCATCCAACCATCTCATCCTCTGTCGTCCCCTTCTCCTCCTGCCTTCAATCTTTCCCAGCATCAGGGTCTTTTCAAATAAGTCAGTTCTTCACATCAGGTGGCCAAAGTATGATGCTTCAGCATCAGTCCTTCCAGTGAGTATTCAGGACTGATTTCCTTTAGGCTGGACTGGTTGGATCTCCTTGGCTTAGGGTGTTTTTAATTCAGAAGTGTTTATTGAGCAGCTCTTATGTGCTAAAGAATTGTTTTGGTAGTGAACAAGTCAGAATAGACCTTATATGCCAGTCAGGAAGGTAGATGATAGAGATAAGTAAATTTTGGCTTGTGATGGGTGCTGTGTGGACCACAAAACAGTAAGAAAGATAATATGGGGTCAGAGTGTGAACAATAGATGTGACCACCACCCTTGGCTTCAACTGATTGGTCCAGGGAAAGATACAGGATAGAAACTGGGCCAATAAGAATCCTTCCTTGGGTCAAGAGAGAGGTCCTGGCAGTTCTCTGAGAACAGCATTTGCAAGATGCAAAATTCAAGCTTTGATGGTGGTTGTGTTTATCACTATGTGAAGAAATAAGTGGTGAGAGAGAATAAAGACATCACACAGATAAAAGTAGTGATAAGGTCTTGGAGGCATTTTAATTCCTGCATTCTGATGTTCTTGATTCTGCAATCCTCCAATCTCCCTGCCTTTTCAATGAGGGTATTTACTCTTCCTTATATCCCATGAGGCCATAACTTATATTTTTGCTTGAGCTGTTTGATTGTTTATGTCATGATAACCTGGAGCCCTGGCTAATATTAAATGGAAACATAATAGAGAAGAGCTTCCATGGTGGCTCAGATGATAATGCGTCTGCCTACAATGCGGGAGACCTGGGTTCGACCCCTGGGTTGGGAAGATCTCCTGATGAAGGAAATGGCAACCCACTCCAGTATTCTAGCCTGGAGAATCCCGCGGGAGGAGGAGCCTGGTAGGCTACAGTCCATGGGGTTGCAGAGTCGGACACGACTTCACTTTCACTTTCGCTTTTAATAGAGAAAGTAACTTATAATAGCTATCCATACCCAGGCCCATCGAGGGTCCTCTCTGTCCACCACCATGCGCTAAAGATAACTTATTTTCATCTCTGTAAATGTTTCTACTTTTCCTCACATGATTATTCATGCAAATGGATCCCTAGTGTCAGAGAAAAGAGTGTTTTTTTATTTGTTTTAAGAAATCTTTTTCAAAGACTTCAATTTAGTCTTCAGAGAAACAATGACTCTACTTCTTTTTCTGGTTACAAGTCACATGGTGCACATGTACATGATATAAACAGGTTGGCGACAAGCACACATACTCTTGCTAGGCATTCTGCTACTGTAGCTTGGCCTCTTGGCCTCTGGGCTTCAGCATGCCATGGGCATCAGTGAGAATGCTTTATAGAGTAAAGTCGGCCAGGGAGAGGATGGTTAAAAGAGCTTCAGCTATACCTGACCCTGGCCTGGATTTCCCATTGCTGTGCTGTTCTTGTGATTTTAGATCTGTGATGGTGGTGACTCTGGGGACCCCACCATCAGACTTCCTGCCTTCTTGACCTCTCCCAAGAGGCCTCTGGCCATTTCCTCATCTTTCTCATCTTCGTTGCTGGTTTCATGTTCTCCTCTGAGTGATGTTGGTGACCTGACCAGTCATCTACTGGGGCAGCTGCAGGAGGGGGCCCAGAGTAGGGATACCATCCCCTGTCTCCCCACATCTTCATCAAAATCCACTGGTCCTTGCATGACTTGTTTTTGACTTGGTGCAAAGAGAGGAAGGAACAGAACCATATCTGATTTTAATGCTATGTGAAGGGAATGGGTGTGGACAGAAAATGCAGGTAGTAGGTTGATTCATAGACTTCCCTGGTGGCTCAGATGGTAAAGTGTCTGCCTACAACGTGGGAGACCTGGGTTCGATCCCTGGGTCGAGAAGATCCTCTGGAGAAGGAAATGGCGACCCACTCCAGTATTCTTGCCTGGAAAATCCCATGGACAGAGGAACCAGTTAACCAGTAGAAGCAGGGTCTGATAGCATAAGAAATCCATAAGAGCCCTGGGGTAGGCAAAGAACTTTTTACAAGTACAAAATGGGACCTGAAGACCTCTCCTGTAGAGTTTGAGAGGCATGAAAACCCTCCAAATATCTGATTACATAGGATAAACTCAATTTCTTTTCCAAGTACATTCTTTTTCCCCGATATCATCCTTTTAACTCAGGCCTGGAGATTTTAATCAGACAATAATCTGAACTGTGGTCCATCTTATCATTTACCCTCAAAATTATTGTGTCTTTTCTCTCTGATTAACTAAAGAATAACAATCCATTCAGAATCAAACTGCAATCAGCAACAATGTAGTTAGGATCAAATTGCATTAATAGCTTTCTTTTTCTTTATTAGTTCTTCAGTGTCCACAAAATTGCCCCCACAAGCAAATGCTGGCTTGAAGCACTCATATTGGGATCAGCATGGTGGGCATGTTTGCAGTTCGTGACCAGCCTGTGCTCAGTTCTCTAAAATCCCTTTCAGGCCTGGCGGGAAGAGTGGGCATTCTGGCCATGTCTAGACCAGATAGCCTAGATTCCCCAACCTGATTGGACGAGGTATACACACTTGCCTAATGTTGAGAGAATCAGATTCTTTCTCTCAAAACACTGTGAACCTCTGAAATAGCTCAAGAAATGGTGATCACCGGAATGGAAGGTCTTAGAGGTTCAGGGGCCTAGACAGCCATGACCCTGCTCTCAGGAGCATCTGTGTGGGTGAGCGGGGAGCAGTGGAATTTTATAGGAAGAGGCATTTTCTTCTCAGAATGAGGGAGGCAGTAAAGTCAAGAATCAATTATGTGAGCAAGTACAGTATAAATTAAAAACATGCTCTTCTTAGGAGGCAAGCATGTGGATAAAGCTGTTATTTCTAACAATAGAGGGTAAAAAATGACATTTGACTATTTTTGAGGTTTAGGTACCACATTAAAATAAACTTTAAACAATGCCTTGTATGCAGACAGTAGATTCACAAAGTTAAGGAGTATTTAGCACAGACTTCATCTGGTACTTCCCTTATGGCTCAGCTGCTATGGAGTCTGCCCACAGTGCAGGAGACCTGGGTTCGATCCCTGGGTTGGGAAGATCCCTGGAGAACGAAATGGTAACCCACTCTAATATTCTTGCCCGGAAAATCCCATGGACAGAGGAGCCTGGCGGGCTACAGTTCATGGGGTAGCAAAGAGTCAGACATGACTGAGTAACTTTGCTTCTCTCTTCTCATTTTGTGTGCTACAAAGGCCTACCACTTACAGTTAGACTCCGTAGTATGGCCTCATAGGCTTCTGTCACTGGGACCAAGTCTCCCGGCCTCACCACTCATGCCCCCTTTGTGGGCAATCTGTACTCTGCTCACACTGGGACCTGCCATGTCTTGAATATGCCATATAGTTTGTCCTAGGTCTTGGAAGTTGAATCTCAGCAGAAATGGTAACGTGGGTAATGAGAAAATATACTCTGAGTTGGTCTAAGTCAAAAGCTAAAAACACAACCCTATGTGGGCTTCACTGAGAGACAGAAGTGATTAGCTGAATAAGCAGATCCGAGTTTCAAGGAACGATTCTAGGCTAAAACCACAAGTGTGCCCCCGTGAACCTTAAGACACTTCTACTCAGATAACGGCACAGATATCTCATTTTCTACATGTTATCTGCATAACACAGACATGACATGTTTTAAAAAAATCCATAAGAACAGTCATAAGTGCTGCTAACTAAATGCTTGCTTTGATGGGACAAAATCAAAATATCTATCATTCTCTTCTCTGTGGGTTCTCCCAGGTCATTTGTGTCAGTTGTCTGATCCTCTACACCAGCTTGACCTTCATTTCTTCTTGGGATGCTGATGTTAATTACTACTCTGAGCTTACTAGATGGTTCCAAATAGCCTCTTTCCAATAGCTCCTCCCACTCCTGTCCTGCTGTGAAATTGCCCTGCTCTGTAGCTCTTCAATTTCCTCTTTTATTTAAGTAGATCTCGACAGACATTTGAAAAGGACACACAGTCCTTTCAGAGTTGTATGTCCAGTTTCTAATTTACTACTTAAGAGCTGTACTCTCTGGGTGAATGTGACAAGCTGAGTTCTCAGCCCTTAACAAATCATTTCAGTATTGAAACAGCACTCCCTACCCTGGGGATTAATAAATGTGCTTCCTGTTTCTAAGTAATCATTTATTTGCAAACATCAATGTTTGTAGTGTTTTGGCCAGTAGATTTTGTTTTGTTCCAGAAATATATTTAAAATATCTGTATAGTGTAATATTGAGATGCATTTGAAAATGAACACATTTCTTTTTGATGAGAGATGAGGCTGAAAGAAAATGACTTACTCCAGGATTCACTGAAACCATAGTTAATTATGTACCTCCTTGTGACACTTCTCCTATTGTTTATTTCTTTGTTATTTCGTCTGTTCATTCATTCATTTAGTATCTACCTGTTGCCATCTGAGCATTAGACATAACAATAGCAACGATAGCAACATAATAAGAGAATGTTCACTGAGTTCTTATTATGTGCACACACTACACTAATTATTTTAGATGCACTATAGCAATTTAACCAAAAAACCTCGTATCACAGATAGGGAAGCACCATTGCCTGATTTGAGATTAAGTAATGAGACTCAAGGTCACATGGTTAGGACTTGGGAGAGCTGGTGCCTGCTCCAGAGCTCTTAGCTTCCACCAGCATACCGATCTGGAGAGGGCCAGCTCTTGGCCTGAAACCAGCCCGAGTCCAGCTCTTGGCCTGAAACAAGCCCAAGTCCCTTTCACACGGACCTGACTGGGTCTCAGCCATCAGGCTCAGCAGCAGGTTACTTCCTCTGGCACCTGTGAAGGTCCAGGCTGAGGGTGTATATCCAGGAATTAGTTTCTTCTTTCTCCCTGCTGTGGGTTTTGGGGTCCTTAGACCCTCTATTCCAGTGCTGATGCTGTACTCAAAAGTATTTGCTGATTTGACTGCCTTTGTGAAAATTTGCATATGCGGTTCATTCATTTCCTGAGCTCCACCTTTTTTCTTATCCTGTGAAATGATGCCAGCTCCTGCATATTTACCATCTAAAGCTGGGAACTATCAGGATCCTGAAAGAGCACTGGGCTGCTCACTGTTTCCAGTTTCTATTAAAATTCTCACCTTCCTTAGTTCATTGAGTCTGGAGACAAAGATGAAGTCAGTGTATCAGGGTGAAGGGTCATCACTGAATATTGAATCTGTGGCTAATTTTCCATATTTTGAGCCAGATTTCATCATTCTTTTCTCTCCTCCTCTAAGTTAATGAAGCATTTCTCCTCTTTCATTTCTTCCTTAAAAACCTTTTATACTTAGAAAAAAAGATGAGTCATGAGCAAATGCTTGCACCCAAAAGATGCTTGAAACTAGACCTAGTTGGACCAAGTATGTTAATTCAGTGAGGGAGCATCTCTGAGAAGACGGAATCCATTTCTAGTAAACCATGAATGAAATACAAGTGATTCTTGATGGATTGTGTAAATTTATTTAGGAAAGCAGAGAAAAGCCTACATTTAAATTTGGAATCAAAGAATTGAACATTTAGGGTGTCTTGCTGTGATAAAATACCACCCCCCCAAATCACCCCACCATAGAATAAGTGGCTTGTAAACCCAACAAAAATTTATTTTTCACAGTTCTAGAGGCTGGGAAGGCCAAGGTGCTGATAGTCTGAGGCAAACAGAATTGAGAAGATTGGCAAGGCAACTCCTAAAGACAGAGACTTGAAGACCTCCACTTACTTAGTTTCCACGGGGCTCAGCTATGCGTTACCCATCCCCTCTATTACTATTGTTGCTGCTATTACCAGTTAGCCTTTATTAAGTAATTACTATGTTCCAAGCACTAGGCTAATCTCTTGATGTGCGTTTGAGTCTCGAGAGCCGTATGATCCGGGCGCTCTTATTATCTCCATTTTATATGTGAGGAAACTGAAGCTCTGAGGCGGCAGGTGAGTTACTTCTGAACACCAGGTAGTAAATGATGTGGAAAGTTGGGGTGGGCTGAGCGCTTCTCAAATGGGCCCATCGTATTACTTCACATCCTTAAAGTGTCCTTGTAAAATACTCACTTTGTTGGGTGCCTGTTCCTTACAGCTGGCAGATACCTTAGAAAGCAGGTTAACATAGCTCAGATTGGAGGCAGCAGGATAAAAGTCCTCTACTTTCTATTATTATATAAAACTGCAGGCATTTTGGGCTTCCCTGGTGGCTCAACTGGTAAAGAACCTGCCTGCCGATGATGGAGATACAAGAGATGGGGGCTTGATTCCTGGGTCGGGAAGATCTCCTGGAGAAGGAAATGGCAAACCATTCTGGTATTTTTGCTTGGCAAAATTTAAATAGAATCATAGCAAAATAAAGCATGTCTTGAAAATGTCCAAAGTTAAGCGTCCATGAAAGTGTTTTAGTTTGAATATTCATTTATTGAGTTGTCTGACTAAAATGAGGCATCCATGCTTCATAAGCATCTGAGCTCTGGCCAGAGAAGCAGGAATGGGCGGGGCTGGTACAGAGTTAATACGAAGAGTACACAAATGCACAAACATACCAACTCTGTCTGAAAATCCAGTAAATCCTACACTCTGTGCACTCTATATTTATGTTCTAAATATAGGCAGAGATAGTTAATATCAACAAAAGAAAAATTCATTTAAAGTAGTTACTGAATTCATCCTAGCTTTGGGTCATATATTTTCTATATCAGCAGACACTCTGGGATCGTGTCTTCCTTTTTTATAAAATTTAAGTAGATCCCTCATAATCAAAGGTTGAGAATCATTGTTGTAAATTATGCCAAAAGAGTAAATGAATGTTTATGATAGGAAGGGGTAAGCAGCTGTCAGTCACGTGTCCTATACACATGGCAGCAGCTCTTTACTATTCAGAGCATTCTTTGTGGATGATTCTGATATAGTCTCACACCCTCATTAGAGTGACTGAGAAGACACTACCAACCTTTTGGAGTTAGTCTGTGAAATATTTCCATTTTTCTGTTCAGAGAATGAGGAACTCACATTCAGTGACTATCACTTTCTATTTCCTAGGATTCAGAAAGAGCATTGACTATCACTTTCTATTTCCTAGGATTCAGAAAGAGCATTGAGGATCAGGAAGCTAGTGTGACCTCATGTGTCTTGTTTACTTGGCTATGTGTCAGTGCTCTTGAGTTAGCAAACCTGGGCCTTATTCATTGCAGCCGTCAAGTGGGTGAAACAAAACTCAGCTCTGTATATGGCATTAATAAACTAACATTGTTGAGCTTCTGTGGAGAGCGGGTGGCTGAGGAGTAAATGTTATGGCATAATTGAAATGATAAGTTTTTGAACTCCCAAAGCAAGAGAAATCCAGTCCCTCCTCCCTGCATTCAATTTTTGGATTATTAGTCTCATCTCATTTAAAAATAGCATAGACTGTGGCAAGATGGCAGGGAAAAAGTTCTCTGGAGCTTTAATCACAAATGACCTCCTCTTCAGATGGTCAGTGATAATAAACAATAAGAAGGGATTTCCAAGGGGGCAGAGCATTAATAAGGTAAGATTTTAAAATTAATTTTTCAAGTTAATTAAAATGTCAAAAGCACAATAAAAGTGCCGAAAATCTGGCAGGGGAATGGCAGCAGGCCTGATTAATGCAAGTCAACCGTCTTCTGAGGGTAATAGTAATAATGATGAGATTATGGATGTGGAAGAACCTGCTAAAGAGAAACGTGATGTATGTGGAATACAAACTGCATCCCAGTTACTATTTTATGGTGCACAATGGGTCTTATTAAGGAGAAATAGCTGCAAGAATTACCACTGAATTGCTCAGTAAAAGTATTGTGTAATTAACATGCCATAGCAGCTGGAGCAATGCCTCCCATTGATATTCCATACTCTTCATTCATTTCCAGTTTGCTAAGGGGGTGTGAGTTCTAACTAAGACTGCCTATTTATCCAATCACTTCACAAGCACTTTGAGCAGGTTGCTCTGCTGAGAGGTACAAAGGGCATGATGATACCTCCGACACTGCTTTTGCCCTCAGGGGGCTTCTGGTCAAACTTGGGAGTTAAGATATAAATGCAACAAACTCGACTACAGTGCAGATTGTCTCAAAATCTTCCACGAGAGGTCAAAAGAGAGGGAAAGTCTTGACCTTTCTAGGGTGGCAAGCTTGTCCTGGCGTGGCCAGGATTTATCCCCCTCACTTTTTTGGGGCATGGATAGGCCTGCCTTCCTGCAGACCAGGATGTCGGTCCCCCTCCCTCACACCCGTCTCCCTTCTGCGCCTGCCTCTGTGTTACTGCATGCATGACACTATGTCCTCTCTCTTAGACTGGGGGCCCCACGGAGGGAGGCGCTCTGTCTAGTTCAGCTTTATCTCTCCTCATGGGGTGCTGGTAGGTGCCCCATAAGTATTTATTGAGCTTGAATCACTGCTCAAGGCTTAGATGCTGGATAAATAGTTTTGCTCCCAATTGCAGTCTCAGGAACGGACTAGGAACTGACTTCGGTACATTTCTACCTGAGAATTTGTGCTGTGGGTCCCTCAATATTCCACATCTCTGATGGCTCCCTGCTTTATTCCTGACAAGGAAAACTGGGAAATCTAGATTTAAAATGACTGTGTGGGCCTTGTAGTCTAGAATCACTACTTGTGGCAGATAAACTCTTATTATTTAAATAAAACAAAAAATGATTTTTTTTTCCTAAATGTTTATTGTAGACAACTGGAAAACACAAAGAACTTGCAGCGACCTACAAGTCCAATTTTGGAGAGAATTGCTGTTGTCTAATGTATCTCCTTTATAAAACAAGAATTAAATCATAATTTTTTAGCCTGTTTTCTTATTATTTTATAAGAAAAAATGAATATCTTGTCTTATGTTGTAGTCCATTCAGGCTTCTATAACAAAAATCCCATAGACTGGGTGGCTTAATTAACAAAAATGTATTCCTCATAGTTTTGAAGGTTGGGAAATCCTTCAGATCAAGGTGCCTGCAGACTTTGTGTTCCTGATCCAAAGATACTTATCTTCTCTTTGTGTCCTCATGTGGCAGAAGGGGCAAGGGAACTGTCTGGAGTCGATTTTATAAGGACACCAATCTTGTCATGGGGCTCCACCTTCATGATCTAATCACCCCAAAGGCCTCACTTCCAGGTACCAGCCTAACGGGAATGAGGTTTCAATATATTAATATTTTTTAAGGGACTCGAACATTCAATATATAGGATCTTGTCAATAACACTCTTCTATCACATAGTTAAAAGCACATTTACATTTTTTAATAAAAACAGAAGTGTCATAGGTTTACATTGATATGTTTTTTAGTATTCTGAACAGTTTAATCATCAAATGTATAAAATAAACATATGCTGATTTTTAAAAAGTCAAAACTATTCCAAAAAGGAGAGAAGAAATCCCACTCCCCAGAGATAATCATTGTTAACATTTTGATGTCTATATTTTCAGACTCTTACGTGCACACAAACACATTACCAGCAAGACCAAATATATCTTTATATGCTTGCTTACTGGCCATTTGAATTGTTCATTTCAAAAGCATTTGTTCATTCAATTTGCATTTTTTTCTGTTTGGGTTTCAATTTTTCATATGAATTTATATGATTATTTAGCATATTAGTGCTATTAAACATTTTTGTTTTTACAATTTTGGCAATATCTCCCTCAGAGTTTAATTTCTTTTAGCCTTTTTTTTTTTTTGCTCTTGAGAACTTTAAATTTTAATGGAGTCTAATATACCAATATTATCTTTTTAGTTTCTGTCTTACATTTTGGCTTAATGTAAGAAAGGCCTTGGCCACCTCTAAGCTATAAAAAAAAATCTATGGTTAAGTATAAATTCTCTTTTTATATTTTAATTTTTAATCCATCTGGAATTCATCTGGCGTAAGGAATTATGCAGTAAGTATCCAAGTTTACTTTTTTCCCCCCAGAAGGCTAGCTAATTGTTCCAACATCTTTTTCCCTTTAATAAGAAATGCCAGCTCAAACAGTTAGATGTGGTGTTCTCATTGTTGTTACCCTCCAAAATATTCTACAATTACAGCTTTTTTTTCCCCTTTAACCAGTGAAATTTAGAACTGTTTCATCCCTCCAGAGTGGGCTTCATTTGTTGTTTTTATGCAATTAGCTTATTTATATATGGTCCTCTGCTGTGGTTAGTGAATGGTCTGAATTAGTTGGAATTTATTAAAGGTTTCTCTCTAATGCAATATGGTTCAATTTTTGTAAATATTCTACTTTGTGAATGTTGACTTGATAAGAGGACACAATAGATAGTAGGGACCCCTGTCTTTTCTCTCTCTCTCTCCCATGTGTGTAATTTTTATCACTGTTAAGTGTGTGTTTGTATTTTTTCAAAAGAGTTTTGAGATTTGAACTTGGTTTATTGGGAAGGAGACTCTTTTGACCTTTAGATTAAGTAGCTGCCTAATTTACTAGAATGTTCCTCTTCCCCTAGTTTTACTGAGATGTAATTGACATATAGCACCAAGGAAGTGTAAGATGTCCAGCATAGTGACTTGACATCCATAAATACTATTACTATAAAATGATTATACCAAAATAAGTTTAGTTAACATCCATCACCTCTTACAGTTACAAAACTTTGCTTTTCCTTGTAATGAGTACTTTAGGACCTACTTTCTTAGCAATTTTCAAATATACCACAGCAGCATTAGCTATAGCTATTGTGATTATTTTGCTAGAGAGTTCTGCACAAGATTTTGGGCTCATATTTTGGAAAAATAGTAACTTGCTATTTTGCTGCAGCTGACCAGGAGACCTGGGAGCCAGAAACACACGTCTGCTGTGGTAAGCCAGGTCTGGGTTGCATATTAGCAGCATTGCCCTTCCCTTTCCCCACCCATTCTTTAAATCTATTTTCTTCCCTTCTTTGCTTCCATCCATTCGTCACTAAAAAGCCATCATTAGGCCAGAATGAAGCAGGCATCCCAAGGGCTTGTGTGCAGGGTGGGGACAGGGGCTGCGTGGGGTTGAGAGATTGGCCACAGATGAGGGATTAAGAACTATGTTGACAGTAATGGGAATCAAGTATCTTACTGTTGGAAAAAGAGAGGACATATATGGAATGGAGACAGCTAGAATTGGGGTTGCCAGATTTAGCTAATAAAAATTCAGGGTACCACTTGGGATGTATTTATACTAAAACTTTTTTTTCCCCCTTGGTTCATCTGAAATTCAGATTTAACTAGGCATCCTGTATTTTATCTGTCAACTCTAGAATAAGCCCTAGAGTGTTAGATTGGAATTGGAGGAATCAGCATAAACTCAGGGCTTTTAATATAGAGAGATAAATATAGAAATAAATATAGATGTAAATGTGATGTGTGTGTGTATGTATGTCTATGATGTATATTTAGCTCTGTTCACTTAAAGGGCTTTGGGACGATGACACTCTAGTAGCTATAAGCATCCAGATCTTGGTTCCAAATATTACTTTACCAGGGCTCTGGGGAAAAATGGCTTATTCCAGGGCTAGGGCATGGGAAGGACAAGATGGAACACTTTGTACCAGGATGTAAGGAAATGCTCAGTGAATGATGGAGGGCACAGATGCCGGCCAGAAGTAACTCCCACTGGATCTCTGGGATTGGCTGAGCATCAAAATAAATAATTGAACCGGATAGAAATCTTAAGTCCACACTGTCATAAATAAATTAATGAATAAACAAATTGGGAGAAGATAAAACTCTTTCTTCCAGCAGAAAGAATGATGGTAAGAGAAAAATCAAAACCATGATTTGGCAGTTTGCATTGTTGTAATATTAATACATGTGAGAAATGTCAATGACAGTTAAACTGAGTGTGTGATAGTGCACCAAGGAAGATTTTACGTACTTTCAAAGTCTCTCCCTGAAAAAAACTCATTAATCACAAAAGGTAAAACATACCTTTGCAGGAGGTACCTGGCAGGTATCACCTTAACCAAGTCGTCACAGCTAACACCACTGGTAAGAACAGGAATGGATATCATGTGCCACTCAGTTGGGTGCAATAAGAAGAACACATTGTCTGTGACATTCCAGGAGAAGTGCAAAACCTGGCTCTACTCATGAGGAAATACTGGACAAAAATTGAGAGACATTCTACTGGCCAGTAATCTTTAAAAAATGTCAAGGTCACGAAAGTTAATAAAACATGGGGATTGTTCCAGATCAAAAGGAACTAGAGATTCAGCGGAACATGTGGTCTTGGATTTGATTCTTTGCTCTAAAGAACATTATTAGAACCATTCTAAAGCATCAATGGGATGTCACTACAGGGCTGTCTCAGGAGGCACAGAAGGAAGGGGCAAAATCCCCCAATTTCTCTCTTCTGCCCTTTAGTCTCCCAGTGCCTCCCATTGGCCAAATCCTGCCAATGCAGAGGCCTGGAAAATCCTTCTTACAGTTGTCAGCCACTTGGTGGTGAAGACCAGAGCAGGAGAAGTAAATTCCTGAAAGCAGCAGGTTAGGACTGGCTCAGGGTCTTTTGTTTCCTCCCAAAGAAGTTCTCTCTCTCCGTATGTGTATGTACGTGTGCTGTGCTAAGTCGCTTCAGTCGTGTCCATCTCTTTGTGACCCCATGGACTGTAGCCCTCCAGGCTTCTCTGTCCATGGGATTCTCCAGGTAGGAATACTGGAGTGAGTTGCCATGCCCTCCTCCAGGAGACCTCCTCACCCAGGGACTGAACTCACGTCTTTTACGTCTCCTGCATTGGTAGGTGAGTTCTTTACCACTAGCACCACCTGGGAAGCCCATATATGTGTATATGTGTGTGTGTGTATTTAAATTATTTTTCATTAAGAAAATTTTTTTTGCTAAGTTACTAAAACTTTTGCTAGGCTCAGTTCAGTTCAGTCGCTTAGTCGTGTCTGACTCTGCGACCCCATGGACTGCATGTAGCACACCAGGCCTCCCTGTCCATCACCAACTCCCAGAGTTTATCCAAACTCATGTCCATTGAGTCAGTGATGCCAACCATCTCATCCTCTGCCGTCCCCTTCTTCTCCCACCTTCAATCCTTCCCAGCATCCGGGTCTTTTCAGATGAGTCAGTTCTTCGCATCAGGTGGCCAAGGTATTGGAGTTTCAGCTTCAACATCAATCCTTCCAACGAACACTCAGGACTGATCTCCTTTAGGATGGACTGGTTGGATCTCCTTGCTGTCCAAGGGACTCTCAAGAGTTTTCTCCAACACCACAGTTCAAAAGCAACAATTCTTCAGCACTCAGCTTTCTTTATAGTCCAACTTTCACATCCATACATGACTACTGGAAAAACCATAGCCTTGACTAGACAGACCTTTGTTGGCAAAGTAATGTCTCTGCTTTTTAATATGCTATCTAGGTTGGTCATAACTTTTCTTCCAAGGAGTAAGCGTCTTTTAATTTCATGGCTGCAGTCACCATCTGCAGTGATTTTGGAGCCCAAAAAAATAAAGTCTGACACTGTTTCACCATCTATTTGCCATGAAGTGATGGGGCCGGATGCCGCAATCTTAGTTTTCTGAATGTTGAGCATTAAGCCAACTTTTCCACTCTCCTCTTTCACTTTCATCGAGAGGCTCTTTAGTTCTTCTTCACTTTCTGCCATAAGGGTGGTGTCATCTGCGTATCTGAGGTTACTGATATTTCGCCCAGAAATCTTGATTCCAGCTTTTGCTTCTTCTGGCCCAGTGTTTCTCATGATGTACTTGCATATAAGTTAAATAAGCAGGGTGACAATATACAGCCTTGACGTACCCCTTTTCCTATTTGGAATGAGTCTGTTGTTCCATATCCAGTTCTAACTGTTGCTTCTTGACCTACATTAAGATTTCTCAGGAGGAAGGTCAGGTGGTCTGGTATTCCTATCTCTTTCAGAATTTTCCAGTTTATTGTGATCCACAAAGTCAAAGGCTTTGACATCATCAGTAAAGGAGAAATAGATGTTTTTCTGGAACTCTCTTGCTTTTTCCATGATCCAGCAGATGTTGGCAATTTGATCTCTGGTTCCTCTGCCTTTTCTAAAACCAGCTTGAACATCTGGAAGTTCACGGTTCACCTATTGTTGAAACCTGACTTGGAGAATTTTGAGCATTACTTTACTAGTGTGTGAGATGAGTGCAATTGTGTGAGCATTCTTCGGCATTGCCTTTCTTAGGGACTGGAATGAAACTGACCTTTTCCAGTCCTGTGGCCACTGCTGAGTTTTCCAAATTTGCTGACATATTGAGTGCAGCACTTCCACAGCATCCTCTTTCAGGATTTGAAATAGCTCAACTGGAATTCCATCACTTCCACCACATTTGTTTATAGTGATGCTTCCTAAGGCCCACTTGACTTCACATTCCAGGATGTGGCTCTGGGTGAGTGCTAGGTTATGAAGTTACTAAGCCTGGGAAATCCCATGGACGGAGGAGCCTGGTGGGTTGCAGTCCATGGGGTCGCTAAGAGTCGGACACGACTGAGCGACTTCTCTTTCACTTTTCACTTTCATGCATTGGAGAAGGAAATGGCAACCCACTCCAGTGTTTTTGCCTGGAGAATCCCAGGGACGGGGGAGTCTGGTGGGCTGCAGTCTATGGGGTCGCATAGAGTCAGATACGACTGAAGCGACTTGGTAGTAGTGGTAAACTTTTTTTTTGCTGTTGCCAAACTAAATAGCTACAATACACAGACACATCATGTGTACATATACATACAGTGTGAGTGAGATCTGCTTTTCTATATTAATTTCATAATTTACTTGAGAATCCTACTGACTCTGATACATTTATCTAGTTTGCGATAGTCATTTTTTGGGGTTCTCAAACAGTCCTAAAATCTTTCCGGTTTTATTTAATTCCTTCACATCACTAGTAGGACTGTTTTTTCTCGCTTCATGAGTCTTGTGGTCAATACTGTGAGTCCTCCTGCTCCTGGGAGGTCCTGGGTCCCCACAGTCTCGGGAGGAATTCTGCATTTGCCATCCCATTGTGTCTGGACTCTAAGGCAACCTGTTCAGTGCCCTCCATGCAAAGTGCCTGCAGTCTGACAACTGCATGGGGCTAATACCACAGCGCCATCTGCTTTATGGGAAGAACTGCTCTGCCTTGCTTCTAACCCAGGAGTTCTGCCTGGTAAAGCGGCCCACACTCTGGGACATCCAATTCTGTAGCAGTTCTCGGGTTTACCCTGGTGTTTGCCTCCACTCTTGTTCATTCCCAGTTCTCCGCCTTATATGATTTCTAGAACAGTTCTGTAAATACATGTCACATATGCTGCCACTACTTTTTACTTTCCACTCAGGGAAGTTTCAGTTCAGTTCAGTTCAGTTCAGTCGCTCAGTCGTGTCTGACTCTTTGCGACCCCATGAATCGCAGCAAGCCAGGCCTCCCTCAGGGAAGTTTAGCTAAGTTTAATAAACCAAGTTGATCAATTCGTTACAGTGATCAATCAGTTAAAATTAATTTGTTCATTTTTGGATGAATATGCCTTCAGAATGCTTCTTAAAACTCTGCTGGAAGGCTCTGCCAGTGGCCTGTGAAGAGACAACATATTTTCCATCTGGACTTTGTGGAAAAGTCCAAACTCCAGATCAAGCTTCAGCAGGCAATGATTGGTTACAAGGCAGTACACCTAAGGTGTTCCTCCAGGAGTGAGACATTGACTGATTCCACTTTTGTGTTTTTTTTTTTTTTTTTTTGCCTTCAGAGGACATCTTACCAGGGAGCATTGAAGAGTAATAATAAAGCTGATAAGAAATACAGAGAAAAAATCGAGCTGCTCTAGATAAAGAAAGAGTGGGATTTAGAGTTCTACTGGAGGCCATCTTAGACTGTGTTCTTTGGAAATGGATTCTGAGGTGGAGAGTTTATACAGAGATTGACCATTATGAGGACATTAGGAAGACTTACAATGATTTCTTGAAGAATAGTAACCTGTTAGATCTGATAGATGTTTATTAGAAAAAGGTAGTGTTTTGACTTCTAACTATGAAAATTATGCCAACATATCTTTTAGTCAACTACAGGATTTTCCATCTGGCAGATAGGATGCAGTAGATGATAAAACTGATTTTTCTGAACCAACATCACCAATGAGTAAATGCAAAGGATAATGAATAGGTATGGTCACTAGCAAAGAAAATTCTCTACTCATATTCTTGAGGAGTGCTCCTGAGTGATGGTTCTGCAAAGAAGTGAGGACACAAGGAACAGGCAGTGGGAGAGGCTGACCCTCCAAGGCATTTGCAACTGAGGCTTTAGCTGATTTTCCAAAGGGGTCTAGTGAGAAATTAGGAAGAGGTGGAGCTCTTTTGAATTGTCCCAAAATGAAGCAGGCTCTAAGGCTTTACATTCCTACATCAGCTAGTCATTGACGATGGGCTGTTTGCAGCAGGGGGAAGGGAACCTTGGACAATGTGGATGCTGTGTCATGAACTTGGTCTGGTGTTTTTTTCCTGCTACAGACACTCTGCTAGATCATCCAGCCCATGTGACTGCTGATTGCACCTGCATAATAACAATTTTAAAGGCACAAGTTACAATAATTTGTCTTTTACTTTGGAAGAAATGTTCCAACATGCCCCAGTCTGCTTGAACTCTAAAAACTCTTCACTGATGTAGTGGGTTCCTGGATCTTCTTAGGGGAGAACTTCTGTCCTTAGAGCTCATGTCTCTTACTGAGATGCTCCAAAATGTGCCACTTTCTACAGATCCAGTTCGTGAAGATGTTGGTGATAGTATGATGTCCTGAGAAACCTCCAGAATATCCAAGTCCCTTTGAACTATATACTGAGAAGGTCCTGGGGAGTTAACAGTTAACAAGGCCTGGGGGATGGCACCTGTATACTGCCATCCAAACCCATACAAGTATGAATTGCTTCTGATCCTTCTTTCTGATGGGGATGGATAAGAAGAGCTATCCAGCTTATTAGTTATGGCTATGCTGAAGTGAAGTGAAGTGAAAGTTGCTCAGTCGTGTCCGACTCTTTACGACTCCATGGACTATACAGTTCATGGAATTCTCCAGGCCAGAATACTGGAGTGAGTTGCCATTTCCTTCTCCAGGGGATCTTCCCAATTCAGGGATTGAATCTGGGTCTCTTGCATTGCAGGCGGATTGCTGAAGGTTGTGTTCAAGATACCACATCAGCCACAGTGGCTGCAATCAAGGCTTCTGCTTAGTTAAGTCTGCGGTAATCTGTGTGCTGAAGCAGCACTGGCCTGTGAGAGCCGACTGTTACATTTTCAGGAGCCTTGTGAGTTGGTTGTCGAGCCTATGGTGGGAATATTATACCATGGGAATTGGCAGAGGCAGTAAAGCAAGCCTCCTGCAGCCTCTTGGGCTGTGACCCGCTCACCAGCACACCACTGGTGATAGTCCACTGTCATCCACCATGATCAGTAGTTTCTGTAGGGTTCTGCAAGGATTTACAGTGGTAGGTAAATCAAATGGGGACATCATGGCAATCACCTTTCCTGCATTCTGTAGAACTTTGATGATGGCACAAAATCCTTTTTGCCATTCCCCTTGGGATATGGTTTTGTTTTTTATTTACTATCCTGGGTGGTGGGGGTGGGTGGGTAGTGGGTGTGTTTCAGAGGCTTCCACTTGACTTTCCCCACCACAAGGGCTCTTATCCCAAAGATCAAGAACCTGATGTAAGGGTTCTGTCATTTATCAGGTGTGCCCATTCCAGTTACACATTTGGATAAGGGAAAGAATCAATGGATATGTCTGTAGACCAGTAGACCCATACTGGGCTGGTACTGGGTCATGTCTGGACTCCATATTCTTCAGTTATAATGGAGGGCAGATGGTGCTTTGGGTCTCTGGGAGTCAAAGTCAACTCAGACCCTGGGACTAGCAATCCTTGTAAATTCTCATTCTCCCACTGGATAGTTAAGTAAGTAAATGGCTGAAGATCACTTTGGGGAAATACCGGGAGAGTTATTGAATACACTTGCTGTGGTATCCCAGTATTGTTTTTTGTGGGGGGATCTGAGTTCTCCTTCAGTTCTGGAAACAAGAACTGGCTCAGGTCCAGAAACCTGGCAAGCAATCATGACTTTTTTATTTGAGCAGCTGCCTGCAGACTCCTGATCATCCGTTCTTGATTTCTTTTAGTTGGATAATTTGTGCAATACCTCACTGGCTGCTCATCAATCTTGCCCTCAGGAACATCGTGTTCTATTTACCATCTCCATAGCTCTCCCAGTGCCCCTGGCTGCTACTCTGACCTTGATTTTATTGTGATAATTGTGCTCACCTTGCTTCAGATGGAGAGGTGCTGCCACTAGACCTCTAATATTTCAAGAGTCTGGGGCTTTCAGTGGGCTCAGTTCTGTAGTTGTGTTTCCTCCGCTCAGCCTTGGCCACAGAGCAGAGCCACCACTAAGCTTCTCACCATGCCAGTGCTCTCTCTGGAGTGCATTCCTTCTCTTTGGAAAAAGGGTGTCCTCGGGGCCCTCTGGGTGGAAGTAGGGTTTTCAAACTTACCTAGTAAATACCTTTTAGCATCCACTTCTCTGAGCCTTGAGATCGCTTTCTAGACTATTTGCCCTAGCAAGTTTTTTTTCTTCGATACTTATTTGGCTGCATGGCATCTTAGTTGCAGTGTGTGGGATGCTCGTTGTGCCCTGTTTTTTCTTTGCATGCACTGACTCCTTAATGCAGTGCCGGGATTCCAGAGTGTGCAGGCTCCAGTAGTTGTAGCACGTGGGCTTGGTTGCTAAGAGACATGTGGAATCCTAGTTCCCCAACCAGGGATCAAACATGTAATCCCTGCATTTGCAAGGCAGATTTCTAACCACTAAAACAGCAGGGAAGTCCCTGTCATGCAGCTTTGATACCTCTAATTCACTGGACTAGTCACACAGATCATCACATTTTTTCAGCTTTTAAGAGCCATCCTAGCAGCTGGGTATCTGCCTAAATTTGCATATAATGGGAAAGCATTCCATGCTGATTTTACTTTGTATCCTTTATCCAAACTACGGTCCAAGGCCCCCGCCCCCCCCAGCATCCATTCCCTCCTGGGCCTTCCCCATTCTTATCAGCACATCTTGGCCAGGTCTTGCAGCTCCTTTGGTGGATGGTTCACACTCTCCATTAACTGATTCAGCATGTCCAAGTCAGGAGGTGCTAAGATTTAATTGGTTATCTGTCTTGTTTCAGGAGGGGCAGTAGGAACAACAAGGTCTTTTAAGACACGGCATCAGTCAGGGTCCAATCAGGAGGCAGCAACCACACAAGAAAGTTGAAGAGAAAAATTTTAATCTAAAGAATTATTAATTAGTAAAAGATAGCTAACTACAAAAAAGCATAAAAGAGGACTCCAAGGATTTAGAAATCGCACTTGCAGAAAGAAGCTACTACTGCTAGGACTGGGGAAAAGGGACTGACAGAGGATGAGATGGTTGGATGGCATCACTGATTCAATGGACATGAGTTTGAGCAAACTCCGGGAGATAATGAAGGACAGGGAAGCCTGGTGTGCTGCAGTCCATGGGGTCGCAAAGAGTCGGACACGACCGAGCGATTGAACAACAACAATGACAACAAAGCATGAATAAGGAAGGAACTAAGGACTGAAGGAGAAGAGGCTTTCCCTCTGTCCCACAAGGCTGAGATCCAGACCTTCTCGGAGAGGGTACGACCGCCACGGGAACACACAGCACGCTGGCAGTGGAGAAGCTTGCTAGAAGGCGCAGCTGGTGCTGGTCTGTAGGAAGTAGCCCCCTGGGTGGGGAAGACAGCTGCTGGAAGGTGCAGGGATAAGGCTATAGGTGGTCCCTGAGGGTTGGTGAAGCACCACTGGGCCTCCTATATCCTGATGTATTGGCAGTCAGGCCAAAGGCAATGGCACCATGAAACTAGCATGAGGAGCCCCTTCCTGTGGTTATGACCTTGTGGTGGCACTCCAGTGGCCTCTACTGGCAGAGAAATGGCTTCACTTGAAAAGGAACACATGCTTACAAGGTCGCAAAGGACGAGCACTCTTCTTTGAAAGACCAGTTTCAAAGTTGGCTGGCATCTGGGAACTTAGGTTTGGGGAAGCTCTCATCATTCCCAGCTTTAAGTGTTAGTCACTCTGATTCTTTGTGACCCCCCATGGACTGTAGCCCACCAGGCTCCTCTGTCCATGGAATTCTCCAGGCAAGAATACTGGAGTGAGTAGCCATTCCCTTCTCCAGGGAATCTTTCTGACCCAGGGATCGAACCTGAGTCTCTTGCATTGCAGGCAGATTCTTTACCACCTGAGCCACCAGGAAAGCTCTCAGCTTTAAGAAGAGTGGTCGATGGTGCCTACATTGTATAAACAATGTACTTGCCTTCCTTCTGGGAATCTGAAACGTTGATATGTGTCAGGCAGAGGCTGCCAACATGATCAGCCACCAGTAAATACTCTGGGTCCTGAGACTCTGATGAGGTTCCTGGGTTGGCAACATTTTACGTGTGTTGTCACACTTGTTGCTGGGAGATTTAGATCCATTCTTTGTGACTTCTCTGGGAAAGGATCCTTGGGAGCTTGTACCTAGCTTCCCTTGAACTTCATGTTCTTTTTCCCTTTGCTGATTTTGTTTTGTATCCTTGTGCTGTAATGAAACATAACCATAAGTCTGACAATATGCTGAGCCCTTTGAGTCCTCCTGGAGAATCATCAAACTGGGGGGTGGCTTTGGGTAGCTCTTCAAGCAAGCTGGGGGGCATTATCTCTAACAAAGGGGAGAGGGCCTCTACTATAGGCAAAGAGGGTTCAGGAGAATCTGGGAGCTAAAAATTCTCATATGCATCACTCAGATAGGCCCACTCCAAGTCTCAAGGTCCAGCGCTTCACCTACTAAGGCCCTGATCTCAGCAAAGGAAACTTTCCAGAAGGAAATTTTACTCTCTCTAAAGCTCTGCTACACTCTGTTCCTGTCCACTGCCTATAAGAAATCAACATTACCTTAAATGTTGCCTAGAAGGCCCTTGTGTTCCCACAGGTTTGCTTGAATTGTTGAATAATCATCCTGAAAGAAAGTGAAAATGTTACTCACTCAGTCGTGTCTGACTCTTTTGACCCCACGGACTGTACTCCACCAGGCTCCTCTGTCCATGGGATTTCCCAGGCAAGAATACTGGAGTGGGTTGCCATTTCCTTCTCCAGGGGGTCTTCCTGACCCAGGGATTGATCCCAGGTCTCCCCCATTTCAGGCAGACTCTTTACTTACTGAGCCACCAGGGAAGACCTACTTTCTTCAATAAATCAAAGGCCCACAGCAATGGCTACTCAATTCTTTGCATTTAACACATCTCTCATACTTCTCGAGAGCCGGAGATATTTCACCAGTGAATACACTGTGTAAGGACAATCAAAACAGAGTCAATATTGCTAGGAGAGCTCTTTACAGTGGAGCTGGAAGACCATTAAAGAGCTGTGGCTTATGCACTTTTCAGCCCGAATGGAATATGAACTTTGACCATTTGTTAGCATGAATCTGCCTGCAATGCAGGAGACATGGTTTCAATCCCTGGGCTGGAAAGATCCCCTGGAGAAGGAATGGCAACCCACTTTGGTATTCTTGCCTGGGAAATTCCATAGGGTCTCAAAAGAGTCAGACACGACTGAATGACTAACATTAACAAACACGATCTTAACATAGGTATCAAGAACATCTGTCCAGTGTTCCAGAAATGCAAGATACTTAAAGACCCTTATCCTAAAATAGCTTGTTCAATCTATCCCTTAAGGATAGATATTTCCTTTCTTGTATTAGCAAGAGTGTCAGTCATACATCAATGAGAATCTGTCATAATTATATGTATACAATTATGAGGGGTTGTGATTCTTAAACAACCTTGTGGCTCTTGCCTTTATATGTCCCTGACTTTCTTCCCTGGAACACTCCTCTTTCTGTTTACCCAAATCTGTGTCTCCTGAATGGAAATTCTTTTTTTTTAATTTTTTATTTATTTTTCATTGGAGGATAATTGCTTTAGAATGTTGTGTTAGTTTCTGCCAGACATCAACATGAATCAGTCATAGGTGTACATATGCCCCCTCCCTCTTGAACCTCCCTCCCACCTCCCACCCCATCCCATTCTTCTAAGTTGTCACAGAGCATTGGATTTGAGCTTCCAGTGTCATACAGCAAATTCCCACTGGCTATCTCTTTTATATATGGTATTATATATTTTCAATGCTACTCTCTCAACTAAATTGCAGTTCTTAAGATCCCAAATAAAATTATTTTTTCTTTGCAGCCTTAATACTGACTGTGAGCTGACAGCATCCACTATGTGTGTGCACGCTAAATCACTTCAGTTGTGTCCAACACTTTGCAACCTCATGGACTGTAGCCCCCCATGTAGCCCTGTCCATGGGATTCTCCAGGCAAGAATAGTGGAGTGACTTGCCATGCCCTCCTCCAGGGGATATTCTCTACCCAGGGGAACCCACATCTCTTATGTCTTCTGCATTGGCAGGTGGGTTTTTTACCACTGAGCGACCTGGGAAACCCAACCACTGCCGCTAGTGAGATGTTAATTGTGCCACTGCAGGAAACCAGGGCCTGTTTCTTCTCCCCTCACCACTGGGTGGGGTTCTCATTCTCATCCCTTGGGTTGATCCAGTTGTTCTATCTTCAGCATCCCTATTATTACTATGATGATGCTAAGTCGTTTCAGTAATGTCCGACTCTGTGTGATCCCATAGAAGGCAGCCCACCAGTCTCCCCCGTCCCTGGGATTCTCCAGGCAAGAACACTGGAGTGGGTTGCCATTTCCTTCTCCAGTGCATGCAAGTGAAAGGTGAAAATGAAGTCGCTCAGTTGTGTCTGACTCTTATCGACCCCATGGACTACAGCCTACCAGGCTCCTCATCCATGGGGTTTTCCAGGCAAGAGGACTGGAGTGGGGTGCTGTTGCCTTCTCACAGTTTAATATACACGTATAATACTTTCTTGAGCTTATTCTGTGACTGCATGTAAAGGAGCTCCTTTATTTCTGATGCCATCCTGGTGGCAGAGTTGCTATTATCTCTGTTCTCAAATGAGGAAATGAAGCTTCCAGGGTGTGATTAGCCTACGTCAGATTTTGCTGAGTGACAGAGTCAGGGAGTAAATCCAGATTTTTCTGACTACAAGTCCCCTTTTTCTTTTTCCACCACATTGTTCTGCTTCTCCAAAGAATCGGGCATTTTAGGTCCTATAGTAGGTGAGGAATTTGCTTGGTTTGCATTTTGTTTCTCAGATTCTTGTGACCACCTGAGTATTGATATGACTGTGGCCATCCTGGTCAATGCTTTTGACCTAAAAGAATCAAATGTGCATAAGAGTGGTGCTTGTCAACACTTAACACGCCAACAAGTCCCTTTGGGATCTTAAATGTTAAAATACGTATTCTGTTTCAGAAGTCTGTATTTCTGACAAGCTGATACTCCTAGTTCTCTGCCACACAGAACAACTAGGTTCTTAGTAGTCTTTGAGGGATTAAAGTAAGAAAAATGTAGGAATATGGATGTATCTTCATCTTCAATTTTTCAATCTGGAAAAATGGAAAACATTTCTCCCTGTCAATTCAACCCACAAACACTCTTGCTTTAAAAAGGTAACACACACACACACACACAAAAAGGTAACACAAATGAAGCTACAAAACTGATTAGAATTTAGCCAGCCATAAGATGAAAATAATGATTTCTAACAGCACTGTTTAGGGATTTGATTGGTGAAGCTCGTAGATAAGTCACATAGATATCTGTCCTACACAAAATTGTCTTTCCAGTTTTGCAAGGACAAGTCAGAAGACAGCTCGTTTTTGACTAACCCATGGAGACTGGAGTCAGTGATCTTGGGGGATGTTTACAATCTTCAAATTATTAACAGTAGTCTACTTGGGAATTATCTGGGAGTCTGTGATAAACCTTGAAAAATCTCTCAAAAGGGCTTGATGAACTCCTGTCCCCTACACACCCAACCATTTTCCAGTTGTGTTGCTAAGCTCTGCCATCGGTCAGCCAAGAGCTGGTCTGCTCTCCAGTCCTGCCCTTCCTCCTGGCAGGTGCCTGGCAGGTGGCCGATGTTTGGCTCCTGCTTGTCCTTGGGCTCTCTTTGGGTTGCAGGATCAGGACAGGGGGCTGGGGACAGGAGCAGGGCATGGCCACCTAGAGATCATTCTCAGGGTCAAAAACTAGACCAAAGACTACAAAAATCTAAGGTGCTATGTGATGATTTGGGGGTTGGCTTCTTAATGCTGGGACATTTGGTGGCCTTAGCTCAAATTCCACAAAACTTCCCTCTGACTTTTTGCAGAAAATAAAAGGTAAGAAAAGAAAAGTGTTAATTGCTTAGTCATGTCCGACTCTTGGGGACCCCATGGACTGTAGCCTGTCAGGCTCCTCTGTCCATGGCATTCTCCAGGCAAGAATACTGGAGTGGGTTGCCATTCCCTTCTCCAGGGGATTTTCCCGACCCAGGAATTGAACCAACATCTCTTATGTCTCCTGCGTGGGATTCTTTATCTCTTGAGCCACCAGGGAAAGCCTAAACCCAAAGGCAATTCAATTCAGTCTCCCCTCCTCCCACTCTTTGTACCAAACTACACAGCCAGCCTCTTGTGGAGTCCTTTTCTTGGCTGCCTTGATACTCATGTGACAAAGTATTTCCACTCGAAATTTTGAGAGTTTCATCTGCTCTCTTACTTTTCATTTAAATGGCACCACAGAGGTTTGGGCTAGAGGTATTTTTCCCCTAGTCAGAATGGCCTTTTCCCATCAAGAAGCAAAGCTCCAAGGCTGACAAGTGAATGTATTTATTTATTTGTCTACCCATCCATCCATTTATTTATTTATTTGCTGTATAAGGTAATAGCTTATGGTACTTACCCGGAGCCAGCTGTTTGCAGGATGCGGAGAGCAGGTGGTCTGGGAGGCCTCTGATGAATTGCAAAAGACACTCACCAGCTGCCGACACTGTGTGTAATGAGCAACCTGCAAAAATCTTTATTTTCAATTGGATTGTACCTTTAAGTAAGCAAGGGAGACAGCCAGTATAACTACAGACCATGACCAACAACCCACATAAACAGTGTGCAAACACAAGTGATTAATGTACCAGTATTTCAAAACATCTAAAGCTAATGAGTCAGATTTACTAGGGTGCACAAAAGAGGGGGAGAGGCGGTGGGGGAGAAGGGAACAACTTAATGGGCTTTAATGGCCTTGAGTAGAAGCCCAAGAATTCTCCTGCCTTTCGTCCACTGTGCCATCGAGCTGCTAAACAAACATCCTGCTGGCCCACGAAGGCCATTTTCCTTCTGGCCACTGGGGAGTTGGGGGGA
This sequence comes from Aepyceros melampus, assembly GCA_006408695.1. Classification (NCBI taxonomy): domain Eukaryota; kingdom Metazoa; phylum Chordata; class Mammalia; order Artiodactyla; family Bovidae; genus Aepyceros; species Aepyceros melampus. Next base: position 114,766 of record SJXQ01006976.1, on the reverse strand, counting down.
GTTTCCAGTTTTAGGATAGAAGGAGGGGAGCTAGCCAGTGACCACTGCACCCTCCACTGATCTCTGATGATATGCGGGGATAATGGGTTACAAAGACAGACATTAATAAGGTAAGAAAAGAGGGGGGAGGTTTATTAATTTTTCAAGTAAGTTAGCAGGCCCCAGGGCATGGTAAAAGTGTAAAGAATCTGGTGAGCGATGAGGGGCTGGACTGATTAATGCAAGTCAGCTGTCCTCAGAGGGCCATAGCAATAATGATGAGATTATGGAAGAACCTACTGAAGACAAATGAGATGCATGTGGAATAAAAACGAAGTGTCCTAGTTCCTCTTTTGGAGTGCACGGTGGATTTTTATGAAGGCAGAACAGAGGTACAAATGACAGCCAGACCCGGCAATGGGCTTGTTCTGCTCCAGTGCTTCCAGCCTGGGGACTTTCGGAATTCTAGGCCTGCCTGGGAAAGGGCTGAGAAGGAAGCACATCCCAGGAAAACTCTCTCTCCACAGGCAGGGGGAGCAGAGTTCAAGGCCGCTATGCTGTCCCTGCAGCCTGTCGCCTGGTCTACGTTTACTGCCCACGCAGCCCTCTCCTTTCGTGCTGTTTCCTCCAGGCTGTGCCAGGCGCTGGGCTTCCTCTGTTGGTCAGACGTGCTAAGTCGCTTCTGTTGTGCCTCTGTGCAACCCCATGGACTGTTGACTGCCAGGCTCCTCTGTCCATGGGGTTTTCCAGGCAAGAATACTGGAGTGGGTTGCCGTGCCCTCCTCCAGGGGATCTTCCTGTCCCAGGGATTGAACCACATCTCTAACATCTCCTGCGTTGGCAGGCGGGTTCTTTACTACCCGCCACCACTAGCGCCACCAGTCTTTAACCTGCTTCTGCTGCTGACCAATGAGTTTGGAGCTGGAGAAAAGGAAATCAGAACTGTTTTCTTTTCCTTCTGGAAAGTGCTCACTAGATAACCTGTTCGTCCTTTCTCTGCACTTGTTGTCTTGCTTGTGTACCTAAGACACTTTCCTGGGATGCCTCTTACTTAGTCTGTGTCTTTCAATGGACATGAAGGGAGGGCAGGCAGCATCTGCAGTTAGCCCTTGCCTTCTACACTCAAGTGCAGAAGATTGATGGTGGTCACCCTTGAATTTCCAAGGGCAGAGTTATTTGAGGGTCCTGCTCTAAAGGCAGGTCCAGGTCCCAGCCTCCAGAGAGTTTGGAGTAGATTCCAGGAATCTGCCTTTCTAACAAGCACTTTACAAGTGGTTCTATTCTAGTGGTCCTCAGACAAGAGTTTGATAAACCCAATCAAAGGAAACAAGATTAACTAAATGTTGCCTCAGATAGGTTCTTCTGGATGTCAAAGTGCCAAAAATGTCACTGTGAATGATTTGATCCTTTCTGTAGGTTCACTAAGACTTGAGGGTAAAATGCAATCCCACCCCCAACACACACACACCTTAAATCATTTTTACATATGACCACCTTAGTGTGAGCCCAGTTTTCAGGTTTTGATGCTTTCAAATTGTGGTGCTGGAAAAGACTCTTGAGAGTCCATTGGATAGCAAGATCAGACCAGTCTATCCTAAAGGAAATCAAATCTGAATATTCATTGGAAGGACTAACACTGAAGCTGAAGCTCCACTACTTTAGCCACCTGATGCAAAGAGCCAACTCGTTGGAAAAGACCCTGATGCTGGGAATATTGAAGGCAAAAGGAGAAAGGGGTAACAGATGATGAGATGGTTAGATAGCATCATCAACTCAATGGACATGAATTTGAGCAAACTCTGGGAGATAGTGAAGGACAGGGAAGTCTGACATGCTGCAGTCCATGGAGTCGAAAAGAGTCAGAGACAACTTATTGACTGAGCAACAACAATTTTTCAGATTAGAGCAAGTTGATCAGAGTGGTGGTATCTAGTTTGAAAGGAGGAAACAGAGCAACTTAAAACAGCCTGGAAAAGCAAGGACTGTCAGTGGGGGTAAGAGAAGGGGATGAGCAGGTGGTGGGTGAAGCCAGTGGTTCTCAACATTTTATTTTCTAGCAAAGCATTTCTTTTCAAATGAAATCTAAATGGAAACCCCAATAGAAAAAGTCAATTAAATGATAATTTATTAATAAACATTTGCTTTGTTACAAATTTATAACAATTATCTTTACAAAATTAGTAAATTATAAAAATGAAGGTATTTGAATGAAGTCAAAATTAGCCATTGGAAGTTACACATAATAGTTCCAGCCTTAGATCAGCTTCTGGATCAATAGATTTGCTGAGATAAATAGTTGCAAATTATGAGTTTCTTGACAGCTGGCTCTGCAATTTTGGGAGACATCCTTAATCAAATTGATCTGGATCCTTGCATGAAGAGTAGCAGAAAATTTATATTTTAAAGTTGGATCACTGATGCTATTTAGTAAGTGCTCAAATCCTCTCATGGAAAAGTCACTCAAAAAAGCAATGAGGACATTAAAACAAGCCCTATGATGGTTTACTATGCACCAGCACAAATCCCCAAGCAGACACAGCCACCCTCACTCGGATTTAATTCGGCTCTTCACCCGTGTGCTTTAATTGTGTACTTTTGTACAATTTAAATGAATAGTCATGCACAGGCCTAATTTATAAAAATACCAGTGCAGCTCTAAAGTGTTCCTACTCAATGACACAGTTCCTTGAAATTCTAGGAGGATCTTTATTTCCAAATCTGCACTAAACACTTTCTTGGTTTGCACAAATTCACAGCATTAAATAAAATTGAATCTTCTAAGTTTTAAAATGTACAATTTACATGAAAATTAATGTAGTACATATTTATGTGTATTACATTTCTGTAGTGCACACATATTATATGCATGTACATTTAAGTGTAATGTGCATTTGATTTACATTAAAAATGTGTACATTTTGGGGGAGTGGAGGCAGAGAATATGAGATAGGTGTCACACATTTGAAATTCATATTTAAATAATAGGATTACCATAGATATGTGTAGAATCTTTGGAGCCTCTCTGAGGAACAGGGGATTTGAAAGTCACACCCTGGGTCAAGACAGACCCAGTGTTTGAGGGGGAAGTGAACAGGAGGGACTGGACATTGGGAAATGTCTCAAAGCATCTTTGACAGGCATTGGATTTTTCTTCCATCCAAATAGCTGTGTAAGAAACTATAATTAGGGAAAAAAATTATTGTTGTTGTTGAGTTTATAAACCGTGTCCAACTCTTTGCAACCCCGTCAACTGTAGCCCACCAGACTCCTCTGTCAATGGAATTTCCCAGGCAAGAATACTACAGTGAGTTGCCATTCCCTTCTCCAGGGCCTCTTCCTGACCCAGGGATTGAACCCAGGTCTTTTGCATTGCAGGCGGCTTCTTTACCACTGAGCCACCAGGGTAGCCTCAGGGAAAGAAGTAAATTGCAAAAAGTAAATGAGGAAAGGAGGTGCTGTAAAGAGAAAAAAGAGAAGTGGGTGAGTTGTGATGATTTAGATGCCTGGATGGAGAAGCTTGTTTTAGCACGCATAAAGATGGAAAAAAGGGGGGACCCTGGAAACTTCCGAAAGAATGTGAGAAAAGCAAAAGGGAAGGATATGGGCTAGAGAGGAGGAACAGAAACCAGAGAGGGCTCTGGAAGGATGTAAATTTCAAGGACGCGTGGAAAGGCCTTTAAGGAAACAAGCCATGAAGTTTGTGCTGGCGCTGGAGCCTCCTTTCATTTCTTAGCAAGGGCGATGATGCTCAGAGGAGTTGTCCTGGAAATCCGAGCCCAGCCGCCCTGCACTTCTCGCGGCTTTGAGCCTTGTCCTCTGGCGAGCCCTGTCCTCTGGCGAGCCCTGTCCTCTCGCGTGAATTGTTTCCCTCAGCGGCTCCCTGCGTTCTCTCATCCTTTCACGGCTCTCTCCTACTTAGCCCACCACGGCCTGGCTACCCAAGGAGAAGAGGCTTTCATTTTCCTCAGGTTCACACTGTGCACCCTGACAACCCCGCTTCCTGCCACCCGAGTTGTCCCTCTCCAGCTCCCAGCACCTCTTATCTCTATGGTAACGGAAGACACGGCGATCATCCTATCATCCGGAATTTGCTTCAGAGAGTTGGTCTGCACAGGCAGGCATTCCTGGGGTAGCCTGTCCTTTTACAATTAACCGACTGGCCTGGGGAGAAGAGCTGCCCCCAACAGAATGGCAGACAACGGCCTCCAGACGTGGGCACTTGGCACGTTGATGCTCCATAAAAATATGATGTAATTAACAGACCTCGGCAGCTGGGACAAATCAGCACCTCTCATTGATTTTCTATGTCTCCTATTTACTTTCAATTTTTGAACTGTCTGCCATGACAGGAAATCAAAGAATTCTAATGGTGTACTTGAGGACCATGGTGCTGGGTCAGCATTTCCTTGAGAAATCCGGAGACTAATCAGTTTATTATCACTCAGGCATCCCCATTTACTCCTAAATTAAGGCTGTCCTCCAAAAAGGCTAAGAAATAGAAGTTTATTTTGGGAATATTAAAAAAAGTCAGTGTACTGTTTAACTCTGAGAGGAGTGTTTAAAAAAAAAAAGTAGACTAATATTAGATGGATCTGTTTGCTCCTTCAGGCTTGTGATGAGCTTGGCAAAGATATTTGGGTGGAGAGGCAGAAGTGCTACAGCCGTTCTCCCCAAGTTTCATGCCTTTGGAAAAGTTACCTGGTGGAACCAAAAAGAGGAGCCTTGTTCCAAGTTTTTTCAGTGACTGAAATTAAGAAAAATAATTCTCCCCATATGTGTTATTTAGGAACATTGTATGATACTAGGTTGGCCCCTTCATTTTCTTGCTGTGCTTTCTGTTCAGGCAGGTGAAGTCAGAATCTTGGATTAACTTCACTTTGGATTCCTTAAAGCTCTGGAGAAAAGAGGCAGAAAGCTGAGGTTGTGACAGAGAAATGGGTCTCCATCTGAAGTCTGCTAGCTCCACATTTCTTTTTATGAGATTTCTCCGGCTCCATCGGTAGTGTTTTCCTTCAGACTCACTTGCATTGGCAGAGTTCATGTCTTCGTTTTATACCCTAAAGATGAATTTTCTTGGTCTTTTTACTGACTCAAGTTATGTAACCCTTTCGTAAATAATTAGGAAACTGGAGAAAAGAAGAAAATTGCTTATAATTCTCCCACTAAAGCACACTAGCTATTATTATTTTTGAGCAAATACTTTGGGTCATTTTGAAATGTCAGGTTTTGATATAATTCTCGGGATAATGTACAAACAACTTTGTGTTTTGTTCTTGCACTGAATGTATGTCAAAGCATTCCACCTATTATTGTGAGCTCCAGTAAGTATCTTCTTAATTGCTGCCTGAGCAACTGGAGCATTTGAGCCCTTCACATTGATTTTCCATGTATCCTGCAGAAGTGGAGACACCATATTTATTTATTTATTTCTGTATTTCAGGACAATAGATTGAATCCATTTTTCACTGTAATAAATGCCACAGTAAACCTCTTTATACATGAGATTTTTCCATATATAAAATAATGTCTTTAGGATAAATTCCCAGAAATTACTGGGTCAAAGTGCATAAATATTTTATGACTCAATATTTCCTGTTGCTCTTCAAAACTATTACGTGAGGAATCATGCTGTGTCAGGGTCTTTTATCCACTAAATAGACAGTACCAAGAGTGCTTTATAAGTACAGTTTGATGATGCTAGCAAATATCTCAGAGACAAACGTTTTGGACTTGAAAGATGTTCCCCTGCCCATGGTGTTTAACACATAGAAGTGACTTCATTACATTTTTTTCTTCTACAGTGCCATAAAGTATGAATTCCTTGCCTGGCTATAATGTTCTATCTCATCAAGCCTCATAAAGTGAGTTACTGTCACACCCCCCAGCTTGGCAATGAATTTTGAAGATACTATGGATTTCTTTTCCGTCTTACACAGAATTTGGAGGGTATCCCCTCGCTGGGAATAACATCTTTGGAAAATAGGAAAATGCCGAGTGGAAAGAAAGTACATTTTCTGGGAAAAGAATAAGAACCCAGAGAGATGGAGCGAAAATTGTACCACAGAGTCCCCACAGCAGATGTTTTGGGTGTTGAAACTCCCACCAGAACAGCTGCAGAAATGTAGAATCACATCTGGGTGTGTGACGCGGCTGCATCATTACCTACCGACAGCAAAACAGCCAGATGCTTCCAGTTCATTTTAAGGACCAAGCTTCAGGTCTGAACCTGCGAATGTCTCTACTTCCCAACCGACGACTTATCAATTGCCCAGGAAGCTCATGAAGACGTGGCCTCCTGGGCACCTTCGAGATGGATCTTCTTCGTCACAGCAGGCAGGGGCAGAGCACAGCTGCTGTGGGCCCAGACCCACAGCTCTAGTCTGCTGCGTGGCTCGAGAATAAAGCCATCAAAATCTTTTACATGATGACGGCTGCGTGACTTGTCACGGGTGTATGAGGCTTCTGAGGCCTTTTCTCTCTTATTTCCCCTGTAATTCATCCAGTCCTTCCTTTCTCTCTCTCTCTTTCTTTCTCTTTCTCCCCTCCTTTCCCAATCTCCCAAATAGAAGTTTCTTTCCCGGGCAGTTGAATGTGTAACTGGATAATCAATATGGTAGCAAATGATTCTTAAGACTCTTGGATGAATGCTATGGTTTTTGAGAGCACAGCTATTTTCTTGTGTCATTTCTCTCATCTTATACTGACCGTTACTATGAAAGCTGAGTGAAAGTGGCTTCAAGTGACAGGGTTCCTCTAGATCGAAGCCCTTAGCAGCCTTTCTCCTTCCCTGATTAGATACAAAGCATGTAGGGCAGCTCCCAGCCCCAGGGGGAGAATCATTCAATTTATAGACTTCAGCCCCAGGAAATACAGGTTATTCAGTGCATAAATCTTAGCCCTTTAAATGTTCAAGGGACAGGATTCTCTTAGGAATAGCCTGTCCACCCCATACCATGATGAGGGGAAACCAAAAAGATACATTTGGTGAAATGTGGAGACTCATGTGCTCAACTTAACATTAACAAGCACTTTAAGAAACAAATAATGGTGAAAGATATGGAATTTCTAAAACAAAAAACAAACAAACAAAAAAAAAAAAACAGTGGAAAATATCTTCCATTCTTTGAAGACATTCACATCCATGAAAATGCTTCATCTCACTTAGCTTTCACATTTCTACAGTTATCTTCTTGTAGAAATCTTGCACTTATTGTTAGAAAAATTTTTATTATGCCAAAGAGGCAAAACCTTTCACATGAGGCTGGCCACTAATTGAGGCCAAGGACCTTGTCTTGTCAGGCATCCTGAGGCTTCCATCTCTGGGTACATTTGGTATCCTCTGCAGTACTCAACCTGGAGAAGGCAATAGCACCCCACTCTAGTACTCTTGCCTGGAAAATTCCATGGATGGAGGAGCCTGGTGGGCTGCAGTCCATGGGGTTGCTAAGAGTCGGACACGACTGAGCGACTTCCCTTTCACTTTTCACTTTCATGCATTGGAGAAGGAAATGGCAACCCACTCCAGTGTTCTTGCCTGGAGAATCCCAGGGATGGGGAAGCCTGGTGGGCTTCTGTTTATGGGGTCGCACAGAGTCGGACACAACTGAAGCAACTTAGCAGTAGCATCAGTACTCAACCATCCACGGAGAGCCATAAAATGTAACAGAACCATAAACGTAGATAAGAGCCACCAAAGAGTTTTCTAGAAAAATAAATAAGGAGGGAATAGTCAAAGAAAGTCATAGTTCAGTTCAGTTCAGTTCAGTCGCGCAGTCGTGTCCGACTCTTTGCGACCCCATGAATCGCAGTACGCCAGGCCTCCCTGTCCATCACCAACTCCCGGATTCACTCAGACTCACGTCCATTGAGTCCATGATGCCATCCAGCCATCTCATCCTCGGTCGTCCCTTTCTCCTCCTGCCCCCAATCCCTCCCAGCATCAGGGTCTTTTCCAATGAGTCAACTCTTCGCATAAGGTGGCCAAAGTCATAGTTGGATCCTGGTTTTTCAAAGAAGTCACAGTATTTGTTGTTATTCAATCTCTAAGTTGTGTCTGACTCTTTGTAACGCCATGGACTGCAGCACGCCAGGCTTCCCTGTCCTTCACTATTTCCCAGGAGTTTGCTCAGACTCATGTCCATTGAGTCGGTGATGCCATCCAACCATCTCATCCTCTGTTGCCACCTTCTCCTCCTGTCCTCAATCTTTCCTGTGTTTACAATATTTATAGTTATTAAGTCATTTAATCTGCATAAAAATCTTATGAGATGGGTCCTATTATTATTATCCAGTCTACACAGGAGGAAATGGAAGCTCATAGAGGTGAAATAACTTGCCCAGCGTTTCATAGTGGAATCCAGCTTTGGGTTCCATGAGCTTAACACTGTGCTCTAGGGTCTCTTATTTTACTGCCTTTCTTAGTGTCCTGTTCTGGGCCAGGGCCAAGCAGGATGAGGCTAGCTCCAGAACACTAGGCTTCTGGTAGCAAAGGTCATCCAACGTGAGTGACTGATTATGTTGAGCAAAAGTTATCCTAGAGTGGAAGAAAAAAGATAAGGTGGATGTTGTTCATATCCGTCAGGATCTGTGGTAGGTATTATCTCCTACTGAAGTGCTTCATTCAGTAATAATAATTGCAAGATAAGGGCATATTTATAGAGGTGTACCAATGGCTCTAGGAGGGAGAGAGAAGAAGGCAATGTATATCCTGTCTTTAAGGCACTTATAATCTGGTGAGAAAATTAGCAGAGATATAGGGAGGATTAAATAATGTCCCAGATGATGTAAGCAGAGCCGTGAAGATTCATGTACCATGTGGGATGCTAAAGGTGTGAGTGCTCTGAAATTTCATGGGCAGAGTCAACCTTCAGTCAGTGCAGTGTGGGAAAGTATGCGGAGCAGGGCCGGAGGGGGATCCAGACTGTGTTTGGAAAGATGTAAAGGACTCCAAACATGGAGGAAAAGAGAACCATTGCTTTGCAGGTGGTGCCAGTGGTTAAAAAAAAGGAAGCCCATCTGCCAATGCAGGAGGTGCAGGAGACTCAGGTTGGATACCTGGGTTGGGATGATCCCCTCAAGCAGGAAATAGAAACCCACTCCAGTACTGCCTGGAACATTCCATGGCCAGAGGAGCCTGGTGGGCTACAGTCCATGGGGTTGTAGAGAGTAGGACACAACAGCATACATTTACGGGAACCATTGCAGGAATTTGGAATTCTGAGAAAAAGGGTGAAGATGAGAAAGGATGTTTTGCTTGGGGGGCAGCCCTTTTGTGTAGAATGTGAGGCAAATGAGGCTGAAAAGAAAACTGGAGTCAGATTACAGAAAATCTTGGTCACCTTAGTCCAGGAAAGTGGAAACGATGACGCTGCTAATCCACTGGGGCACTGCTTTAGTAAGTGAGCTTCCAAACACCCAGCCAAGACTGTGTGGACCTGAAGGATTGGAGCCTGAGTTTTAGGGCAACTTAGAAACCCTCTGTTTTGTTTATTACAACCTAGAACTTGTAGTAACACTATGGAATGTTGTCTTATATACTTATCATGGGCTGATAAGTCTCTTTAGCTACCTTTCAACTCAAAGGGAGCAACAAAAATGGATGCCACCAAGGATGATGCCATGTGATGACCGTAACCATAGAAACACCTGTTCAAGAAGTTACCAGAGAAGGTCTGCACTATAGATTTATTAAAATCAGAAGATGGAACATGAAAGAGGAAATTTGAAACGGTGTGATTCCAGGCACATGCTGAAAATTCAGTGGAGTGACCACTGTGGCATGAAGAGGCAGCTGTGACTAGAACCTGACATGTTGAAAAATGGCACCTGATCTATGGGGGAACCCAGCTTCCATGGTGGAAGACTTCTGTCCATGCAGCAGCTGCAACTCTAATTTAGACCCCGCTGAGTTCAGAGCTGGGGTGGGCCATGTGTTTTATCTAGCCCAACTCCTTTCCCCTAATCATCTCAAGAAAACTCTTGATGCCCAGTCAGGTTATGTGATCTGCTTGAGGTCGTTCTCATTTGATCTCTTGAGAGTTTCTTTGGGGCTTGTAGTCTATGATCTCGCTTAGAGGCGAATCTTCTCAAGACTAAGGCATGGATACCATTCTTCAGGATGTCCTATCTTCACTGCCTGATGGTGTGAAGTATTGTCAGATACAGGTATCCACTGGTAGGTAGTTACAGGCACCAAATATTATTGAAAAGGGTTGAGGTCCAGTTGAAGAAGTGAGACTTAGGTCCTGGATCTCCGTGTCTGCACATAGGGGTGTGTACACCTGCCTAGCTCCAGGGAGCTCCAACACCTGGGGTCTGATGTGGATAGTGTTTCCTGCAGTTGGGAAATGCAGCGTTGGATCATAGCCATCTCTTGGTTGTTTTTTTTTTTTGCAGACTCTCTGGAAGTCAGCACATTTCCCTTAGTTCCAATTTTATTTTCCTTTTAGTCTAAGCTAGAATCTTTCCTATATAATCTAGAAAATAATTTATTTCTGCTTGATTCCCCAAAGTTCATCTTTCATTTCTAGCAAAAGAACACCTGTGTTCTTTTTGTGAGCAGTCAGCCTGGGTCTCCTCTCTTGTTTTTGAGCTTCAGTTGACATCTCCTTGATTATTTATTGAAACCTTCTTTCCTCCCTACCCCTTCTCCCTTCTCTCTGTTTCTGTCTCTCTCCCATATACCTCCTCCTATATCTTCATCTATATAGCATTATTTTTTGTATTTCCTAAAGTATGTGAACATAATTTTTAAAAAATCAATGCCACAAAAAAATCTTAAAATCAAAAACAGTAGCGATCTAGGTCTGATTCTCTTCACCTGCTATTCTCTCTGTATCCATTGGCAACTATTTCTAGCTCTTTTCTTATGTACTCTCATATTTCTGTGTTTGTGAAGTCGCTCAGTTGTGCCGACTCTTTGCGACCCCACGAACTGTAGCCTGCCAGTCTCCTCTGTCCATGGGATTCTCCAGGCAAGAATACTGGAGTGGGTTGCCATTTCCTTCTCCAGGGGATCTTCCCAACCCAGGGATCGAACCTGCGTCTCGTGCATTACAGGCAGATGCTTTATCCTCTGAGTTTCTCATATTTCTAAAGTTTGCTATAACTGTTAATTCTTGATTTATCTACATTAGACGTTACCTGTTTACTTCATGTTATGGTAGTAAATGGAGAAGGAAGTGGCAACTCACTCCAGTATTCTTGCCTGGAGAATACCCTGGACAGAGGCACCTGGTGCGCTACAGTCTCTGGAGTCCAAAGAATTGGACAGGACTTAGCGACTCAACCATCATCACCATTACCATGGTAGTGAAGATTTTCTCTAAGACAGGCTGGGACCTGGGACCCAGGGACCTTTGCTGCAATGCTTACACCTGGACACACATCTCCTGGAGCAACAAAATACAAAGAAACGATAAGTGACTAAAAATAACTGTGTGAATTGGGGCAAATTATGGACAACAAGATACAAAAAGACCAAAAAACCCAACTGCCACTTCCAAAAAGCCAGAAGCAAAAGCTGGGTCCTGCATGTGCTTGCTGAAGGGGGTGGGCAAGGTACCTAAGCCTCCTTTCTGGCCCAACCCCAGGACCCACTCCTACTCTTACCCCGTGTATGAGCTCACTCCTGCTTGGGGAGAAAGCAAGGGGACTTGTGGCTTATTTTCACTTCACTCTGATAAAGCAGGGGCCCCAGGAAAGCCTAGCCTGAATTTTCTTGGCCTTATCAATTTCTGTTGATTATGGAAGACCAAGAGCCCTGGTTATGGTAACAGACTCAGTGGCAGAAGTGATAGTTGGGTTTTTTTGTATCTTGCCCATAATTTTCCCGAATGGCTCATACATACAGTTAACTTTATCTTCCAAGTGTTCTGTTGAATATTTTTTATTGGTTACTATGTGTTTAACTCCTCAAACTCTCCTTTCACACCTGATGGTTCTTCTTTTATTGTAATCTGTCTTGTTTCATGATCACAGTATTTTCTCAAATGAAATGACTGTAGGGTTTTTTCTTTTCTTGTAGTTTTTCCTCTGTTCTGTCTACTGTGTCTTTGTCTCCTTTGCTCCTTAAAAATGCTTATTTGTTCAGTTCTCTTTATTTTCATTTTTGAGAACTTCTTCCAGTGTTTGGTAATCTTTGAATGTCCATTTATGGTTAAGAACTGGTGCAGTAAGAAACCAATGGGAAATTCTGTGTGTGTGAAGGGAGCTGGTTCCTTATTAAGTATTGTTGGGAGATGAGCTGGCCTGATGTAGGACATTTCAAGTGGAGTCTCTCTGGACCTTTTCTCTAGGGCTAGACAGTTTCTTTGGAGAATTATATTTTAAGCTTCTGCCTGGGAGGTATATATCCAGACACTGGTGTTCTGGGTACAAAGACAGGAAGGGTTGCTTGGAAAACAGACTTTCATCTCAGTGCCTCCTTTTTAGCCTAGCACCTGGCTTCTTCCCATCTGCTATGCCTATTGTGACTGAGTCTAGAAATCCTCTGGTTCCAGTTCTCTAAAGAATACATTCTTGCCCTCCTGGCAGGGATGGATCCAGGGTTATCATTTGGTGGGGAAAGAGACGTATATATCCCGCATATGCAGACTTTCAGTCAGCACCTCAGCCCCTGCTGCCTAGGAGCGTGCAGTGTCCACGTGCCCTGTTTTCCAGAGTTCTCTGCACATTGTAGGGTTCTAGCTTTTTCCACTGGCCGAGGAAGTGGCCATTTTCGTATTGCTTTTTATTCTCCCAAAATGTCAACAATTCTCATGCGCTGGATTTATCTCCCCAATTCTCTTTTTTTGGTGTATGTGTTAGTTGCTCAGTCATGTCTGACTCTTTGCAGTACCATGGACTGTAGCCCTCCAGGTTCCTTTGTCCATAGAATTCTCTAGGTGAGAATACTGGAGTGGGTTGCCATGCCCTTCTCCAGGGAATCTTCCCAACCCAGGGATTAAATCTGGGATCCTGCATTGCAGGCAGATTCTTTACCACCTGAGCCACCAGGGAAGCCCAGTTCTCTTTTTCACATCTTTTTAATTTTTTCACTGTTATTTTGTTCAGGTTTTGGAAGGAAGAAGAGATAAATGTGTGTACTCTACTTACTGTATTTGACCAAACTTTCCTTCTTTTTACCTAAACTTCAGAAATCACACAGATATCACAGGGAATTTTAGGCACAGGGAGTACAGTAGATTACAGTTCACATTTAGTTTACAGTAAACAAAAATTTTCTTTATGTCGTGGAGGGCCTCCCATAGGAAGCAGCCTGCCAGTGGCACAGGGCCTCTAGAATCCTCCACTGTACCTGGCTTGCACACAGCCAGGCAGAGACACCTCAGGTGATTCTCCCTTGTGAGCAGCTGAGAAACATCAGGCATAGGGGCCTGGGAGACACACTTCTTGGATGACTCCCGTGTAATTAATTGAGGTCTGGAGCAGTAATATTCCTATTTATCCATGATGCTCATACTCTAAGCTGTCCTGTCATGTTTATTAAAGGGAGAAATAAAGATTTAAACCTGGGTTTAATTTCATGGAAATCTTGTCAAACAGGAGAGGCATTTTCCATATGCTTTTCCCTCTTATCTGTTTGATTCAACTTGAGACAAGACTATTACCTATGAAACAGATGTTACTTATAATATCGAAGAACAAAATAACCATTATAAAAATCGATGCCCCCACCTAAAAAAAATAACCTCACTAATAAAACCCATTTTTTTCTTAATCAGGAGGAGAAAACTTTGCTTTGAGTGAGTGAATTTCAAAGATTCCTAAGAGAGTTATTAGGAATTGATTTGTGACTGCAATGTATTTTTTTAATCTCTGCAATATTCATTCAATGTTGTTGTTATGTTATGAAAAATACAGTGGCATCAACAGAGAACTGAAAACAAGGCTTAGATGCACTTCTGTCTCTCTTCAGGCAAAGCTTGGTAAGCATGTGGATGCTCCCTGAGACATGAAGGTTCTTGTTACAGGTTAGTGGTGTCCCCTCCAATTTCATACACTGAAAAACCTAACCTCCAGTACCCCAGAATGTAACTGTATTTAGAAATGGGGCCTAGAAAGAGGTGGTTGAGCTTAAATAAGGTCATATGGGTAGGCCCAAATCCGATCTTTTTGGAGTCCTTATAAGGAGAGGAAATTTGGATGCACACAGAGACACCAGGGATGTGGGCACACAGGAGAAAGGCCTTGTGAGGACACAGAAAGAAGGCAGCCATCTGCAAGCCAAGGAGAGATGCCTCCAGAGACGCGAGACCTGCTGACATCCTGAGCTTGGCCTGTTGGCCTCCAGGACTGTGAGAAAATGAATTTCTATTGTTAAAGCCCCTCAGGCTATTTTGTTATGGCAACCCTAGCAAACTAGCACAGTTCCTAAACCTGTCTTCCACCATATTTGGTTTAAAATCTGGATATAACAAGAAGAGCATAGAAATGCTAAGAATTAGACACTCCTGACAACCAGCTTTTGATAACTAATAGCTGAAAAAATAGAAATACTAAGAATTAGACACTTCTGATTACCAGCTTTTGCTAACTAATAGCTGAAAAATCAGGTATTAGATCACAGTGGAGAAATGTACCACACATAGAACCACTTTGCGAGCACTACCTGTGAGCTGAGGGTCTAAGCTGCTGTGTTGGGCTGGGGTTTGTCTTCCACAGTGGAAACGTGGAGCCTCAGACCCTCGTTGGAGTTCCTCTTAGGGCTGGTTCTCACGTGGATCAAGCCATGTCTCTGGACCTGCAGAGGAGGAGAAGAAGCCTGCAGCCTGTGGGTTTGATTGAAATGGGATGGAAAGAGTAGATGGAGGGTTTTTCCTGGTGGTGAGGCTGTCTGATGGAAATAGACTCAAGGTGCGTTCTCTTTCCCTTTACTCGGTTGGCAGGAAGAGAAGCATCTGGATGTTGGAATGTTACAATGGACGCTTGAGAAGTGGCCTCTCACTGAAATCTTTAATTGGCAGGGCCTTCCTGGTTGTTCAGATGGTAACCAATCGCCTGGAGCCCCGGGTTTTGTCCCTGGGTCAGGAGGATCCCCTGGAGGAGGGAATGGCTACCCACTCCAGCATTCTTGCCTGGAGAATTCCATGGGCCAAGGAACCTGTGGCCTACATACAGTCCATGGGGTCACAAACAGTTGGTTGTGAGGGACACTTCTGCTTTTTTCCCACCAGGAGGACACCTAGGTGATCTTCAATTCAGGCTGAGAAGGAAAAGAAAAAAGCATGACATTCATCTCTCTAGATACTGTGTGTGCTATGTGTGCTTAATCGCTTCAGTTGTGTCCGACTCTGTGTGACTCCATGGATTGTAGCCTGCCAGGCTCCTCTGTCCATGGGGATTATCCAGGCAAGAATACTGGAGTGGATTGCCATGCCCTCCTCCAGGGGATCTTCCTGCCTCTAGATATCAGAAATGCTCATATTTGGGCAGTTACTGGGATGAGGAAAGAACCAGGCACTGGCCTGGTTTGCAATCCCAAGTCTCATGGTTGCATGTTGTCACAATCCATCAGAAGCCAGCAAAGGAAGCTAAGACTTCATGTTTACGCTGTGCTCACCATCAGAGAAGATGCTGTGTCCTTGTTACCCTAGTGTTCATGTTGCCCAAGATCCCAGATCCAGGCAGGGAACAACAAAGAAAAATATAATTTAGGAGAGGGGAAAGAGAGAGTCAAAGAAGAAAGGAGGGAGGGATGGAAGGAGAAATGGAGATTGAGAGACATGGAGACACAGAGAAACACACAAAGACAGAAAGGGAGACAGAGAACAAGTAGAGAGACCTAGACAATTGCGGGGAAAGCAAGTTACCTTGCTAGACCTCAGATTCCAGGAGATTTTCATGGATCCCTGATTTGATCTGCTCTCTTGTCTGCCTCTGATCCCATTTAAACCCCATTAGAGTCTCCTGTTTTGAAGAAGCCCAGGGATGTTTGCATTTGTGATGTGTTTTCCAACGGATACCCTGTGACTTCACTGACGTGGAATGAGAGGAATGTGGGCAACAAGTTAATATTTTAGATTTTATTTAAATGGGCAGTTATGTCTTAAATTCATTCACGTGAGGTGCACATCTCACTTAGGCAGGAGAATCGAATGAAGAGTGGAAATCTCGGGGAGGCCAGCAGGACCAGGGGAAAGGAATGTTCGTTCTTCCTAAAGGAGTCTTTATTGTAAGAGCGCTGCTTTTTTCCCGATGCTTGTTAAATACTGTATTTATGCTGTGTGTTTGTATACAGTGGGATTAAGGGACCAAACTGAATTACTGATGATGGTTGCTTGAAGGGGTGTTTGACTAGGAGATTTACACAGTGTTGTTAATAATCTTTTTTATTTATTTATAGAATGTTATCATTCCAAACGTACAGTGCTGCCATCCCTTAGGAAAGATGCTGTCTATTTGAGGACCACTGGCTCTGCATGTTGATTTGAAAAGAGATAAAAGAGCATCTGGCCACCATAAGACAGGCTGCACCTTCCCCTCCCTCTTCATTATGCACTGAGCCGATGTGTTTTTTCTTCTTTCCTATTTATACCGATAAAGAGAATGATTTGAGAAATATGTCATGCTGGCATTAAACACCACCAGTCTTGCTGGGTTGAAATGTACACGTTTCATTAACAACAATTAAATTGTATAATTAAGGTTTGGGTCCCCAGAGTCTGACTCCGAAGCTTTCTCAAATACTGATGGGTTTATCAAAGATATGTTAAAATAAAATATACCCCTCCCATCACCCTCCTTTCAACTTCCCAACCCCCACCCCAAAGTGCCACCAGTACCTGTGCCAGTGGTTGGGTCTGCATTGAGTGTGGTGTTCAAGTGCCCTCTAGTGTAGCTGTGACCGAGATTAATATGAAAATAGAAAAGAAGCTTTGAAGAGGCAGATGCCTGCTAGGAGAGACATCAGAGCACTCTGTGCATGATATGGGGCTCCCCAGGTGGCGCTAGTGGTAAAGAATCCACCTGCCAATTCAGGAGACGTTAGGAGACACGGGTTAGGAAGGTCCCCTGAAGGAAGGCATGGCAACCCACTGCAGATTCTTGCCTGGAGAATCCCACGAACAGAGGAGCCTGGTGGGCTACAGTCCATGGGTTTGCAAAGAGTCAGACATGACTGAAATGACTTAGCACACATAGTGTGCATGGGGCTCCCATGAATGAGGTCCATGCGAAAGAAATAGGGTGCAGGGAGATGCTTTAGAACGATCCTTCCTGAATGAGGCTGTCCACAGCATCTTGTTATGATACTGCTCTTCATCATTCTTTTTGTGGGACTTTCAGTTTAGGTTTAGGTGGTAATTTCCTGAGGCTTACAGGATCTTGGCACACCCATACAAGTAAACAGCCACGGTGTGTGTGGGGGCGGGAAGAGCCGATGACATTTAAGCCCTTGCACTCAGGGTGCCCCTCGACCCTGTGACCGCAGCACGTTCCTCTCTCCCAGCAGGTGGGGAGAGCTCTGACCTCTGTTTCACTGGCAAGTGCTGCTGCCAGTGACAGTGATGGATTTCCGAGGGCAATTAACACAGCGACAGGGTTTATAAATGATAGATTATGACAACACTCCCTGCTATCAGGGTTTTCCCTTTGATGACCACCTGGCTATCAATATGATCTCACCAGCCAAATCCTGTTTTTCTACCTGTGGTCAAGACTAAAGAAAAGCAAATAGCTGAAAATCCTAGAGCAGACTTGCATCTTAACCAGGAGAAGAATGGTTGGCCAGGTGCCCCACTGACACAAATTGGGTGTAGGGGAGGAGGGAAGAAGGTTCGAATGAGACACATCTGAATCAGTGACACCCACCTGGTTAGAACCTAATGCGGGTAGATGGGGTTTTTCTCTTCTGGTTCTCTCTCTTTTTTTTTTTTTTAAATTAATTTTTATTTTTTAGTTTGTTTTGCTTTACAATACTGTATTCGTTTTGTTACACATTGACATGAATTAGCCATGAGTGTACATGAACTCCCAATCCCGACCCCCACCTCCACCCTCCCGCCCCACACCCTCTCTCTGGATTATCCCCGTGCATCAGTCCCTAGCATCCTGCATCCTGCACAAACCTGGACTGGCAATTCGTTTCGCTTATGATATCACACATGTTACATTGCCACTCTTCTTCTGGTTCTCTTTGGTAGGAGTATGTGAGCACAGAAATGATGTGAGGAACATGAAGGTTCATTGTTCAAACTTTATAAATGTGAACATTCTTTTAGAAAGTTGTGGCTGGAAGGGTTGGGCTGGTGACTGCTCTGTCATTCTTGGATGGGTGGTATGTGGATCCCATTAAAATCAAGACAACAGACTCCAAATGGAGTCACTTATGCTAAGCCCCATGTCCCCAGGCTGAGACTTAACTACAGTTTTGGCTCTCCCAGAAGTGGAATCTTAAACCTGTCAATCAGGAATCGCCTGATCAGCACAGTTAGGCATCTGCCTGATAGACTTCTGCTAGTCCATAAAGAAAGTGACTTTGCAATAACTAGTCTGCTTTTTTTGCCCAGTATAATTTCCTTTTTCCTTTTCCCTTCTGCCTATAAACATCTTTCATTTTGTTCAGGTCCTTAGAGTTCATTTTTGTCTGCTAGATTGCAGGCTGTCTGATTCCTAGATGGTTGAGTGAAGTCAATTAAGATCTTTAAAATTTACTCAGTTAAATTTTGTTTTGTAACAGTGTGTGTTTCCTTACTGAAGTATCAAAATCAGGTAGATTTTCTTCTGGAATTGTATGATTGTGGAGGAGCAATTCCTAGGCAGTCCTGCAAATAATGCATGATTTTTTATTATTACTCTTTAGAATCCCTAGGGCTTCCCTGATGATTCAGCTGGTAAAGAATCCGCCTGCAATGGGGGAGACATGGGTTTGATCTTTGGGTTGGGAAGATCCCCTGGAGAAGGGAAAGGCTACCCACTCCAGTATGCTAGCCTGGAGAATTCCATGGACTATATAGTCCATGGGGTCACAAAGAGTCAGACATGACTGAGCGACTTTCACTCACTTCACTGTGACAGATATTATTGATTACTTATCCCATACTAACCAACTCCTTCTTCCTTCCTGTTTTTTTAAGGTTCTTTGAAACTTTTTTTCTGGGGCAGGCACCAACAAATATCACATCATAGTGGAGTGAGGTGGGAGTTGACTCATGCAGGTGGGCTCAGGGACAAAATAGTGGGAGAGATAAGGGTCTTTTCTAGACAGAGCCTCACCTGCTGCCCAAGATGTTATCATTTTTGGTTGTCTATGGAGATGACGACTCCACCAGTTGATAGATGCTTGAAATCACATTATTCAAATGCCATTCTTGAAGAATTTTAATCCCATTAAAAATGAATGATTGCAAGTACTTTTAACTTTTTATCTTTGTGTAGGTTCATAATTATTTATCTATTCCATATAGTATGTCAAGTGTTTCTTGGTATTGCTTAATGTGTCGGAAGAAAATATGAATGCTGTAAGGATTTAGAGCAAACGAATAATCTAAGTTTGTTCTCTTATAATGAGGTTAAAGTTAGCTGGCTGACTGAGGTCACTGTCCATTTATTCTCTTTCAGTGCTTGTTTATGTTGTCCCTTCCATGTTCTGAGCACTGTGCTGGGCGGTATTGAGGAAAACAGAAGGGCGGTGGGTAAGGCGTGATCTCAAGGAACACACAGTCTAGAAGGGAAACACACCTGTACCAAAGAATCACAAGTGAGTGTGGCGTGTTGACAACCTCAGGGAGGCACAAGATACTGGGCAAGGCCTGGGATCAGGAACCCTGAATCTCAGCCCAGCGCTGCGGCTGCCAGGGTGCTGCGGGGAGACCCTCACCCTTGTGTGAGGGAGGAATTACAAGTAATTGGGAAAAACAATGCCTCAGTGATCCCAGAAACTCTTTACAACTTCAAGAGCTTCACTGAAGCAATATTATTTATGTTTCTCTTATATACTGTTTCCAGCACTTATTCACAATCATTAATCTGCCTACAAAAATTAAGAAATAACTATAGCCATACATGCTTTTTAGTTTACAGTGGGCTGGATTTCACATGCATTTTCTCATCAGGGATTGAGTGCTCGGGTGTGTCTGACTCTTTTGCGACCCCGTGGCCTGTAACCTCCAGGCTCCTCTGTCCATAGGATTTTTCTTTTTTTTTTTTTTTTGGCCAGGAATATTGGAGTGAGTCGCTATTTCCTTCTCCAGGGGATCTTTCCAACCCAGGGATTGAACCCATGTCTCTTGCATCTCCTGCATTAGTGGTGGATTCTTTTACCACTGCACCACCTGGCGTTTTCGCATAGAACTCAAATAAGCCTGTGAGGTGGGTAGAATGAGCTTAGCTATTATCTTCATTCTTCAGATGAGAGATCTGGGGCACTGAAAAGTTAAACGACTTTACTCAAATCATCGAGGTAATTAATTGGCAGATAGAAAGATGTGAAGCTAGGTGTTTTGCACTGCTTGGACCATGAGTTTTCTCAGTCTATATTACTATGAGAGAAGTTTCTTAGTCCCCTGCACAGATGGGTTTACTAGGTGTACTGTGCCGATAGTAACCTCCTTTTGGGGACTCTGGCCCCTTGGACCCTGCAGCAGCTCCCTCTGCATATTTCTTGTATATTTCTGATTATTCTTTCCCTGCCTCTAAGGAGTTCTGTTCTTTCTCTACCTGTCAGGTGAGTGCTGGTGCCCCCTGGGGTCTGTCCCTGACCTGTTTTCTCTCTTCATACTCTCCAGGCAATTACATTTATAGCATCACTACCACATGAAGTGACAATTCTTAAATCTACATCTTCTAACTCTGACCTCTCTCCCAAGCATCAGACGTAAATATACCAGCTGTCTGCTGGATAGCTCCCCTGCTGTCAGTAGGCATTATCCATTCCCACTGAATTCCTCTTTCTTCCACTTGACGTTGGAAGCCTCACTCTTGCTATGAACTCCCTGGTGTCAGCACCGCTGACCCAGTCACCCAGGCTTATGTACACGAGCTTCTTTCTTTTCCCCTCCTCGTCACATCTAACTGGAGCCCCACGTCTGATATGGTCCTCTAAATATAATTTTTGAAGTCTGTTCCCTCTTTCTCACTCATGCTGCCACTGCTGTGTGTATTAAATGGGTTCTCCAGTGTGTCTGTGGGCTCCTGAGAGCATATTGAGGAAAAGGGTGAGTGATATATCTACTCATGCATTTCTCCACCATTTCACTTCCGTAGAAATTTATTGAAAGAAATAAATCTCACTGCTACTGGGGAAAATTGGTTGATCCTTTTGAGAAAATTAAAACTGACCTGGAAACCCTAGTCTTTTCTGATACTTTCTAGGTCAATTAACTATGTACTACATAGATTTCAAGTCTCAGCAGTTTCAAATTGGGCAGTTAGCTGTTATGTAGCTAGAGAGCAAAATTTAAATGACAGTGCTTAACCATTGTTCCCCAAAGTAATCTCCCTCAACAGTCACCCACGATTCTGTTGAACAAATGCTTAAGGCTTTGATTCAGAAGATGTTTTGGCCCCTCATAAGTCACCGAGTTCTCAGATACTTCCAAAAACAAATGTGCAAATTCCAAACTGTGGTATGGTCTCAGCCAAAACGTTAGTGCATCTATAGTAATTCTTTTTCTTCTTTGTGAACTTATGTGAAAGTACTTATAATTTATAAAATTAGCTCTTATTTGAAAGGATATTTATAAACATATTCAGTATCACGTTTGTGGGATGGGCTTCCCCAGTGGTTCAGCAGTAAAGAATTCACCTGCAATGCAGGAGATACAAGTTCCATCCCTAGATCAGGAGGAGCTTCTGGAGCAGGTCATGGATAACCCACTCCAGTATTCTTGCCTTGAGCATCCCATGGGCAGAGGCGCCTGGTGGGTAACAGTCTGTAAGGGCTGCAAAGAGTCGGACACAACGGAAACAACTTAGCATGCTTGCGGGATGGCTTTTTTCTTTTAATGAAGATAAACAGGGTTGGAACTGTCTTGAAAATAAGCAAGCAAAGAAATCCCTGTGGAAGAATAGATTTCTTTTAACTAGCCAATTCTGTTGATGCATTTAAAATGTGATTCATTTCCCAAAATATTTGAAGTACAGACGTATTTCATAAACATACACTATGTGTCAAGTAGAGTTTATCGGTGAAGCATTATAGCCATGAGGAGTTATTCATGCTAAAGGATGGTCTGATGGTAAGGATTTCTGCTGCCATCTTGGTAGGCCTAGAACGTTGATGCTCGGTTTATCCGGAGTTTGTAAGGAAAATAGTGTGGTCAATTGCAGATGATTTCAAATTCTTTGCCCTCCATCCCACTGAAGGACAGAAACTATTCTCCTCTTGAATCCAGGATGGCCCTATGACCTGCTCTGACTAACAGAATGTGGCTGAAATGACTGCATTTCTGAGGCTGGGGCCCAAGAGTTCTGTGGCTTTCACTTTCCCTGCTTGGCATACAGCCTCCTGGAAGTCAGGATCCATGTAAGAAGTGTGATGACCCCTAGACTAGGGACTAGCACACTGCAAAGAAGCCTCAGCCAGCCATGTGATCACCAGGACGCCCTGAGGTGCCAAGCATGTGTCTGTAACATCCTGGAGCTTCCAGCTCAGTTGGACTCTGTGCCTCTGAGCAGCTGATGCCAGACAATGCTGCCTGGAGCAGAAGGACTAGTCCTTTTACCCTCATCTGAATTCCTGACCCACACAATTGTGATAAAATAAAAATGGCTATTTTTGAGCCCCTGTGTTTTGGGATAGTTTGTTACACAGCAACAGATAATAAAAACAATTGGCTTGCGCCACCCACTGTCTTTCCCCAAGGAAAGTTTACTTAGGAAACCAAATCGCCTGACGGATAAGGGAATCAGGGCAGAGAAAATGTTTTCAGGGATATCCAGCCTATAGTCCCAGGCTGTCCTCATTGGATCTGGGTTTCATCTCCCCTTGCCAGCCTGAGAAACCACTGCCCTCAACTTCTGTTCTTGTGAGCACCATTTGCCTATTGTTATTAGACGCTCTTGTCAGCTCTCCTGATTACTTAAGTTTTACATCAAATTACAACAGGTGTATGTGTTAGGCAGTGAATACAGTACACACACAACGGACCATTCAACACAAATATGGTGAGTATATTTGTGGCAAGTGAGGGCTGTTGTTCATAGTGGTGTGCGGGCTTCTGGCGGCAGTGGCTATGTTGTTATGGAGCGCTGTCTCTAGGGTGCAGCAGGCTCCGTAGTGGCTGTGCACCGGCTCAGTTGCCCCGCAACACGGGGGATCTTCCCAGATCAGGGATCGAAACTGTGTCCCCTGCATTGGCAGGCGGCTTCTTAACCCCAGGATTACTGGGGAAGTACATTGTTTTAAGAGCAAAAAGACTGCCCGACTCTTAAAAAGTTGAACATTTGCAGAAAGCAGGAGAATGTCATTTGGGGGAGATATTTTTCCTGGTCTCTGAGATCAGAGTAGGGATGTTTCTCAAAGCTCTCAGAAAAGTCTTCATTGTCGAGAAAGTAGTAGTTTCTCAACCTGTGTCGTATGCCAGGAACAATTGCATGTTCTCCCAGTCACAAGTTAAATGTGGCTTCTTCACAAGTATCCCCTCTCACCTGAGTTTATCTTGAAAGAATTCCCTGAGGTCTTAGTAGTTCAGTTCAGTTCAGTTCAGTTGCGCAGTCGTGTCTGACTCTTTGCGACCCCATGAATCGCAGCACGCCAGGCCTCCCTGTCCATCACCAACTCCCGGACTTCACTCAGACTCACGTCCATTGAGTCCATGATGCCATCCAGCCATCTCATCCTCGGTCATCCCTTTCTCCTCCTGCCCCCAATCCCTCCCAGCATCAGGGTCTTTTCCAATGAGTCAACTCTTCGCATAAGGTGGCCAAAGTACTGGAGCTTCAGTTTTAGCATCATTCCTTCCAAAGAAATCCCAGGGTTGATCTCCCTCAGAATGGACTGGTTGGATCTCCTTGCAGTCCAAGGGACTCTCAAGAGTATTCTCCAACACCACAGTTCGAAAGCATCAATTCTTCTGCGCTCAGCCTTCTTCACAGTCCAACTCTCACATCCATACATGACCACAGGAAAAACCATAGCCTTGACTAGGCGGACCTTAGTCGGCAAAGTAATGTCTCTGCTTTTGAATATACTATCTAGGTTGGTCATAACTTTTCTTCCAAGGAGTAAGCGCCTTTTAATTTCATGGCTGCAGTCTTGGATCTCCTTGCAGTCCAAGGGACTCTCAAGAGTCTTCTCCAACACCACAGTTCAAAAGCATCAATTCTTCGCGCTCAGCCTTCTTCACAGTCCAACTCTCACATCCATACATGACCACAGGAAAAACCATAGCCTTGACTAGACGGACCTTAGTCGGCAAAGTAATGTCTCTGCTTTTGAATATACTATCTAGGTTGGTCATAACTTTTCTTCCAAGGAGTAAGCGCCTTTTAATTTCATGGCTGCAGTCACCATCTGCAGTGATTTTGGAGCCCAAAAAAACAAAGTCTGACACTGTTTCTACTGTTTCCCCATCTATTTCCCATGAAGTGATGGGACCAGATGCCATGATCTTCGTTTTCTGAATGTTGAGCTTTAAGCCAACTTTTTCACTCTCCTCTCTCACTTTCAACAAGAGGCTTTTTAACTCCTCTTCACTTTCTGCCATAAAGGTGGTGTCATCTGCATATCTGAGGTTATTGATATTTCTCCCAGCAATCTTGATTCCAGCTTGTGTTTCTTCCAGTCCAGCGTTTCTCATGATGTACTCTGCATATAAGTCAAATAAGCAGGGTGACAATATACAGCCTTGACGTACTCCTCTTCCTATTTGGAACCAGTCTGTTGTTCCATGTCCAGTTCTAACTGTTGCTTCCTGACCTGCATACAGATTTCTCAAGAGGCAGGTCAGGTGGTCTGGTATTCCCATCTCTTTGTGCTTATTTACGCTTTTGCAGTGTGATTGTTGACAAATAGCTTGCTCTCTGGTAGTGTTTCATGTGAGACATGCAACATCTTGAAAATAAGGTTGAGGCTTAGGTTCCGTCACTGACCTGCTGAATTCTAAAGCCTGGCGGTAAAGAGTGGGTCTCCTCCTACCCTTCAGGAGCCAATAGTGTGTCTGGGGTGGAAGGACATTGGTATAGTGTGAACACACACATAAGGACACTACCACTTGTTCAAGAGGTAAGTCTGTAAATTTCTGCTTTTGTGTTATTTATTTTGGTATTTCCGAATCAGAATTAGGCTAGCTCTGAAATAAGATTTGGAAAGGCTTTAAAAATTATTTATTGCTTTTGACTGTGCTAGGTCTCATCGCTGCTTGGACTCTTCTTGAGTTGTGGAGAGCGAGGGGTACTCTCTAGCTGCAGTGCGCGGGCCTCCCATTGCAGGGGCCTCCCTTGTGGAAACAGGCTCCAGCGTGCGCGGGCTTCAGTCATCATAGTTCCCGGGCTCTAGAGCTCAGGCTCAGTGGTTGTGGCGCCCGGGCCCAGTTGCTTGGTGGCATGTAGGATCTTCCTGGATCAGGGATCGAACTGTGTCTCCTGCATTGGCAGGCAAATTCTACACACTGAGCCACTAGGGAACACCAAGCGTTTTTTTTGTTTTGTTTTGTTTTTTAATGCCACAGATATTTTGTGCAAACTTAGGAATTATCTGTGTCTTAACTGCTGGTGGGAACACTCTGCGGGTCTGATACCTTTCTTGGAGATAATTCGTTGACAGTTATCTTCCCTCTACCACATTTCTTCACTGATGGTTTCTTTATTTAGATTTTCTGCTTCTTCCCAAAGGAATTTTGTATTTTCTTGAAAGTCAGCCATTTCATCGAGACTTCATCGTATTCTGTTGTCAGTGTCTTTCTCTCTGTTACATCCCTGTCTCACTCTTAATTTCATCTATCTTAACATCTTTTGTTTTTCTTTAATGGATTAACTACAGGATTATTAATTTGACTTGTTTTACCCTCCCTAAAACAGCAAGCGCTTTCTGTTTTTTTTTTTTTTGGAAAGGCAGTGGGTAGAGAATTGTTCTGATGGGTCCATCAAACACTGTCTTGAGGCCCCTCTGTGTGAGAAGTGGGCACTTCAGGTACTCTGTTTTCAGCCCTAATCTGAAGCCAAAGCCTTTGGCTGTGAGATGAGTCAACTTCTCCTTCAGTTTCCCAATCAGGCCTTTATCATTCCTAAGATCGCGTTTAGTTTCCACTGAGATGATGAGAGTGCTGGGTAGTGGGGTCACATTTAGGATACCACTTTGTACAGTTATTTGCAGACGATGCAGAATTTACAAGGGAAAAGCAAATGAAGAATATACTTGCTTGCAGAAAGGATGGATGTGAAATCTGTCGTAATTTTCTCATCCAGCTTCTTGTTCCATAAGCCCAGATTTACCATTTTCTCCAGCTACCAGACCATTAGCAATACAGTTGTCATACAGACAATAGGGCTATATTCTCTAGGAAGTGCGTGGTGTATAACTGATCAGTAGGCAAATTTTACCTACAGCTCCATCTTCCACCCCTAGACACCTGATGGCCTGTATTAAAGCCACTTGCTGGGTGGCTTGGGGCTATGGTTGGGCGCGGAGGCAAGAAGCAGTGGGTTCAGGGGTGTCAGAACCTTGTTCTACACTGTTCACCCTCAGCAGACTATAAGCCGAAACCTAGCTAAAGACCACACAAACCTAGCAAAAGAACCCCATGTTTGCAGCTCAGTGGGAATTCTGTTTTTAATTGTAGGGTAATTACTTTTCAATATTCTGATGGTTTTTAACCATACACCAACATGAATCAGCCATAGGTATACACATGTCCCCTCCTTCCTGTACCCACCTCCCGCCTCCTTCCTCCTCCCATCCCTCTAGGTTGTCACAGATCCCCGGCTTTGAGTTCCCTGCATCATACAGCAAACTCCCTCAGTGGGGATTCTTTAAGGCCAAAGCATCTCCTTAGACTAAAAGGGCCAGACTTAGAACAATAGAATTTGAGAGAGATGGAATTGTGGAAGCTTATTTGGTCTATGGTGGTTTATCCAGTGTGATACAAAGTACTCCAAGTAATAAGGTGAGACTTGTATCTAGAGTGGTTTTCATGAAATGGGCTGTGGATATGTGTGCACCCAAGATGGTGCCACAGTCTCCGTTTATGAAGTGCAACTTGAGTATCAGACCCACCAGGATGCATTTTTAAAAGAAGAATTCAGCAAAAGATAGCAGAAGGACTTAGAACTGTAGTCATAGGACAGGGATTTGCATCCCACTTCTATAATATTGGGCTTCTCTTGTGGTTCAGCTCTTAAAGAATCTGCCCAAAATGTGGGAGACCTGGGTTTGATCCCTGGGTTGGGAAGATCCCTGGAGAAGGGAAAGGCTACCCACTCCAGTATTCTGGCCTGGAGGATTCCATGGACTGTATAGTCCAAGGGGTTGCAAAGAGTTGGGCATGACTGAGCGACTTTCACTTTTTCTGTGATATCATGAATGAATCCTTAACTCTGGGTAAGTGTTTCTTAACCTCTCTGACCCTTAGTTTCAATTTCTTTAAAATGAAAATGATAACGACTACTCACTAAGATTGTTGCAAAGATATATATCAATAGTATTGAATGAAAAAAGAATTAATTCAAGAGTTAAAGTGTCTTGCAAACTCTAAAGTACCTCGAACATGAAAGTTGTTTATATAATAAGCATTTATTAAGGAATTATTGTGCACATGAACTGTATTAAGGGTTTCAGCAATCTACCGAGTATATTTTAAAATATCTCATACCATTGTACTCCACCAGTTGAGAAGTTTATGTGAGAAAGCCTTTGCCTGAAATAACTATTATATATAGTATTTTTCCTTTATCCCATTGGCTGGATTTAACAGGTAGATCAGGATTTTAAGACATGAAGGTTTTCGAACAGTTGCTCTTTGCTTTTATTAATAAAGAGAACTGTGCCAAGGGTGTATGCTTCAGTGAGAAATAATGAGAGAAAATTGTTCACAAGCTTACTTGGTTAAGTGCAATTAAGCTAGCCTGTAATTTTTGTATTAAACTGCTTGGTAGTTGGGAACCAGTATTTGGAGCTACTCATTAAATAAATTACCTAGATTAAGGAGTTTTCCCTGATTACAAAGGGAGCAAGGATGTCATTAAAACCCATGGTCTCTTAAAGAATAATGTGAGGCTGGTGAACAGGTAGCCCTAGACTCTGGCTGCATGGCCCACGGAAACTGTTGATCAGGCCTGATAGCGCCTCAGAAGAAGGAATTACTGGGAGGCTTGGAACTGGGTGCCCCTGCCGCTTTAAATGTGTGTGACCTTTGGCCAGTGAGTCGGCTCCCTGAACCCAGTTTCCCTTTTTCTCTAAAGAGGAGTAATAACATCCATGGGGCTATTGCGTGGGGATATGGTAGTGATCTGACTCAAGATGCAAATTACAGGAAAAACAGATCCAGAGAGGCTTGGCAAGCTCTGCTCAAATGCCGGTATAGATAGAATCATCCAATGATTCTGTTCAAATGCAGACTCATTCAGGAGGGTCTACAGTGTGGTCCTGATTCTGTGGTTCTGACAAACTCCCAAGTGATGGTGCTGACGCTGCTAGCCTATTACAGATCACGCTTTGAGTACTAAGTGCTTCAAGAATAAAGACGGTTTTAGACCATTATTGGAGAAGGAAATGGCAACCCACTCCAGTATTCTTGCCTGGAGAATCCCATGGACAGAGGAGTCTGGTGGACTACAGTCCATAGGGTCCCAAAGAGCAACTAATTAGATCATTATACTGCAAGTTCCAGGAATAAAAATTTGCTTCAGTATAGGTTTGGAGAAGGAAATGGCAACCCACTCCAGTATTCTTGCCTGGAGAATCCCATGGATGGAGGATCTTGGTGGACTACAGTCCACGGGTTGCAAAGAGTCAGACACGACTGAGCGACTTCACTTCACTGTCACTTTCAGTAGAGGTTTGGGCCAGCTGCTCGACAACATTATGGAAGTACTGGTTCCCTTCTGCTTTTTCCTGTGTCCTGTAATGTCAGCTTTCACTTTGAGGCTGGCTCTCCTTGTGGTGCGGTGTGTGTCTGCTAAGTCACTTCAGTCGTGTCCTCCTCTGTGTGACCCTATGGACTGTAGCCTGCCAGGCTCCTCTGTCCTTGGACTTCTCCAGGCAAGGATACTGGAGTGGATTGCCATGCCGTCCTCCCGGGATCTCCCTAGCCCAGGGAGCAAACTTGCGTCTCTGTTTCCCGCATTGGCGGGCAGTTTCTTCACCACTGGCGCCACCTCCTGGTCGTACTTAGGCGACTGCCTACAGCTCCTGGGGCTTTGGTTCAGACATCCTTGGTTATGGCCAGCAGAAGACTAGCAAGTGTTGTCAGCCAGAGTCTTAAGGCTCATTTCAATTGTACAATGAGATAAACTGACTGTCTTAACCCAGGTCATAGGCTTGTGATCCCCCCACTTGTGGGGGTGGAAGTGAGGTGAAATTCCCAGAACCAAATGGAAATCAGGGCTATAGAAGGGAGAAAACAGATGCTGGGGCTGGGGGCAGCTAAAGAATGCCCTTGTTTAGAGTGTTTATAAAATCTATTTTAACAAATATGATCTATTAATATGGATATCATAAACAAGTAGTATGCACACATCCCCATCTGATTTAGGAATCTTCTTTGAGTCAAGAAATACCAGTTTTTGTTAATATCAAATTTTGGAGATCACAACACTCTTTAAGAGATTCCCAAGACATTTTTATTTATTGATAAATTTAATGTGGTTTGGGTCAATAGGAGTCACTAACAAGGGTTGGGGTGAATAATCTCTTTATGAAGAGACAGAAAATCCGCAGCCGAGGGAAATGCTTTTAAGGTGTTTTGAACTTTGGTTCTTAAATATAATCATAAATTTCAGTCTGCTATCTGGCTGGACTTGAAGAGGAACAAGGGAAATATGGAAAAAACTGTTGTAGCAAATGAAAATAGCGAGAGAGTTCCCAAGGATGGGGCTGCCCTCCCCAGGACAGAAAGAATGGTTTGTTAATTAAGACAAAACAGAAATTAAGTTTTTTGAGAGTTATTCAGTTAGTGATGGTGAACTTGCTAATCTTGCTGTTCCTATGCCCAAAGCTTTCACAACATCGTTCTTTTACCATGTGCTTGTCACCCAACCAGTAGACGCTATTTGTGTTGGGTCTAGAATTTACCATGAAAAAGTTGCCAGGCCTAAGATGAAGTTCCCATTAGGAAATTTCTCTTCATAGAAGGACTTGCCCCAGTGCCATGATGGCAGTGATGTCACTATGCTATCAAATAAACTCAAGATTAATTCTGAGAAAGGAAGAATCCTGACCAGATTCTTTCTCCCCAGTGCTCAGAGCACTGAAGCTTACTGCAGGCTTCGGGACTTTGTAGACACATAACTCAGTTGGGACCCAGAGTTTGCTGTGTAGGGCACTGTCTGTGCACATGACAGGCTTGGCCACGGCTGGGCGAAGATGCGGCACAAACTGCATGAGGCTGCAGATCTGGCTGGTGGCCCCTGCAAAGCCTAGCTATCTTTTAGGTAGTATGTCATTCATAATTTAACCTTACCCAAAGAGGTTTATCGAAATGGAGGGTAATCTTGGGAACCCATAACTTGCGGTTGGCGTCAGAAATGGGGGTAGTCTTGTAGGCTTTACAGTTGGCATCAGAAGTGTGATTCTCTACGTTGGCTTAAAAAATGCACAGTTTAAGAGTTGTAAATTAAGTCTTATTTGGGGGCAAAGTGAGGACTGTAGCCCGGAATACAGCACCTCAGAGAGCTCTGAGAAACTGCTCCAAAAGGCCAAGGGGGAAGGTGAGCATATATGTGATTTTGGGGAAGGGGAATACATTCAATCAAACACATATTTTTTTTTTTTTGTAGAAGCTTTCTGCTAGTCACGAGGAACAGTTATCACAATGAGGGATTTAGTGCTTTTTGAGATATGAGGAGATACAAGAATTGGGCTCATAAAATCTCCTGAAATTAACTATCTGAAGACCTGTTCTACCAGTCTGTGTCCCCAACTCCCCGGCACAGAGTGCCTCAATTCTGCTCTCCACCCTGAAATCCTTTCAGAGGGTATTGAAAATCAGCAGCTGCAGCAGCATATGATTTAATCCTTCTAGAGGTAGATGGCAAGTACCAATGACAGGTGCCAATTCGTAGATGACACCTAGAATGAGCCTCACTTACTGAAATGTGTGGTTTGGGGAAAGAAAAGATGAGAGGCCTGGGATGAGTCTTTGAGTCCTGCATGACTTCCTGTTCACCCACTGTTTGGAGCTGCTCTTGTGTTACAGGAAGGGGGACGCCTTCTAGGGTCCAAGAGTGGGCTCTTGTCTAATGTTCTGTAATGAATTATCTGAGGAAACACAGATTACTGACAAGGCAAAGACTGTATGGGGAGTGGAGGAGCAGTGTAAAGGGAACCAGGAGGACTGCTCTGCCACGTGGCTCGCAGTCTCAGGTTTCATGGTACTGAGGCTAGTTTCCAGGTTGGCTCTGGGCAGTCATCTCACTTGGCCCCTAGTCTGATTCAGGGTCCTTCCTGGTGGCAGGTGCATCTCTGAGCCAAGATGGGGCCCAGCGTGTGGCTTCTGGGGAGACTGGCAAGACAAATCGTCTCCTCTCTCCTCCTTTGGCCCCTCCTGAATTCTCCCAGCTAGTTTTCGTAGCAGCACCACTAAAACTTCTTTACTGGGACTTTCTGTGGTGAGACAACTCAGGCTAGCGGTTTTCATGTTGCCTGGCCAAGGTGGGTGGTTTTGGTCAGCGGTTCCCTAAGGGTTGTGCTGGGATTAATTGCTAGGTGTAAAAGTTACCAGTGGAATCTAGAGATGAATCCCTCTCCCCAGGAGTTAGCTCACTGGATACATGAGGAAATATAAACAATAAGAAGTAAGCTAAGTATATAATGCCTTGGCTATTATTGTTCAGTTCAGTTCAGTTCAGTCGCTCAGTCGTGTCCGACTCTTTGCGACCCCATGAATCGCAGCACGCCAGGCCTCCCTGTCCATCCCCAACTCCCGGAGTTCACTCAGACTCAACGTCCATCGAGTCGGTGATGCCATCCAGCCATCTCATTCTATGTCGTCCCCTTCTTCTCCTGCCCCCAATCCCTCCCAGCATCAGGGTCTTTTCCAATGAGTCAACTCTTCGCATAAGGTGGCCAAAGTATTGGAGTTCAGCTTTAGCATCATTCCTTCCAAAAAACACCCAGGACTGATCTCCTTTAGAATGGACTGGTTGGGTCTCTTTGCAGTCCAAGGGACTCTCAAGAGTCTTCTCCAACACCACAGTTCAAATTGTTCACAAGAGCTAAAATGAAAACAGAGAGTGTTGGGGCAGATTCTGACTGTGAGCCCAGCTTAGATATCAGCCAGTCTGAGCTGTGACTGCCAGCCTCAGGGCTGTTCCCAAAGGGAGAATTATGTGGGGACAACAGGTAGGACTCTAGGACCTCTGGTCTAGGTAGGGAAAGGGCAAAACTAAAGAACTAGTGAAACCACAGGGTATGATGCGAAAGAGTTGTTTCCTTTTTGCATTGATATTTTCAGCTTCCCGAGGCACCTTTTCTAAAATGCGTTGCGAGTGACTAACTTAGAGGTGGTATCTTTGGTTTTGGATGCTGCAGAGTACAAGAGCATGTTTGGGTTAATACAGAACCCAGCTCACTATTGAACAGTTGCAGATGGCTATAGGTGATCCAGACACACAGCAAGTTGTTTCCAAAAGGACAGCTAGCCTGGTGAACTGGATAAAAGCAGCTCCAAAGTGAATTTATCCTGAGAAGGAAAAACTGCCCAACTCTCCCTTTAAATGTGAAGTGGAACATCCCAGATGAAACAGCTGAGATGGTTAGTACGCAAGTCCTGCTGGGATTATTGGGCTATTCATCCCCTGTGTATACCCCTTACCCAAGGCATAGTAAATGCTGTGATTAAAGGCACCCCTTTGGCACGAGCACCCCATGTAACATTGCTGCTTTGATACTGAGCAACAGTTTGAGAAGCCCTGTCAGATTTGTTGTCTCAGAGTCCCTTACAGATTTTTTACAGATGTTAAGAAATTAGAATGATTCATAAGAAAATGGGGAAAGACAAGGGGAACTGTCAAGGGTGCTGACCCCACCAAGTGGTTGTTGAGAAATGGGATGAGTAAAGCAGACATTAATAAGTTGAAACAAAGGTCTTAATGCAGCACTATTGGAGGTTGTGTGGACCAGTGGAAGCCTCCTGGTGATTCCTACTGTTTAAAGGGTCCTAAACAAATCTCTGTTTCACCCTATGCAGAAGAGTTTGAACAGCTGAGAGGCAAAGATGGCAATGAGAAGCCTGACCGGAAGTCACCTGGGATAGTGGGCTGGCATATTAATCAAGGTGGAAACTGACAGAGGGGCCAGGATCTTTTGGCTCAACCTGGGGACCCCAAGGCATATGCACAGGTATGAGTAAATGGCCAGTGGGGTTGAAGGAGAGAGGATGTTTTGGGGTTTCTTGACATGGAATTCCAATGCACTGTGATTCCAAAATCTGTTGGGAAGTTCCTCATAAGGTGTACAGTTAGATTGGGAGGACATGGAGATGCAATGGTTAATGCAATTAGTGAGAGTTTGAATTAAAATTGGCATGTGAAGTGGTTATTTAATGTGAAAGGATTGCATTTCCTTTACCTGAACATGACTTCTAGGGGTGGAAAGTTTAGGTAAAAATAAATGACAAATAAAGAGAAAGGGAAATGGTAGTTGAGAATAAAGGGATGAATAAATGGGTTGTACTGTGAGAGAACTCCCATATATTACTTTGGTGACCTGAGAGAGCCTCAGAGCAAGAGAATATTATCTCTAAGCTCATTATCTCTAATATTATCCCTAATATTACACTCTAAGAGTATACCAGCTCCTAGAATAGTGAAGCTATGTGTTTGCCAAGACCACTCCTCTCCTGCTTTTGGAACCTCACACAATTGAATGGAAGTATATAATAAACCCAAGTGACATCACTCTCGGAGACATTTGGTTGTATAATATGATGATAAACTAGACTGAAGGTTAATAAATGATCAGAATGGTACCATGCCCGTAATCAAACATATTGGGAGGTTGAGTTAAATCCTCTTCAGGATATAAGTGGAAAATGACTGATCTGAATAACTGGCTGTAGCTAACCATCAGACAATTGCTATGCTAAATATTTTGTATTAATACAAGTTTATCATGATGTGCAAATAGCAGTAGATCAGGGGATGAAACAAGTAATAAATTTAGTAGAAATACCTGAAAATGTATGTAATGATCTTATAGGATAGGTTAATTTTAAAATCTATGCCTATCCTGGTTCCTCCAAATGTTAGATATGTTCACACTAATCCTATTGCTGTTATCTGTCATAAATGCTTTACTAAACATAGATGTTCAGACAGATATGCTCATTTGGCTTAAGAGAGCCTTGGCCAAATGTCAGGGGGCAGACTGTGTATTTAACTCACCCAAGGGTAGTCTGAACTTTGCTCTTATCTTCTGGGAGGTGCTCTCTAGAAAAAGTGTCTTTGTTTACCTGGAGATGGAGGGGGAAATGGCAGCTCACTCCAGTATTCTTGTCTGGGAAATCCCATGGACAGGGGAACCTGGTGGGCTACAGTTCATGGGGTCACAAGGAGTCAGACACGACTGAGCACACACCAGGTTGGGCATAAACAGATAGTCTAACAGGGTGATTTATGATGGGGGCTTTGGGCTACACAATATCTGCTCTGCCTCTGGAGGGTCTACACCCCTGTGTGTAGTCAACGATGTCTCCACAATAAAAATAGGATATCAGGGCTTGGATGAACGTCCCTGGCTGACCGAATTCCCTGCGTGTTGTCACAAATCATTGCCAGGAAAGTTGAAACTGTTCATGACTCCTTGGTGACAGGACAACCGAAAGCTCCATGTTTAGAAACCTCCCGAAGCCCCACGTACGGCTTCCTTTGGCTAATTTTAATCTGTGTCCTTTGTTCTTTCACTGCAGTAAACAATAACCACAATTATTATGGCTCTTAGTACATTCTTCTAGTGAGTTATTGAGCCTGAGTGTGGTCTTAGAAACCTCTCAACCCTGAAGTCGATGTCAGAAATAGGGACATTCCTGGGGACTGTACCCCCTAACCTCACAGGTGGATTTTAAAATTTTATTCTTGTACCCAGCAACACCATCCACTTTCAAATATGTCTCTGCTAGACACGTTATCCTTTAAATAGTTCCTTAGATGCCATTACAACCATGGTATAATATGTAGTAAAGCACCATTATGATGTTAATACAGATGTATGTGTGAATTAAAAAGTGACTCTAAATGCTTAGTAACCAATTTACTTCACATTAATAATTCAGCTATTTTTATTTGTTTCTAAACAAAAAGCAAAGAGGACCCAGTCCACAGAGTAATTGTAATAGCATGCAAAATTTTTATTAAACCACAATAAAATCTTAAGTTCTTGGCTTATGAAAGTCACTCAGAGGCATTTCTTTTTTTCCTTCACGTTTCTTCTTTTTGAAATGTTTTCTCAAACTGAGAGAAACCGACACACCCTTCCATCCTACGTCTCATCCTGGGCAAAAAGAGGACATTACTCGGGGTCCTAAAATGCTAGTATTTTAACTGGAAATCTAACCCACCCCTAACTGGAATACTATTTCTTCTATTCCACCTGTTTCAAATAAGTGCAGCAAAGTGATCAGAGCTAAATTAAAAAGAAAGAAAATGGCAGGGCATGCTACACAAACAATTTTAGACATTTTCTCACTTAACAATGCTGGATATTTGTGCTTCACCAAGCACTTTATAATGCAATATTCTTGGCTGTCATTTGGTAGCTGGCAAAAACCAAAACAAAATGAAGCAACCCCCCACCATCACCCCCCACTCCCTGCAATGCAAGAAAAGGAGTGGCAGGGCTCGTTTAATAATAAGCACTTATTCAGAGACACGGAGGAAAGTGCGAGGAGTGCCAGGTTCAGAGCCGGTCCCCTGGGCAGCGCTTTTCTCTCTTCCATTTTTGCTCTCTTGACATTGGGTTTCAGTTGCGGTTATTTAACTTACCAGCTGATCATGGATTCAGCTTCCTCAGAGTGTCGTGAGCACTTTGTTACAGATTCAGTGTTCTCTCTCTTAATGCTCCTTTTATTGGTTTCCCTCTGTCAGCACTAGAAAGAGGATAAAATCATCTGCTGATGGTTTGTGAGCAACAGGATTGTTTATTTTAAGAAGAATTTGAAAAATGATAGATGAGTTTGAGAAACATTTCTATTTCAAAAGACAATGTTTTCAAACTTGTTGATTCCCAGTTTTTACCTAAGTAGTATTACAATAAAATAATTTTTAATATGAAAGTATCTGACTCTTTGCGACCCCATGAACTGTAGCCTGCCAGTTTCCTCTGTCCATGGGATTCTCCAGGCAAGAATACTGGAGTGAGTAGCCATTCCCTTCTCCAGGGAATCTTCCTGACCCAGAGATTGAACCTGGGTCTCCTGCATTGCAGGATTCTTTACTGTCTGGCCACCAGGGAAGCCCTATAAAAGTTATGAAATAAATACGAAATAAGTATCAGTCAGTCAGTTCAGTTGTTCAGTCGTGTCTGACTCTTTGCAATGCCATGAATTGCAGCACGCCAGGCCTCCCTGTCCCTCACCAGCTCCCGGAGTTCACTCAAACTCACGTCCATTGAGTCCGTGATGCCATCCAGCCATCTCATCCTCGGTCGTCCCCTTCTCCTCCTGCCCCCAATCCCTCCCAGCGTTAGAGTCTTTCCCAATGAGTCAACTCTTCGCCTGAGGTGGCCAAAGTACTGGAGTTTCAGCTTTAGCATCATTCCTTCCAAAGAGCACCCAGGACTGATCTCCTTTAGAATGGACTGGTTGGATCTCCTTGCAGTCCAAGGGACTCTCAAGAGTCTTCTCCAACACCGCAGTTCAAAAGCATCAATTTTTCGGCGGTCAGCCTTCTTCACAGTCCAACTCTCACATCCGTGCATGACTACTGGAAAAACCATAGCCTTGACTAGACGGACCTTTAGTGTATACTAAAATAATTTTAAAATGTACAGTTAATTTTTTAACACTTACAACCCTTACAGAAATATGGAGTAAATAGATAGCTCAAATTATATACCCCTCAAAAAAGTTTTTCCAAAAAGGAAATTTAGAATATCATCTTGACATTCATGTGGTTGGCGATTTTTTTTTTTTCTGGAAAGGAATCCCCTTTGTGAAATGTCTGTGAGTACCAGAGCTGTAACGTTTGTGTACCTGGTGAGCATTTACTCCTGGGTGCTGTGTGATGACTCAGTTTCCCCCTTTTCTCTAGTGACACTCTAAACTAACATTTGCCTGTTTGTTCTTCTTGTGGCACAAAGCACATTATATGCTTACCAAGGGCACCCCAATTCTTTTCACATTAGTTTGTGAATATCAGGAAGAATTTACTCGATGCCAGTGAGATTCCAAAGTCTTCTAACTATACTTGTTGATAAGTTGTTTGTTCACACGGTCTAGAATTTACCCAAGTTAATTTTTTTGATTTTGTCAAAATGCAAACACCAAAAGTAAACCTCTTAGAGGTAAGCCAGGGAGAACAAAGATGATGCCACTTGGTCTCCAGAATCCATGAACCTGGCTTGAGAACCGCTCTTAAAGATGAATGTGCATTTTGACTTAATAATACGTCATCTACTAATAGTTCTAGTCATGAGGTAATTTAAATATTTCACTGAGTTGTTATAAGAATTAAATAGCAAAGTGAAAATATTTGTATATTATAAAGCATTATAAGTATGTGATTATTTTTTCTGCTTCTTTCAACAGTGTCCCCTAGAGTGATACAGATTCTTAGGGATTAAGAGGCGTGTTTTTTTTGTGGAGGGGGGAGGGGTTCACAATTTGTGGAACACTGGGCTCTACTCATAACCTATGTCCTTCTATGGGGTGGGAGGGATTACAGCCCTTAAGTGATGAGGCCATGAGTAGAGTGGTGATGGCAGGGACCCAGGGCAGGCTTCTCCAGGCCCCTTGAGAGCACCAGTACCTGCTGCACATCCCTGTCTGGATGCCGAAAGGATGCTGGTAAAGACGGGAGACTGAGTATGAAGTTCTGATTCCTTCCTAAATTTTCTGTACCCACTTCAACTCCCAGTTCTACTGAGGTACAAGGAGCCCCAGTAATGATCCCTATTGGGCATCTCGCCTGCCCTGAGCCACTGGGCCTCAGAGATTTGATTTGATTTAGGAAAATAAAAATATATGACACTTTTTGCATTCAAACATTGCATCCCAAACTCATACTGGTTGCAATTATTTGTTAACTTTATTGTTTGTTTGTTTATAAAGATTTAAAAAACTGTCAAATTTGGAAAGTAGAGAAAAACATAAAGAAAAAATAAAATTGCCTGTAAACTAATCACTTGGAGATATCCAGTCTTTAATATTTTTTTAGAGATTGTACTGTGTGTATTTAATACATATATACTCACATAGTGAGATTGTACTATGAATAGTCTCTATCCTATTTCATATTTAACAAATGTATTTCCTTACATCATATACATCTTCATAAAAACTATTTAAATTCTACATGATTTTCTTTCTTTCTTCGGCTGTACTGGGTCTCGGTTGTAGCCTGAGGGCTCTAGTTCCCTGATCAGGGATTGAACTTGGGTCCCCAGCGTTGGGACCTCCGAGTCTTAGCCACTGGACCTCCTGGGAAGTCCCTGCTACATGATATTCTAGTTTATGGAAGTGCTTTAGGTGATTTAACTGATTCGTTGTTTTTAGAAAGTTAGATTGCTTCTAGGTTTTTGCTGTGTTAAATACTATTGTAATGACTATCCTCATATAAATTTGTGTTCTCATCTTATTTCCTCTAAGTGATTCTCTCTTAAATTATTTCCAATGCAGTATTTCCTTTTATTTTTTAGAAGCTTGTCTTGCGTTTGCTTAAATACACTCTAAATTAAAAAATATTTCTTCAGAGAGCCTTCATTACTTTACAACATTTTCTCCTCACAGTTATTCCTGAAGACCCTTGCTTTGAGATGGCAGAGGACTGTCCACTAGGCAAATTAGCAAGATTAGGGCAACTCCAATTCAGCCACTTAAATGAAAGAGTTTCCTTTATTCATCCAAAATTAAACTTATGTTGATTATTTTTGTGATGTTGTTTCCACCTCTGACCATTCCGAACTCTAGCTGAAATCACAGGATCTACTGTTTTGCACAAAACTGCCTTCAGCAAAATTATAGGAAAGTAGGAAGCTATGACTCTGGAGGAGAAGGCAATGGCACCCTACTCCGGTACTCTTGTCTGGAAAATCCCATGGACGGAGGAGCTTGGTAGACTGCAGTCCATGGGGTCGATAAGAGTCGGATACGACTGAGCGACTTCACTTTGACTTTTCACTTTCATGCATTGGAGAAGGAAATGGCAACCCACTCCAGTGTTCTTGCCTAGAGAATTCCAGGGACAGGGGAGCCTGGTGGGCTGCCGTCTATGGGGTCGCACAGAGTCGGACAGGACTGAAGCAACTTAGCAGCAGCAGCAGCAGCAGCATGACTCTGGAAGTAATCCCAGATGGTGCTTCATCATCCTGTGCTTACCGGTTGTTGCTTTTCACTCTTTCCTGGAGCTGTGCATGTGTGTGTGTGTGCATGCATGTGTATGTGTGCACACATCTGTGTTTTATGTGCATGTGTGTTTGTGGGCCCTGGTAGAGAGGAGTTTCCTGTGCATGTTTTAGTTACCAGAGTCCCAAACTGTCTGAGGCAGTACCAGGCCGTCTGTAATGCTGGGTATCGGCAAGCATAAAAGATCCTCAGTACAGAGCCAGTGTGGATCTGCCCTGCCCTAAAACTCTATTCCCCTCTGATGCTCCATTCTTAGTGCTGAATTTATGATTTTTCTAAGAGTTGCAAGTTCAGTTCACAACGAAATAGAGGATGCAACTCAAGGGTATTATGACCATAACAAAAGAAAGCTGCCCTCCCTCCCTGCCCCGGGGCTGCTCTGCTGTGACAGCAATAGTGGCTTGTAAAGGATGATTGTGTGTAGAAGATGTGTTTGTCCACCCTTGTTAGGCTCAGCCCACTTCAGCCCAAGCCCAGCTTCCCTGTGGTTCGAGCCAATGGTGCATTCTCCTGGCTTCTGATGGAAGGTAACAGGCACTTTGGTTTTAGGAATCAGATCAAGAGTGATTCTCTCTGAAGCTCTCACAAAACCGGCAAGAATTTCACACCATTTTGAGTGCTGCAGGTGAAGAATTTAACAGCTGGTGGGAGTGCAAATTAGAGCCAATTATAATTTGATTGACCTGCCTTGACAATAAAACTGTCTTCCCTAATTTAAAACGCCTAGCAGGATCCTCTCAGCACTGGAAAGGTGGTTTCAAACGACAACGAGCAGCTCAAACTAGGAAATTCTTTAACAACGCTGTGACAGTAATAAAGATTTATTTATATAGCCCAGTTTTTTCCTCTTGGATTGAAATGACTGTGCAGACTGAGGGACAGGACGTTATGTACAGAGATGAAAAGGAACTGGGCTTGGCAGAAATGCCTCTTGAAGATGGTGACAGAAGAAGTAGAAAATACAAGAAATTTTGGAAAGTAGTGAAGAAAGGGGGGTGGTGTCTGGGTTCCTAAGTGTGATGCCAGTTGTCATAATATTTTTGAAGAAGTCAAATGCAGAATTGAAAAGCATATTCTCTGAAACTGCTTAAAGTGGTATAATGAGAAATCCTGTTTTCTTACTGTGCTTGATTTTGGAGGCTAATTTATTGTCACCTTATTCAAACAGGTCAAAGGAGGCTTTGAACTCCGGCTCAGAAGCAACCTGCTCATTCCCTTCCACGTATTCCCATTAGCTCTGGCTTATTTAACTAGTCAAGCTTCATAAGGAAAGAAATGGGTCGCTCTGCATTTTTCATCTGCCTTGAGTCAGGCCTCGGGATCATTTTTGTTGTCCTTCCATCCTGATGCCTGTGATCTCATGCCCCAGCCTCCCATATTGGAAGCCAGTGCTCACCACCAAGCAGAGATTAAATGATCTGCTTTCTAGCCCCACCTCTGTCACAGAAGGCCTACTCCATCTTGGGCATGTCATCTAGTAGTCATGTATGGATGTGAGAACTCAATAGTAAAGAAGGCTGAGCATTGAAGAACTGATGCTTTCAAATTGTGGTACTGGAGCAGACTCTTGGGAGTCCCTCGGACAGCAGGGAGATCAAACCAGTCAACCCTAAAGGAGATCAACCTTGGATATTCACTGGAAGGACTGATGCTGAACCTGAAGCTCCAGTACTTTGGCCACCTGAGGAGAAGAACTGACTCATTGGAAAAGCCCCTGATGCTGGGAAAGATTGAAGGCAGGAGGAGAAGGGGATGACAGAAGATGAGATGGTTGGATGGCATCACTGCCTCAGTGAACATGAGTTTGAGCAAACTCTGGGAGATAGTGGAGGACAGGGAAGCCTGGCGTGCTGCAGTCCATGGGGTCGCAAAGAGTCAAACACAACTTAGCGGCCGACCAACAATGAGAACATCACCCTTTTGGTCTTGGATCTTTATCTACAAAATGGATAGTAGAACTTCTCTCGTGGAGTGTTGTGGGGATTGTTGAATATGACAAAGGTTTTCTCCCTGACCAAACCCTGGTCAGGCACCTCTGTGCTCTCTTCCTGACTAGATTGGACTTTGGCTTATAAAAACTTGAACAAACACCGATCGTTTCTGACAGCTTAAGGCTGATCCCTAGGCTGACACTAGCCTCCATGAAGGTATCTGCCTGAGAAAACTCAAGACTCCCCAAAGAATCTACTGTTTGTTCAGCCAACATCTGAAGATGGGGCCCCTACCCCCCAACCTCTGTGGGAAAACTAGGAGCCTGACTTCGATAAGCACCAGTGAACAAACCCAGATAGGTTCAGACCAAACCCCTCTTCCTGCTTTTTGTACTTTTCGTTTCCCTGACCCTGCTGAGGCCCTGCTCACCCCCTCACTCCTCCTTGACTCTCCCTTGAAAACACCCAGTCACTTTTGTACAAGTCAGTTAAGTTGAGTTAAATTCAGTTTACCCCGAATTCTTTTCCCAATTGCAACAGTATGAAAACGTGTGCTAGTTGCTCAGGCGTGTCTGACTCTATGCAACCCATGTCTGTAGCCTGCCAGGCTCCTCCATGGGATTCTGCAGGCAAGAATACTGGAGTGGATGGCCATTTCCTTCTCCAGGGGATCTTCTTGACCCAGTGATTGAACCCGCCGTCTCCTGCATTGGCAGGCAGATTCTTTACCACTGAGCCACTTGGGAAACCGTATCAGTTTGGCTACAATACGAATTTTACTGCTTTCAGTTTTCTGAAAGTTGTCAAAGGGAACAGGAGCCTGAGTTCCAAACAATCAACTTAACATACAAACTTCTGGCTTATCGTGTTGTAAACTGTATATTGAATATAACCAGGTTTTGTCTTAATGGCCATGAACCGTCAGGAAGCTTCTATTTAAGGGGGCAAGTAAAGCGCATAGGCTTTGTGACAGTGCTCTCTCTCCTTTCTTAAGGTTAATTCTGGATGAGGATCAGGGTTTCTGAATGTTTAGTCTTTATAAAATGAGACCTTTCTTCTATTATTATTAATGTGGTTTCCAGATCACTTCCTACT
Organism: Aepyceros melampus; assembly: GCA_006408695.1. NCBI lineage: Eukaryota > Metazoa > Chordata > Mammalia > Artiodactyla > Bovidae > Aepyceros > Aepyceros melampus. The sequence continues at coordinate 72,108 of SJXQ01006976.1, read as the reverse complement.
ACAAAAAATTACTGCTAATAAAGATCTATGTGGTGCTGATTGTTTGTATCCTTGTACACATCCATCAAACTGAAATTTCTTGTGGGTAACACACCTGGTTGAAAAAAAATTACCTATAGGAGTATTAAATGGCAGGCAAGGATCCCAGTAACCAGGTCCTGGAGTGTAGCCAACCCCCAAGCAATGAAACGATGATTTCTGCAAGCAGGCTTGAGTGCGCTGGATCTGGGCAGATGATGAAGGGGAGCAGGATGCTCCAGCAGCTGCTGTCTGGTGAGCTGAGACGGGGCATGCACAAGGTGGGCAGACAGATGCTATAATGACCCACTGAAGAATAACCACGTGCAATACAACATAGCTGTGAAACGTGGGGGAAACAATGGCAGCAGATGGACGAAAACCTGGCCCACAGCAAGCAGGGAGAGGCGGCTCATTTATAGCAAAAAGCCCTGTGTGGCTCAGGGAGGGACAGGAATCCAGACCCATGCCAAGCCCGTAAGCAGCAACAGGCCCTGTCAGCAGCTTTCACCCTTTTCAAATATCTGTGGACTGCTTGCTCTGTACACCACTCTGGGCCAGGTGCTGCGGGGGTGCGGGGGTGAAGGCAGGTTTACTGACTGCAAGGAGTTGAGAGTCCAGTGGACACTCAGTGGGTTTCCACTTCTATGACTGTTGTTGTTCAGTCACTGAGTCGTGTCCCATTCTTTGCGCCACGTGGACTGCAGCACACCAGGCTTCCATTTGGGAATTAAGTTCCTGATATCACTGGCATTGAACATTCTTCAAAATCTGGTTCTTCTCTCCCTAGATCTTGTATGGCATAACTTCAAAACCAAAGGAGAGGGACATTTAGAGGAGTGTGTGTGCTAAGTCATTTCAGTTGTGTCCAGCTCTTTGCGACTGTATGGACCATAGCCCTCCAGGCTTCTCTGTCCATTGGATTCTCTAGGCAAGAATACTGGAGTGGGTTGCCATGCTCTCCTCCAGGGGATCTTCCTGACCCAGGGACAAACACGTGTCTCTTATGTTTCCTGCATTGGCAGGTGTGTTCTTTACCACTAGCGCCACCTGGGAATAGAGGTTGCTAAGAAGAGCTGATGAGTCACATCTCAGCATCTTTGTGCTGAGATTGCCCAATAGCTTGGGGTGAATGAAACTTCTGCAGTTTACAGGCACTCCGCACAGGGCCACCTGCCGTTGAATATACTGTAGGGAGGATGACCAGTCCTTATCTGCATTTTAGCTTTATTCAAAAGATATCTGTGCAAGAAAGGCCATTGTGGTTTTCAAATAGAAAGAGCAGTCCCATTCTGTGATCTGTACACACACACACACACAGACAGATGCATCCTGGATTACACATTGTACACTTTGGTTCTTGGGTGAACATTCTTCATTGCCATCACCATTGTCATCACTACTGGGTTGGCAACTAAAAGTAGCTAAAAAGCAGTTGAGTACTTTTAATTCTGGACAGAAGTTATTTTCCATTGTTTGTAATGGGGAATGAAATGCAATGTGAGTTTTACTTAAATATGGACAAATTTTTGTAGACTCCAGTTAGAATAGTTTGCAAGGGGTTATGCTATGAAGTTGTTGCTCCCCTCCCCCTCGTGTTTTTTCATGCTAGAGTAGGCAGGCCTGGCTTGGAATACCTTGGCTTTAGCCTGCAGAGAAGGAAACAGAGACAACAGCCTATGAATCAATTATTAAAAGAGCTGCACATTGGCATCTTCTCGTTTGGCACATTTAGTCTTGACTCTATTACCACATCATGACCAGTTAGATCATCCCCAGAAAAAGCAAATATAATGATGTCGATTCTACAAGGCATACACATATAGCTTTATAGCCACATCCTAGGATACATACCACTAGTCTGCTAAGTCACTTCAGTCGTGTCCGACTCTATGCGACCCCATAGACGGCAGTCCACCAGGCTCCCCTGTCCCTGGGATTCTCCAGGCAAGAACACTGGAGTGGGTTGCCATTTTCTTCTCCAATGCATGAAAGTGAAAGTTAAGTCGCTCGTAGTATCCGACTCTTCGCGACCCCATGGACTGCAGCCCACCAGGCTCCTCCATCCATGGGATTTTCCAGGCAGAGCACTGGATTGGGGTGCCATTGACAAGTCTGCATTTCCACTAATGTCTGCCTGGAGGTGTTGTCTGTGTAAAAACAAGAGAGAAACATAATCAAAAATAGTTCTAATTATGAACAATTTAAATACAAACTAACAGAATGTGCCTAGTATCTTCATCTTACACAAAATAGGACAGAGACAACCAAAGTGATTTATGAATTTGCCATTGTCACATAAGAATCAGTTTGACAGTGTCAAATGCTGGATATAGAGCATCAGAAAATGTTGTATGCTGTAAGTAGGAATGTACAATCAGTTTGGAGAACAATTGGGAAATACCTAAAGAAAGCTGAGGTCTTCCCTGGAGGCTCAGTGGTAAAGAATCTACCTGCCAATGCAGGAGACACAAAAGACTCAGGTTTGACCCCTGCATCAGGAAGATCCCCTGGAGAAGGAAATGGCAACCCACTCCAGTATTCTTGCCTGGGAAATCCCATGGACAGAGGAGCCTTGTGGGCTACAGTCCATGGAGTTGCAAAAGAGTCGGACATGACTTAGGGCCTAAACAAAAACAACAAAGAAAGCTGAAGATATGTAAACCTTATACATTAAAAAATGCATTCCTTTACACGTGTTATGCGTTTTTAGCATATGAGTTCAGTTCAGTCGCTCAGTTGTGTTCGACTCTTTGTGACCCCATGAACCGCAGCACGCCAGGCCTCCCTGTCCATCACGAACTTCCAGAGTCCACCCAAACCCATGTCCATTGTGTTGGTGATGCCATTCAACCATCTCATCCTCTGTTGTCCCCTTCTCCTCCTGCCCTCAATCTTTCCCAGCATCAGGGTCTTTTCAAATGAGTCAGCTCTCTGCATCAGGTGGCCAAAGTATTGGAGTTTCAGCTTCAACATCAGTCCTTCCAATGAACACCCAGGACTGATCTCCTTTAGGATGGACTGGTTGGATTTCTTGCAGTCCAAGGGACTCTCAAGAGTTCTCCAACACCACAGTTCAAAAGCATCAATTCTTTGATGCTCAGCTTTCTTTATAGTCCAACTCTCACATCCATACATGAGTACTGGAAAAACCATAGCCTTGACTAGACGGACCTTAGTCGGCAAAGTAATGTCTCTGCTTTGGAATATGCTGTCTAGTTTGGTCATAACTTTTCTTCCAAGGAGTAAGCGTCTTTTAATTTCATGGCTGCAATCACCATCTGCAGTGATTTTGGAGCCCAGAAAAATAAAGTCAGCCACTGTTTCCACTGTTTCCCCATCTATTTCCTATGAAGTGATGGGACTGGATGCCATGCTCTTCGTTTTCTGAATGTTGAGCTTTAAGCCGACATTTTCACTCTCCTCTTTCACTTTCATCAAGAGGCTCTTTAGTTCTTCTTCACTTTCTGCCATAAGGGTGGTGTCATCTGCATATCTGAGGTTATTGATATTTCTCCCGGCAGTCTTGATTCCAGCTTGTGTTTCCTCCAGTCCAGCGTTTCTCATGATGTACTCTGCATAGAAGTTAAATAAGCAGGGTGACAATATACAGCCTTGACATACTCCTTTTCCTATTTGGAACCAGTCTGTTGTTCCATGTCCAGTTCTAACTGTAGCTTCCTGACCTGCATACAGGTTTCTCAAGAGGCAGTTCAAGTGGTCTGGTAGTCCCATCTCTTTCAGAATTTTCCACAGTTTATTGTGATCCACACAGTCAAAGGCTATTGGCATAGTCAATAAAGCAGAAATAGATGATTTTCTGGAACTCTCTTGCTTTTTCCATGATCCAGCGGATGTTGGCAATTTGATCTCTGGTTCTTCTGCCTTTTCTAAAACCAGCTTGAACATCTGGAGTTTCATGGTTCATGTATTGCTGAAGCCTGGCTTGGAGAATTTTGAGCATTACTTTAGTAGCATGTGAGATGTGTGCAATTGTGCAGTAGGTTGAGGATTCTTTGGCATTACCTTTCTTTGGGATGGGGCTTCCCTGGTGGCCAGAGGATAAAGCGTCTGCCTGCAATGCAGGAGACCCGGGTTCGATCCTTGAGTTGGGAAGATCCCCTGGAGAAGGAAATGGCAACCCACTCCAGTATTCTTGCCTGGAGAATCCCATAGACAGAGGAGCCTGGTGGGCTACAGTCCACGGGGTCATAAAGAGTCGGACACGACTGAGCAACTTCACTTTCACTTTCGCTTTCACTTTCACTTTTCTTTGGGATTGGAATGAAAACTGGCCTTTTCCAGTCCTGTGGCCACTGCTGAGTTTTCCAAATTTGCTGACATATTGAGTGCAGCACTTTCACAGCATCATCTTTCAGGGTTTGAAAAAGCTCTACTGGAATTCCATCACCTCCACTAGCATTGTTCGTAGTTCTGCTTCCTAAGGCCCACCTGACTTCACATTGCAGGATGTCTGGCTCTAGGTGAGTGAGAGTGATCTAATTACACAAATTTAAGTGAATTTGTACAGCTATTGCCACAATCCAAGTTTAAACGTTTCCGTTATTCCAAAGGTTCTCTACTAGATATTTGCCATCAATATCTGCTTCCACTCTGCTCCAAGCCTATGAAATCATTGATTTTCTTTCTATTAGTATAGTTTTGCCTTTTCCAGACCAGATATATTAATAGAAATATGTAATATGTTGTTTTTTCCCTCCCTGTCTGGCTTCTTTTAATTAGCTCACTGTTTTTGAGGACTATTCATTTGCCTGGAGAATCCCATGGACAGAGAAGCCTGGTGGGCTGAAGTCCATGGGGTCGTGAAGAGGTGGACACGACTGAGTGACTTCACTTTCACTTTTCACTTTCATGCACTGGAGAAGGAAATGGCAACCCACTCCAGTGTTCTTGCCTGGAGAATCCCAGGGATGGGGGAGCCTGGTGGGCTGCTGTCTACGGGATCGCACAGAGTCGGACATGACTGAAGCGACTTAGCAGCAGCAGCATGTTGCCTATTATCAGTAGTTTATTCTTTTTAACTGCTAAGCAGCATTACATTGTATGGATAACCATATTTATAAATCCATTTGCCATTTGACTGCAGTTTGGATGTTTTTTGTTTTTTTTTTTCTTCTAGTTTCTGGCTGTTATGAATAACTCTAGTATAAATAGTAGCAGCAGCAGCAGTATAAACAACCTTTGTGTGGACATGTTTTCATTTTTCTTTGGTGGATAGTTTGGGATGAAATTGCTGAGTTATATAGTAAGTGGATCTTTAACTTTTTAATAAGGTACCAAACTGTTTCTCAAAGATACTGCCCCATTTTATCTTTTCATCAGCAGTATAAGCAGTTTCCAGCTTCTCCACTTCCTTATCAACACTTAATAGTGTCAGTCTACCTGATTTTAGCCATTCTTATAGTGACTTTAGAGAGGTATCTCAGTGTGTTTTTAATTTGCATTTTCTTAATGACATGATTTTGAGCATTTTTCAATGTGCTTATTTTCCATTTCTATATAACTTTGGAGAAGTATCTTTGCAAGCCCTTAGGATCTCCTCCACATACGTATAGTTTCCCTGTCAGCCAGGAAAGTGAGGAGGAGAGATTGTCTTAGTCCTTTTATGATGCTCTCAATTCCAGTGTCTCCCTGTTACACTGTTGGCTGGTTGGCTGCTCACCTTAAAGTTGGTCTAAAAAAGCTGCAGGTTTTTATAGTCTATCCCAAATGAAATCTGCCATTTTTGGCTGTGACTGTTCCTGGTGTTTGCCACCCCCACTTCCTCCATCTCTGCCCCAAGGCTAATCAATCTCCTTTGACAGCAAAATTGTTTTTTCATTACAGCTTGCCCAAGTTGGTATGGCTGTAATTTTGCCCAGCTGAGCCTGTCTAGTGAAGGCTATGGTTTTTCCTGTGGTCATGTATGGATGTGAGAGTTGGACTGTGAAGAAGGCTGAGCACTGAAGAATTGATGCTTTTGAACTGTGGTGTTGGAGAAGACTCTTGAGAGTCCCTTGGACTGCAAGGAGATCCAACCAGTCCATTCTGAAGGAGATCAGCCCTGGGATTTCTTTGGAAGGAATGATGCTAAAGCTGATGCATCACGGACTCAATGGACGTGAGTCTGAGTGAACTCTGGGGGTTGGTGATGGACAGGGAGGCCTGGCGTGCTGTGATTCATGGGGTCGCAAAGAGTCGGACACAACTGAGCGACTGAACTGACTGAACTGAAGATAATAAAAATCCCTTTCTCTTCTTGTGGCTCACCTGGTGAAGAATCTGCCTGCAATTCGGGAAATCTTGCTTCAAACCCTGGGTTGGGAAGATCTCCTGAAGAAGGGAAAGGCTACTCACTCTAGTATTCTAGCCTGGAGGTTTCCATAAACTGTATAGTCCATGGGGTCACAAAGAGTCAGACAGGACTGAGCGGCTTTCACTTTCACTTATATAATAAAAAGATAATAAAAATCCCTTTCTCTTCTATATCTTAAGAAATGCTTTTCAGAAGTTAATACCACTTAAAAAAAAGTCTCAATAAAAAAGCAAGTAGAAAGATTACAATCTGGGTAACATTCCCTGTGATGTCTCACGCCCCTTTCTAGTTCAGACTTCTGCACAAGCTCATTAGAAGGTTTGGTGTGTTCAGAGAACACATTAACTGGATGTTTAATTTTGAAATGTTACTGGGCTTCCCCTGTGGTCCAGTGGTTAAGAATCTACCTGCCAATGCAGGGTACACTGGTTCGATCTCTTGTCCAGGAAGATCTCACAGGGGCATTGAAGCCAGTGTATCACAACTACTGAAGCCCCTCTGCCTAGAGCCCATGCTCTGCAACAAGAGAAGCTGCTGCAACGAGAAGCCCACATACCACAACTAGAGAGTAGCCCCCATTCACTGCAGCTAGAGAAAGCCTGTGAGCAGCTACGAAGACCAAGTGCTGCCAAAAGTGATTTCCTAACTTGAAGAACTTAAATGCAGCCTCATTGCCCCAAGGCAGCCATAGCTGCAGCTCCTCCAGATAAAGAAGCTCTGCTCTCCAGTTTGCCTCCATTCTGGCCTAGCCTGGCCTGATTCCCTTTTCATACAATGACCCTGCCCGTGATTTCATAACTTTTGGAACTATGGCCTCAAAGGCTGGACTGCTACCAGGATGAGATGTTGGTAATCAGTGGAGGACTATATTGTATGTATTTGTCATGAAAGAACTTGGGTCAGGAAGAAAGCATTGACCCTATGGACTGTAGCCCGCCAGGCTCCTCCATCCATGGAATTCTCCAGGCAAGAATACTGGAATGGATTGCCATGCCCTCGTTCAGGGAATCTTCCCAACCCAGGTCTCCCACACTGCAGGTGGATTCTTTACCATCTGAGCTGCCATGGAAGCCATTTGAACCCGCAGCGGAGGACCATTTTGTAGGCAGAGTATATACCATGACATCAACTGAAAGTGAATTGAAATGATATAGATGCCACTCGTTCATTCATTCACTTATTCACAGAATATTTATGGACTGAGTGGATCTGATTCACCATTGTCTCCCTTCAAGACCAGATCAGTTCTGTTTTTTTCTTTTCTATTAGTAAATTTATTTTTAATTGGAGAATAATTGCTTTACAATATTGTGTTGATTTCTGCCATATATATCAATGTGACAAATCAGTTCTTTATGTACAACAAGCATATTATAAGTGTTCCATACCTAATAAAAGAAGTGTTCCATACATATACTGTGAATAAATGAGTAAGTAAATGACTCACATTCACTTTATTTCATATCTCTGGAAAATGGGTAACTTACTTCCTCAATCTCTCTCCTCCCAGCAGTTTTCAAATTTCAATCTTAACTGATTTAAAATTGGTATCTGGTGGTATTAAATAAGACTTTGATACTTCATTAATGAAAATAAAGGGGAAAAAAAAGCTCCCAAAATATTGAAATTTTACTTGTAATCGAAACTGAGCAGTCTGTGTGTCATAAAGCAGAAAAACCCAACTGATGGAACCAGGTAGCTTTTTGTGATAGAGGACTGTGCAGCCTTCCAGTTTCTGCGTGAAACTGGGGAGAGTAATATGAGAGACCAGAGTGCACTCTTTCCTTAAGAAGCATGTTAATCTTGTAGTAACTAAGACCAGAAACCATGCAAAATACAAACCAATCTAAAATTGACTAGCTTTACAAAAATCTGTGTGGCTTCCCACGTGGCGCAGTGGTAAAGAATCCACTTGGCAATGCAGGAGATGCAAGAGACGTGGATTTGATCCCTGGGTTGCGACAATCCCCTGGAGAAGGGAATGGCAGCTCACTCCAGTATTCTACACTGGAAAATTCCATGGATGGAGGAGCCTAGGGGGCTACAGTCCACGAGGTTGCAAAGAGTCAGACATGACACACATACACACAGATCTGTAAATACCAAAACAGATTTTAAATTTAAGAGCGTTTTCCTTTTCCCTCTCATAATATATTGTGGTCAGAAGCTGGTAGTATAAGCTCATGCTCTGATAATTCTGCTCTGGGAGGCAAGATTCTCCAGAGAGAGAGAGAGAAAGAATTGGGAGCACTTCAGAGAAAAGTCTGGGACTCTGCCACCCAGCTCCCTGGCCCTGGGAGGGTCCATGGCAGATGTTTGGAATGAGGCAGCTTGCTGGTCCCCTAGCAGCGCTCTTATAAAGTCAGCTCTGGTAAGTGATATTCTTGATGCTTGACGTTTTGCCAGAAGTTAGAATATTGCTTTTCTCTTAAGTGTACACATGCTGCTTAGAAGCCACCATGTCTCTAGAATTACAGATATCCCAGCAACAATGTTCAAACAACAAGTAAGGTATATTGCCAATCCAAGCATGTGTCAATCTTGGGACTCAAGGAGACAGGGGAGTGTCATAAAGAAAACATTGCATCAGAAATCAGGAAGCCCAGGCGCTATCTTTGACTCCGTGTGACTTTAGCAAAGCAGCTTAACTTGGCTGGAGCACTTCTCTTCTTGATGGGATACCCCAGCCCCCGCCTAACTGCTCTGTCTCCATAAATCCCAGAGGAAAATGCTTCCAGAGCTGCCAGAACCGTCTCTCAGCCAAGATATTAGACTCCAATCTGTATAAAAGATCCTGGTATTTAAATAGAACTAGAAACGTCCTCAAGTGGAGAATACTGTTACAGAATTTTTTTTAAAAAATTGAAAAGCCATTTGTAATTTGCAGCAAGGAAAGGCTTGTAAAATGAGTCAACATGCCTGAGTTCTAAAATGAATAAGACTGCCGTTCGCTGACTATGAATATCTGAATACGGTGCTTCTTTCTAATTGCTTCACTTGCCACAGAGAGAAATAAAATTGTGAGAGTGTGAAGTGTATAAAGGATTCTACCACTCTCTCGGGGCTCAGAGACCCACAGATTGGAGAAAGTAAGTAAGTGCCTTTCTGACCATTGAATTCCTCACTCTTATTGCAAGTTAGAAAGCTCTAAGGGGGTGTTTAATGAAACCAGTCTGCACTTTTGAAAAGAGAAGGGAAACAGCTAGGAAGACAGCGCCACCTAGTGTCCATACAAAAACTCCTGGCGATGATCATTGCGGTAATTGGCCACAGTGACTTCTATGAAGTAGGGCAAAGAAAATAAATCCATCAAAGCTGACTGAATAACAGAGAGAATTGCCAGCTGAAAGCATTTTTGACTCTTGATGCCTTCAAAACCCAGGAAACTTAATCCTGGCCTTATGTTTCTTTCTTCGTGCCCAAAAGGCAGCCAAGCTCGTCACTAAACCAAGGGAGGTGAAGCAGGTCACTAAGTTTATAATGTAGTTGGTAACTGGTTTTCATTTTTTCTCTGCATCCTGGCAGCAGGAGATAGGCAGCTTGTTATAACTTAGAGGGGGCTCCTGGAAAGCCTGCTTGCTGGGTGTATTTCTGTAGGCGTGGGCTCGCTGGGAATATTATTACCTCATGGAGTCACGGATTTAATAGCATTTCTTCCACTTCATTCAGCACAGCACTGAGTTACAGTGACTCCAGCTCCAGCACATTACAGATGCACACTGTTCCAATAGCATCCCATCTTCACGGTCCCATGTGGGTCCCCACCACGCTGCCTGCCTCGTGTACCCCACGCGCTCCAGTCTCACAGTTCCAGGCGATCTGGCCGGGGTGTCCACCACCTTCCCCACCAAACTGGCATGCACCTTTCTCCCCCGACCCTCTCTCCCTTTCCTTCTCCTCCCTCTGCTCTATTGTAATAACTGCCGTGGTGGAGGACCGACCTTGTGACCGGCCAGTGTGTCAGAATTTGTCGTTTGAGATATTTGTGACTGTCTGGCGGGTTAGGAGACTGTGGCTCTGGGCTGCTCCCTGCCCTCCCCGGCACCCCGGCTTCTGGTCTGCTGGTGTGTCTTCTGTGTAGAGGGACTCCCCACAGCAGTAACACTCCTGCCTGCTTTCTCTGTCCCCCTGTCTCCATCCTTCCAGACCCGATGAGGAGTGATTTAATTTGCTGGTGAGTCTGGAAGGAGAATGGTGTTCGTGTAGCCCAGACTCTATTGCCTTTCCCCCTGGGAGCGAGGCTGCCTGTGGGAATAGGATTTCTGGTTGGTTTCCTACCTGTACATTTCACAGCACTGACCCTACCCTTGTGCTGCAGGTCTGTGCTGTCTGGGGGTTCAGTCTTAGGAATGCCCACTTGTCTGCAGGTAGAAATCACAGCCGTTGCTCCCAGCTCTGTAGGTGACATTTTCATCTCCCGAGTCTCTGGGTTCAGAACCTTGATGTGCTTTTTATTGGGGCACCTTGAATGCCTAACACTAAGGACAGTCTTTCACAGATAAATATAAAGGAGAGGGTTGGGGTTATTTGAACTCCAACTTCAGTGAATTCAAACCCAGATGAATTTTTTTTTTTAAGTTCAAAATCAGTTTGCCCTGGTATGGATTTGAGAGTTAGACCATTGGAAGGTTGAATGCTGAAGAATTGATACTCTCAAACTGGTGCTAGAGAATACTCTTGAGAGTCCGTTGGACAGCAAGGAGATCAAACCAGTCAATCTGAAAGGAAATCGACCCTGAATATTCATGGAAGGACTGATGTTGAAGCTGAAGCTCCAATACTTTGGCCACCTGATTCAAAGAGCCGACTTATTGGGAAAGACCCAGATGCTGGGAAAGATTGAAGGCAAAAGGAGAAGTGGGTGGCAGAGGATGAGATGGTTGGATGGCATCACCAACTCCACGGACATAAGTTTGAGCAAATTCTGAGAGATAGTGAAGAGGGGGAAGCCTGGTGTGCTGCAGTCCATGGGGTCTCAACGAGTCAGACACAACTGAGCAACTGAACAATAGAACATTCTGGACTGGCAATTAGAAGATACAAGTTCTGATCTGGGCTTGGAATCTTCTGGCTTTGCAGCTTCAAGGGAGCAACTGCCCTCAGCTTTTATTTTCCCACACCAAAGCTTCTGTGAGTCCAAGGTCAAGGGACTGTGATCTGGAGGCACCGTGAAGAGGTGATGCTCATCTTTGTGCAAGAAAGAAGACTTCTGTGCACTTGAAACTAGCTGCTCTGTTTGCCCCTCCCCGCCTTGAGAAAACTCATGCTATTTTTCAAAGATTCTGAAAGCATTTCAGGTCGTTTATGGCAACATTTGCCTAACAACAGTGGTCATTTTCAGCTTAGGTTTTTCTTAAACCAGTGTCAATAGGAGAGTATATTTTGATTGGCAGGGATAGAAGGGAGAAATTATATGCATTTACTTGTACTCAGCCTTGTCCGAGACTCTTTGCGACCCCCGTCCATGGAATTCTCCAGGCAAGAATATTGGAGTGGGTTGCAATTTCCTTCTCCACATTTACTTAAGAAGCATATTCTAAATAACGGCTTCAGAAAAAGGTAATTGAGGACACTGTTAAATAATACATTCATAGCCTGACCTCTTCCATTTAGAGCTTATTGTTTCATTTAAATACATCTTATGAACTCCCAGTGCCTTGTAAATTCTCCCTGCAAAGAGGGTTAGTAAAATCTCCCTTCCATGAAAGGAACAGTGCACAATACAGCTGGACAATGAGCGTAATCAGCAGCTCATCCTAACGAAACCGTGTCCTTATGGCCCCATCAGGAGGTGGGCCTGCTCATTCCTCTACTCTGTGCTTCCTGAGTGGAGAAGGCGATGGCGCCCCACTCCAGGACTCTTGCCTGGAGAAGCCCATGGACGGAGGAGCCTGGTGGGCTGCAGTCCATGGGGTCGCTAAGAGTCAGACCCCACTGAGCGACTTCACTTTCACTTTTCACTTTCATGCATTGGAGAAGGAAATGGCAACCCACTCCTGTGTTCTTGCCTGGAGAATCCCAGGGATGGGGGAGCCTGGTGAGCTGCCGTCTATGGGGTCGCACAGAGTCGGACACGACTGAAGTGACTTAGCAGCAGCAGCAGCAGTGCTTCTTGAGAACCTGAAATTCTACCTCAGTTGTTGGCTGGATAGAACTGAGACAGGGAACTTCCTAAGCAAAATTGGAAGCATTTCTGTATCGGGGGACTTAAACAATGACAGGGATTTGCTGAGAACTAAATATTATCCATGCAATTCACTCTCTTTTTTCTAAGAGTTACCTGGAGTTCGAATGCTGAACCATTCAAGTGTCAGAGGTTATTTTGCTAGGAAGTGTGCCCTGAAGCCTTTCTCAGCCTCTAGTCTGGATCCTGTGAGCCTCTTTTGCATGCCTGTGCTGTGCTGTGCTTAGTCGCTCATTTTGACTCCATGGACTGTGGCCTGCCAGGCTCCTCTGTCCTCTGGAATTCTCTAGGTAAGAATACTGGAGGGGGTTGCTATACCCTCCTCCAGGGGATCTTCCTGACCCAGGGATCGAAGCCAGGTCTCCCTCATTGCAGGCAGATTCTTTACTGTCTGAGCCACTAGGGAAGCCCCTAAATTGTCTTTATTATGACCTATCCAGAAGGGGGCGAGAGAGGATGAGATGGTTGGATGGCTTCACTCATGGACATAAGTTTGAGCAAACTCCGGGAGAGAGTGAAGGACAGGGAACCCTGACACGCTCCAGTCCATGGGGGTCACAAAGAGTCAGACACGACTTAGTGACTGAACAACAACCCAGAGTTAGATAAGCTTTGCAGATTGAGTACAGCTCTCCAGATTGCCAGCTCTACCCAAGACTTTTGATACCAGCCTCAAGTTTGGGGGTCCCCATGGACTCCTGTAGGTTTGACAATTCACTGGAAAGACTCACAGACCTCATTGACAGCACTGTACTTAACCAGCCAAAAGAAGAGACGCACGGGGAGAAGTTTGGGAGGGTTCCAAACACCAGGCTTCCGTTGTCCTCAGGGATGTGTTATCTTCCTGGCACATCCGTGTGTAACAATACGCAGAGTATTGCCAACCAGGGAGGCTCACCCAACCATCAGTCGGAGTTTTAATTGAAGCATCATTACCCAGGCACGACTGATTGATCTCTGGCACATGGTTGCACTTAATCTCCAACCCCCCTCCCCTCCCCAGAGGTCAGGCTGGTATCTTGGGGTTCAGGCACCAGTACTCCAATCGTGTCTTTGGTCTTTCTGTACCTGGGCAGCCCCTATCCTTAGCCATCTGTCAGCATAAACTTTCAGGTGTGGTTGGAGAGACTCAGCAGAAATAACAAAGATATTCCTACCACTGGGAAATCCCAAGGGTTTGCAGGTTGTCTCCCGGGGAACTAGGGATAAAGATTGGCCCAGTTCTTTATTACAATCAGACCCTAACACAGTGTCTTTCCGGCTGTGTGATTATCTGTCTCCCTGATTCTCTCACTGAGAGCAGAAAATATACTACCTTGTTCAACATCGTCTTTTCACTTGACCAAAGTAGGTGCTGAAAAAATAGTTGCTGTATGATTGAGCAACACACTGCTATGATTAGGGCGATTTTATTCTGGCATTCCCTCTAAACCATCACCAGTGGGAACTGGTCAGCACTCTCAGGCCTGGTTAGTTACAGCCTCCCTCCCAGGCTTTGTTCTCCTTGTGCACTGTTTGCTCCCCGTTAGCCTGCTGATTTTCTTCTTTATCTCATGTCCATCCACACCTTGCACTGTCCAGGCCAGTTCAAGGCAGAGTAATGGCTCCTTCATACTGAGATTGATCTACTAATGCAGTGTGGAAATTAACAAAGCCTCCATCAAACTGTATTTCTGTAGCTCTCCCTTCTAGCTACTGCACTGATTCTTGCAAATCCTGAAACAGCATCACACTTCCTTTCTTAGATGCTGGCTCACAATAAGCAGCCTGCTTTACTTGTTTTCATTCTTTCTGCTGCTATGAAATGGCTAACGTGGGGGTGCCCCATGGCAGAGGGATTTTGACAACCCTGACTTTAACGATATGAAAACTGCCTCCAGGCTAAGTTATGCAGCAGTCGCTTTTTTAAGGCAAAAGTCTTTTTCTCTTTATGACTCAAAACACTTTTATTCTGTGTTTACCTTTTATGTCGCATCACTAACCATCTCATGCTTCTCAGGCGGTGCTAGAGGTAAAAAACCCACCTGCCAATGCAGGAGGTACAAGAGACAACGGGTTTGATCCCTGGGTTGTGAAGCTCCCCTGGAGAAGGAAGTGGCAACCCACTCCAGTATTCTTGCCTGGGAAATCCCATGGACAGAGGAGCCTGGCGGGCTACAGTCCATGGGGTCACAAAGAGTTGGACGTGATTGAAACGACTTAGCACACATGCGTGTATTAACTATTTCCTTGACTATGCAAAGCGTGCCCTCCTACTGGCTGTGTTAGTCTAAGGTTTTATTTTCAACTTTTTCATGCCAACTGCTGTGTGAAATAAATATGGAGGCTAATGGTGGAAAATGGCGGAGGGGATGGACTTGGAAGAAGAGCGAAGTATCCCTCGGAGGGTATATAACAGAGAAGGAAGGACAGCTGGCAGCCGTGAATAGAAGGTGACTCTCCTGCTCCAGCAGTGACTCCTGGTGTGCTCCCTGATAAGAGCTTTGTTACACAGGCAGTGAGACGACATTAGCTTGTCAGCTCCAGAATACACATTCTTGGCCCTTGGCTTGCCCATGAGCCTGTGAGACTTTGGAGGAGCTGTTGGTGGGCAGAGGCAGGTTTTCTGGGGCAAATGGAAAGGTGTTTAATGAGCACGGGCCTTATTTGAGAGAATACAAAGCAGCATCTCTATGAAGAGTAAAGTGTTAGTCGCTCAGTTGTGTCTGACTCTTTGTAACTGCATGGACTATAGCCTGCCAGGCTTCTCTGTCTATGGGATTTTCCAGGCAAGAATACTGGAGTGGGTACCCATTCTCTCTTCCAGGGGATCTTCCTGACCCAGGGATTGAAGCCAGGTCTCCTGCATTGCAGGCAGATTCTTTATCATCTGAGCCACTAGGGAAGCCCATGAAGAAGTTAAGATAGTGTAAAAACTGCTTAAATATTCCACATCCTTTCCAGAAATCTGAGAAAATGAAAATAACCGAGATGTTCTTATCCTTATAAAACACTGTAAAATATATGAAAAGGTCATTGCTTTTATCCAAGGTCATAAATGTTCAAAGCGCAACTCGCAGAGAACCTGTGATGTGAAGGGACCACGGTGGTCCTTTTCTTCTCCTCACATCCCTTTCTCTGCCTTTCGTCCTTTGACACAGAACAATATGGATTTGGAGACAGTGGGAGAGGCTCGTGGCTTTTATGGGGAACATGCTTGTGGAGCAAACCTGAAGGGATGACAGCTCTGTGAGAGAGGAGGCAAGGGGAGCCCGGGTTCTGTCTGGATCCAACCCCAGACAGGCAAGCTGGCTTGCCGTTGTGTGTGTGGAGTAACAGTGACATCCTGTGGCCGGTCTGCTTGCTCTGAGTGGCTCCTTTATAGATAAAGAAGACCATTTTGTCTGTGCTGAAAGGTGAGCCTCAAATGGCTCCCTCTTTAGATGATGCATAGAAGAGGGGAGGGCAGAATTTCCGGTGCCCCCATCTCAGTTGCTGGCTCTGACTCAGGTGGGGGAGATTCTCAGGACAGAGCTCATGTCTGACTTTATGCTTGATCAGTTTAAATGTTACCATTTGAGTGCTGAGCGGGCCATAATAATAACCATGAGAACAGTGTGAGAAAATAGCGAAGAGGAGGACAAGCACTTTGCCTCTTTCTAAGACATCCCAGGGGATTAATGCAGAATAATCTTTACTTTAAAGTGCCTAAATTGCTTGACATTTAGCTTTTTTTTTTTTTTTTTAGAAAGTTTTGGATGAAATAACTTTGTTTTGACCTTACTTGGAGAGGAGAGGGCTGGGAAGAAAACAACCGTGGTCTTGTTATTCTAACCTCCCTAGGTAATCAGGTCTTGGGAACCAGGCCTGCCTGTGCTCACAGGGATCTGGGGTGCTGAGTTTCTAAGCCTGCCCCGTGAAGCCTCCTGTAGTGTTGAAGGGAGGGGGACCCCACCCCCGGGGAACACCTGGCTTTGGGTGCAATGGGGGCGGCCAGTGTGAATCTTCAAGGCTCTGGCCAGGCCCTGGTGTGAGCTGAACAAACATGTTCATTGCAGGGATGCCCAGCGCCTCATGGTTTCGATGGAGGTAGGCTGCTACTCTGAGACACCCTCCACTCAGCTCTTTCCTCGGGGTCTCCATGGTCCCTGCTCAGGGAACCGGGCAAAGGGCGCCAGGAAGGAAAGGGTTTGTGTTCTGGAGGACATAGGCTGGCTTCCACTCGCCAGCTCTGTGACCCTGGCAGGCTCCTTACTTCCTGGAGTTGCACTTCTCTCACCTGCAAGAAGGAGTTAGAGATAAGCACTCACTTCTTGGGGGGCAGAGATGAGTATGTGGGATAAGGCAGGGTCATCACCTGTGGACAGGGCCTGGGACACAGTTCAAACCCAGGCGGGGAGCTGCTGGGTGGTTGTCAAGCCTGTGCCTGGGCTGGAGGCAGGTTGGTAGGAGGCTCCCTGGCCCCCTCACAGAGAATTAGCCAGAGACCCTGCCGCTGTGCAGGGCTGCAGCTTTGGGTTGAGGGCAAGAGAGAGGGAGAGGTGTGTGTGGGGGCTGGGTGGGGTATGTGTGTACGGGCATGCTATGTGTGTATGTGTGTGGCGTGGCATGCATGTACAAGGGATGTATGAGATATGTGTTTTGTGTGCGCATGTGGTGTGGTGCACGTGTATATGGTATGTACGAGGCACGTGTTTTTGTGTGTATGTGGCGTGTTATATATGGTAGTATGCATGTGTGGTGTATGTTTTTCTGTATATGGGATATGGTTTATGTGTGTGGTATGTGAGATGTATGTGCAGTGTGTGTGTGTGTATGTGATGTGTCTGTTTTTTGTGTATGTGATATGGTGTGTGCTTTGTGTCCATGCGTGGTGTATGTGTGGTATGTATACATGGTCAGTTCAGTCACCAAGTCATGTCCAAATTGTCATGACCCCATGGACCGCAGCACACCAAGCTTCCCTGTCCATCACCAACTCCCGGAGCTTGCTCAGACTCATGTCCATCAAGTCGGTGATACCATCCAACCATCTCATCCTCTGTCGTCCCCTTCTCCTCCCGCTTTCAATCTTTCCCAGCATCAGGGTCTTTTCCAATGAGTCAGCTCTTTGCATCGGGTGGCCAAAGTATTGGGAGTTTCAGCATCAGTCCATGGTAGTGTGTGTATGTTTGTGTGGTGTGTGTGTATGTGTGAGGTCTGTGTGTGTGGTGTGGTGTGTACATGTGGTGTGTGGTGTGTGTGTGGTGTGTGGTGTGTGTACGTGTGAGGTCTGTGTGTGTGGTGTGGTGTGTACATGTGGTGTGGTGTGGTGTGATGTGTGGTGTGTAGACATGGTGGTGTGCATATATGGTGTGGCATGCATGTATGTAGAGCATATGGTGCGTGTCTGGTGTGGTGTGTGTAAGTGTGTGGTGTGCATAGATGGTATGGTGTGCGTATGCGGGTGTGTGGTATGTGTGTGCCTGTCATGAGCCCATCTTGCGGCAGCTCGGCGTGGGCAGTTTGCACAGTGGAGTGAGACGTGAGCGCTGCCCAGAGGTCATCTACAAGACTTAGGGTGGGAAAAGAAGAAGCAGAGGGAAGGAGCAGGGGTGAAGAAGCCAAGAAAATGCCAATAAAGGAAGAAAATGGAGAGGATTAGTGCAAAGCAAGACTTTCAGTATCGAGTATTCTCCTAGGCCATTTTAAAGTTCTCCAAAATCATGATAACTTAATTCCTATGTCAATAACGGTTTACATACTTTTTGTCTAGTGGCAGAAAAAAGGGCAAGGCCAAGTTTCCTCCCACAGGGTAAGAAGCTTGCATTTTTAGTCCTTAGGTGACTTAACTGAGAACATGAAAGGGATGGCTCGAAGCTATTCGAATCTCTGTCCTGGCTGATCAGCCAATTGTGGGGAAAAAAAGTGATAATTTCTCCATCTCTCCTACAGAGAGACTCTTTCCTGCCTGTTTCTCAAGTTTCCTCTCTGTTCCTCCTCCTCCTCATTCTCCCTTCTCCATCTGTCCTAGAGTCTCCCAATTTGGTGGCAGACTCTCAGTTTCTTCCTGCCTTTGGGCAGCCACCCTGTTTGTTTTACAAGCTTCGCCTGAGTTTCTACTTTCACTAAGTGACGGATGGATTTCCCACGTCCTGCCTGTAAAAGAAAACCAATTTGTTTGAAGATGGGTTTACTGAGGTGTCGATTATAATAAAGGGAAAGTAATGTCGTAGTATTTATGGAGACAGAGTTTGAAGGGACTGCACTTGTGATCATTGGGGAAAAATCAAGAGTTGAAGTCCTTCGGAGGCATTTGAAAGGCCTATTAGCTTGAAGATTTGACTGGAGTGATGGGAAGGCAGAGAAATAAAGCAAACCAAGTTTTTGCTTGCTTGGATGGTGGTTTGTTTACCCCGATCGTGTGAAGTCTGAGCCAGCAATCCCAGTGGTTTTGACTGCCCCTCAGTGTTTCTCTGCGTTTGGGCAGGGAGGATGCTGAAATGGGCCAGTTTGTCCATGTGATGTGCAGGACAGAGCTCTCTCTTGGGAAACAGATGCTTGAAGTTTCTGATTATATAAACAGCAGAGCTAATGATGACACATTTATTTGTGAAAACACATTAAGCCCAGTTTTATACACTCATATTTATACTTTTAAGTATGTGGCCGGAAAGAGTGGACACAATCCAGGAAGTCCCTTCGTGCAGTCACTTCATGCCCATACGGAAAGCTCTGGGGCAGCCCAGGGCTGATGCTCACGCAGCTCAGTTGGCACTTGCCCCACATCCTCCATCCCATTCTGCTCCTTCCCTCTCCATGACCACACTACTGTTTCTTCAGTTTAATGAAAAGAGACAGGGCTGGAAAGACACTGATGTGTGGGTGGCGTGTGTGATTTTCCACCCCCTCCTCTTTGCTTCTGTCCCTCTTCAAAGGAGGAGCTGACATCAGAAGGGATGAAATTGTTTCCCTCTCATAGTGAAAGTGAAGTTGCTCAGTAGTGTCCGACTCTTTGCGACCCCATGGACTGTAGCCCACCAGGCTCCTCCACCCATGGGATTCTCCACGCAAGAATACTGGAATGGGTTGCCATTTCCTTCTCCAGGGGATCTTCCCGACCCAGGGATTGAACCCAGGTCTCCCTGCATTGCAGGCAGACGCTTTAACCTCTGAGCCACCAGGGAAAATACACAGTGTTCTAACTTGTCTCCTGAGTATCAGTAGAGATGTTTTTGGTGCCAAGGGACAAAACCTTCAATTTTTGGCTCCTGTATTTACACAGTCCTCAGTGTTTCTCCAATGGTCCAATAGTATAAACGAGAATCCACTTCTGTCTATCTTTCTGGTTGTTATCAACTACACCTTAAGACTGACTCCCCTCGTGGTCACAAAATGACTGCCAATGCCATTGGGGTGGCTTCATACCACTATGTCTATGCAGAAAGAGAGAGGAATGGCGGGGGAGAATGTGCATTTATTCCTTTTCCTCCTCCTTCTCCTTCCTCCTTCACCTCCCCTTCCTCTCCCTTCCCTTCTCCTCCTCCACCCACTTCTCCTTCTCTGTGGTCAAGGTCAAGGAAACCAATACCAGGTGTTCTTCTGGTTGAATACACTTATGTTCTGTTGTTGTTTAGCCACTCAGTCACGTCCAACTCTGTGCGACCCCATGCACTGAATGCAGCATGCCAGGCTTCTCTGTCCTTCACTATCTACCTGAGCTTGCTCAAGCTCATGTCCAGTGAGTTGGTGATGCCGTCCAACCATTTCATCCTCTGTTGTCCCCTTCTCCTCCCACCTTCATCTTCCCCAGCATCAGGGTCTTTTCCAATGAGTCAGTTCTTCACATCAGGTGGCCAAAGTATTGGAGTTTCAGCATCAGTCCTTCCAATGAATATTCAGGACTGATCTCCTTTAGGATGGACTGGTTGGATCTCCTTGCAGTCCAAGGGACTATCAAGAGTTCTCCAACACCACAGTTCAAAAGCATCAATTCTTCTGCGCTCAGCCTTCTTCACAGTCCAACTCTCACATCCATACATGACTACTGGAAAAACCATAGCTTTGACTAGATGGACCTTTGTTGGCAAAGTAATGTCTCTGTTTTTCAATATGCAATCCAGGTTGGTCATAGCTTTTCTTTCTAGGAGCATTTTTTAATTTCAAGACAGCAGTCACCATCTGCAGTTGTTTTGGAGCCCAAGAAGATAAAGTCTGTCACTATTTCCATTGTTTCCCCATTTATTTGCATGAAGTGATGGGACTGGATGCCGTGGTCTTTGTTTTTTTGAATATTGAGTTTTAAGGCAGCTTTTTCACTCTCAAGGCAGCTTTTTCACTCTCCTCTTTCACTTTCATCAAGAGGCTCTTGAGTTCCTCTTCACTTTCTGCCATAAGGGTGGTGTCATCTGCATATCTGAGGTTATTGATATTTCTCCCAGCAATCCTGGTTCTGTACCTGTCTGAATTACTTGCTGAATTGCTATGCCTAGCAGATGTCAGGTGCTAATTGCTTTATGATAGAAGGACCTACTGGAGCTAGGGGAGAATAGGGGCGGGCAAGGAAAGTGAGATGGCTCACATAACCTGCTGCTACCCAACACGGAAGGGATTTCCACTAGTCCTTCTTATTTTGTCTTTATAAACTCTGTTTCATCATCATGATGTGTGAGAAGCCATTTATCTGAAATATGTAAATATTATGATTGGCTAAACTTTTTAAATGAAATCGGTAACCTCTGTTTTTGGTTACTTCAACTATGTCTGTAGAATGTCCATGTCCCACTGAGGGCATTTGTGTGCTTGACATTTTTGTGTCCTTCTGTG
This sequence comes from Aepyceros melampus, assembly GCA_006408695.1. NCBI lineage: Eukaryota > Metazoa > Chordata > Mammalia > Artiodactyla > Bovidae > Aepyceros > Aepyceros melampus. The sequence goes on along the minus strand of SJXQ01006976.1, from coordinate 50,806 downwards.
GCAAAGCCTCAGGACCTTAGTGGAAAGATGGAAGATAGTGCTTCCTTTGGTCATTTAGCTGTGATAACTGCTTCTGATAATATGACCGGCACCCAGGACTGAAGCTATTTAGAGTCTAGTAGGTGGGTAAAGCCATATATGCCAGGTAAGTTAAATGAATTCCTTCTACTCTGGAGCATCTTCTTGAGATTGGGACCATTGGCAGAGCAAAGCCTCTTTAGGCTGACCTGGATATTTCTTCACCTCTCTCCCTCCTTCCCCTTCCATTACATTTTTTTCAACAGAGAATGAAAGGAAGTCAATTCCCTGGCACTTCTATGCTCAAACATATTTGGTTACAAAATTTGTAAGTGAGCTAGGGGCTGAATCCACTTCTTGCTAAGATGAACTGAGAGGGAGAAGAATCCTAGGACCAAAGTAAAAATAAAGCACCAGTTCTCATTATCTGATTATTTATGTGTGCTGTGCTCAGTCTACTGTCCATGAGTTGCAAAGAATCAGACATGACTGAGCAACTTACACATACATGTGCAGTTGTGTCTGACTCTTTGCGATGCTGTGGACTGTAGCCTGCCAGGCTCCTCTGTCCACAGGATTCTCCAGGCAAGAATACTGGAGTGGGATACCATTCCCTTCTCCAGGAGATCTTCCTGACCCAGGGATCAAACCTGTGTCTCCTGTGTCTTCTGCATTTCAGGCAGATTCTTTACCCACTGAGCCACCTGAGAAGTCCTCTGATTATTTATAGCAGTTTACTAATGAAGCAAGTGACAAGTGTCAGGTGAAACTCCCACTACCATTGGAAGGTGGTGGTCATGGTTTGGAAGCACTTGAAAAGAGATGTGCCAGTCTGATGCGTGAGTGATGTTGATTACATGATTGTCAGATGGAAAGGAGAACACTAGGCCTTTGACATGCTCTAGCATTAATTCCCTGGCAGTAAGTGAAAGGGCGTGGATTGGACACCTCTGAATTCTGACCATCATTTCCTACCTTCTCCATTAGTGAAAACTGAGAAGAGTTTCTACTCTGGAGCATCTTCTTGAGATTGGGACCATTGGCAGAGCAAAGCCTCTTTAGGCTGACCTGGATATTTCTTCACCTCTCTCCCTCCTTCCCCTTCCATTACATTTTTTTCAACAGAGAATGAAAGGAAGTCAATTCCCTGGCACTTCTATGCTCAAACATATTTGGTTACAAAATTTGTAAGTGAGCTAGGGGCTGAATCCACTTCTTGCTAAGATGAACTGAGAGGGAGAAGAATCCTAGGACCAAAGTAAAAATAAAGCACCAGTTCTCATTATCTGATTATTTATGTGTGCTGTGCTCAGTCTACTGTCCATGAGTTGCAAAGAATCAGACATGACTGAGCAACTTACACATACATGTGCAGTTGTGTCTGACTCTTTGCGATGCTGTGGACTGTAGCCTGCCAGGCTCCTCTGTCCACAGGATTCTCCAGGCAAGAATACTGGAGTGGGATACCATTCCCTTCTCCAGGAGATCTTCCTGACCCAGGGATCAAACCTGTGTCTCCTGTGTCTTCTGCATTTCAGGCAGATTCTTTACCCACTGAGCCACCTGAGAAGTCCTCTGATTATTTATAGCAGTTTACTAATGAAGCAAGTGACAAGTGTCAGGTGAAACTCCCACTACCATTGGAAGGTGGTGGTCATGGTTTGGAAGCACTTGAAAAGAGATGTGCCAGTCTGATGCGTGAGTGATGTTGATTACATGATTGTCAGATGGAAAGGAGAACACTAGGCCTTTGACATGCTCTAGCATTAATTCCCTGGCAGTAAGTGAAAGGCGTGGATTGGACACCTCTGAATTCTGACCATCATTTCCTACCTTCTCCATTAGTGAAAACTGAGAAGAGAAGCTTTGTTCGTAGTGATGCTTTCTAAGGCCCACTTGACTTCACATTCCAGGATGTCTGGCTCTAGGTGAGTGATCACACCATCGTGATTATCTTGGTCTTGAAGATCTTTTTTGTATAGTTCTTCTGTGTATTTGTGCCACCTCTTCTTAATAGCTTCTGCTTCTGATAGGCCCATACCATTTCTGTCCTTTATTGAGCCCATCTTTGCATGAAATGTTCCCTTGGTACCTCTAATTTTCCTGAAGAGATCTCTAGTCCTTCCCATTCTGTTGTTTTCCTCTATTTCTTTGCATTGATCGCTGAGGAAGGCTTTCTTATCTCTTCTTGCTATTCTTTGGAACTCTGCACTCAAATGCTTATATCTTTCCTTTTCTCCTTTGCTTTTTGCTTCTCTTGGAAAAGACTGATGCTGGGAGGGATTGGGGGCAGGAGGAGAAGGAGATGACAGAGAATGAGATGGCTGGATGGCATCACTGACTCGATGGACGTGAGTCTGAGTGCACTCCGGGAGTTGGTGATGGACAGGGAGGCCTGGCGTGCTGCGATTCATGGGGTCGCAAGGAGTCAGACACGACTGAGCAATTGAACTGAACTGAGAAGAGAAGCATGTGCTTTTCCACCTGGAGAACAATGAGAGACCTTGGGAAGAGCAGCATGCACCACCTCGGCAGTGATAAGCTTGTGTTATCTCCTTGGCAACTTCTGGAAGTCACAGGTTTCATGTACTAGGTGTGAGACAGGTTTTGGGGTGAAGGATGCTGGGGCTTGAAGGGGTGCCAGACCCCTCACAATTTGTCAGTGAAGACTCATTCATTCTCTGGCAAACTTGGACCTTGGAGTTCTGATTTGTTATCATAAAAATGCACTGATTCCATTCTAATCTGACTTAACCTCTCTTGTGATTTCTCTTCCTGACAATCTCCTTTTGCTTTAAACATTCTTTCTATAGAGTATACATATATTCAGGTTTGCCTGAATGGGAAAGAAAGATGGCAAAGAAACTGCCTGCAATGTAGGAGACCTGGGCTCAATCCCTGAGTCAGGAAGATCCCCTGGAGAAAGGAATGGCTACCCACTCCAGTATAGTTGCCTGGAGAATCCCATGGACAGAGGAACCTGGCAGGCTACAGTCCATGGGGTCACAAAGGGTTGGATATGACTGAGTGACTAACACTTAACTTAATCATATTTAATCACTTGTGCTAACTTGATGCAATTCTGTTTCTTCACAGTGAGTTTGCTTGTCCTTGTTCTTATCTATTATGAGTTGCTTTTGCAGTTGAACTATTGAAGAAAGTCTTCTTTCTGAGACCTTTGTAGGGGGCACCTTATTTTTTATCTACTGGTCTATCATTGACCACTGCCTTTTTCTTCTCTGGTTTATATCACATTAATTCCTCTTGGTTTCCCCTAAATCTTCTCCTTCAGCTTGACCTCCGCGACCCACTTCATTGGATAGATCAGGGGAATGCCCACCTGCCAGGCACGGGCAAGCCCTAGCGATGCCAGAGAAGGTTGGTGGGAGATTTCTCCCATGATAAGCCTTGCCTTGAGGATCCTTGCAGGGGACGGAGAAACTGAGGCTCCCCACTCTGCTCCAGGCATTTCCTCCTTTCTTTCTCATGGTTCAGCATCCTGTCTCCTGGTTTGCTGTGCCTTTAGGACTTTCTTAATCCCTCTCTGGTCTTCCTCTTGTCTACTTTTGCATCTTTCCCTCTCACTGGCTTGCAATAAGTGTGAGTTCAAGGAAAGCTCAACCCTTCCCCTCAGAAGGCTCTCCCCAGGCAGCATCCTGACCCTGCTAGTGGCAGTGGGGGTGAAGGGCACCAGGATAAGTCACCCCAAGATAGGCTACTTTGGGAGGATTATTTTGAGCTTAAAGCAATTGAGAACCAGCAGATGCAATAAAATAGTGCCTGCATGTGTGTGTGCTCAGTTGTGTCTGACTCTGTGACCTCGTGGACTGTAGGCGCCAGGCTTCTCTGTCCATGGGATTCTCCAGGCAAGAATACTGTAGCCGGTTGCCATTTCCCCTTCAGGGAATCTTCTTGACCCAGGGGTTGAACCTGTATCTCCTGCATTGGCAGGCGGATTCTTTACCACTGAGCCACCTGGGAAGCCCAAAGAGTGCCTTTGTGCCTAAAAGTAAAGCTTAAATTTCCTCTTTTGTAAAGGAAATTTCCATTTATAAAGATGGCTCAGAGAGCTACTCCTTGGTGACAACTCTTATCACCAGAGAGACTCTTATCCGCAAGACAGACAACCCATTTTTGTTGTACATTTCCTTCCCTCCTTTGCCCATGACTTGCCTCCTCCACCAGAAACCCACCCTCTTTTCCTTCGTTCAGCCAAGGATGCTGTATCAGTCTCCATCATCTGGCTGCCTCCTTGGGTCTCGCTTCTTTGTGAAACTTCTGCATGTAAGTACCTAGTCACACATTTTTTTTCCTCTTGTTGTTGATCTGTCTTTTATCAGTTTGATTCTCAGGCCCCAGTTGTTGAAATTACAAGGGTAGAAGGAAAGAGATTTTCCTTCCCTACAGTGGCCATAGCAATTCGTTCTGAGCTGCACCCTTGACGATCTCAGTCTTACATGTATATTTTAAATATTAATCTCTAGTCATTCTTCAGAAATGTTATTTCGTGTGTCTGTGACTAAGGCTTCCATCCTTGAGATTGGGTTATGTTTGTATGAAGACATGCAGTGTGACTATGATCTCCAGGCTTCTTCATATTATCTACCTCAGAGGAGGGTCCTGCTGAGTGTTCCAGGCTTTGCAAGAGTGCAGACTTCAGTAAAGATTCCGTCAGCGATGTCCCATCCAAGGGCCAGTGACTCCCCCCACAGCCTCTCAGCTACTTTCATCTCTGTTGTTAAAGAGGTGGACCAAGATGAATGGTGTCCACCAGGCTTTCCTTTTCTACCTTGGTCTGTCTCTTCCCTGCTTGGTGACAGGAGCACTGGAAGTGTATTGGGAGAAGATGTGAGCTGTGTAATTCTGCTAAGGGTAGAGAAATTCTTCCTGAGTTGTTGCAAGAGAACAGCTTAATGGACCCCGGCAGAGGCAGCCATTTTCGTCTGGTTGGAACTCCGTTTATTCAACGCTTGAACACCTCTTGGAACAGCATGGTTAGGGGAGTGTCTCTGTGCACAAAAGACGAACATGGTTGATGTTAAACTGGCATTCATTTATTGGACTCCATCTTGGGTACCTTTCCTATTTCTCTCCTGGGAAGACAGTGTTGGCGGCAGCTTTGAATTCTATACAGCCATATTTCAGACCCTTACACCTCTTGCTTAGTGGGAAGTTAAGTTATATTTGCAAAGTTGATATTGTTGTCATGGCACTAACAAAAGATATTCTTATATCCTTGCTGAAAAAAATTGAGAGTTTTCTTTTCTTTTTTATTTTTTGGTCTGAGTTTTTGTTTTTAGCATGAGGAAAATGTCACGTGTCTTTGATTGGCGTTTCAGAGGGTGGAATGCAACCACCGGACGCACACGGCAGCGGCTGGAGGAGTGTCGCAGTCAGCAAGCGAGTACAGACCGTGTCCACCCCTGTGTTGTGTCCTTCTCTTGTGTGCTATTGATTGATACTCCTCAGGGAGGAGGTTCTTCTGACTCAGACACTAAGCAAGTTCCTAAAGAAAATACCAGCTTTAAAAGGGAAGAGAGGAAATAGCAGCGGCAGCAAAAAATCGCTTATCTTTCATTTATAAGAGCTACTGAACATCTGGAGAGCAGGCGGCTCCTTTAACCCCCGGAGCGCAGGAACAAATGAGCACCAAAGGGCATCCCATGCTAATGTGGTGCCATTAATTTGAATACAATGGAGGGCCCTATCATAAACATCTCTGAGCCATCTGGGCATCCCTTTCTACCTTGCCCAGATCCTTTGGGTGCTGGAAGCACAGCTTTATGGGAGAGGAAATTCTTCAGAAGCTGAAGAAGAGTGAAGATATTTTTAAGCAGCAATGCTAAGTTTAAAAGAAAAAAAAGGTATAATGGCTGAAGGAAAAAATGATCAAACAAATGTATAGAAAAAATAAGTTTTTTAAAAGTTGAAGTACAGTACAGTTGATTTACAGTGTCCTGTTAGTTTCTGGTGTTCAGCAATGTTCTTCACTTATACATATAAGTGTGTGTGTGTGTGTGTGTGTGTATATCTTCTCTGGTGACTCAGTTGGTAAAGAATCTTCCTGCAATGTAGGAGACCTGGGTTCAATTCCTGGGTTGAGAAGATCTTCTGGAGAAGGAAAGGGCAACCCATTTGAGTATTCTTGCCTGGAGAATCCCATGGGCAGAGGAGCCTGGTGGGCTACAGTTCATGAGGTCACAAAGAGTTGGACACAATTTAGTGACTAAACTGGCACTACATATATATATACACACACACACATATATATTCTCTTTCATATTCTTTCCACTGTGGTTTATTACAGGATTCCTTGTGCTCTACAGTAAAATCTTGTTTTCTCTCTTTATATGTATACATACATACATACATACATATAGTCATTTGTGTCTGCTAATGCCAAACTCCTAATTTATCCCTCTGCCACCTCCTTTCCTCTTTGGTAAGCACAAGTTTGGTTTCTGTCTCTGCGAGTCTGTTTCTGCTTCATAAACACGTTCATTTGTGTCATATTTTAGACTCCATACATAAGTGACATCATAAAGTATTTGTCTTTGTCCAACTTACTCCACTTAAGTAAGATCATCTCTAGGCCCATCTCTATTGCTGCAAATGGCATTATTTTCTTCTTTTTTTATGGCTGAGCAGTAAGGAAAAATGGGCTTCCCAGGTGGCACTAGTGGTAAAGAACTTGCCTGCCAATGCAGGAGATGTTAGGAGACTTGAGTTTGATCCCTGGGTGGGCAGATCCCCAAGAGGAGGGCACAGCACCCCACTCTAGCACTCTTGCCTGGAATATCCCATGGACAAAGGAGCCTGGCAGGCTACAGTCCATGGGGTTGCAGAGAGTTGGACAAGACTGAAGCAAATTAGCACACATGCATGCAATAAGGAAAAATATTTGTAAACTTATGTCTGTTTCTCTCCAGCATGTATACCATTTTCATCCAAATGTCAGTGTGCTGTGGAAGGATAGGAGAAACCGTATGCATTAGGAATGATTAACATGAAGTTCATGTTTGGGAGGAAGAGTATAAGGTCTGGAGTTTACTTTGCATTGCGCAACTCTTTCTAGCACATTTCTGTACTAGAAAGTGCACATTTCTGCGCACTATCTAGAGAATCTTTAACTCCATTAGAAGATAGATAGAAGATAGATATGGGGATTAGAATACCTGTTCTCTCTTCTTTCCCTCAGTGGTCTCCTGGGATAATGTAAACATGCAGGAAAGTTGCTCTGAATAGAAGCTTGAGATAAACTATCAATGTATGAATTAATGTGGTCGTGCAGCAGTTGTAGCAGCAGCTCCAAGTTTTGAAATAAGAAAATATTTGTAAACACGCACTCTCCTTCAATCCAGAAAAACCTCCCCACACCTCCCTCAAGCAGAGACTGCACGCTGGCAGCTGGTGAGTAGATCTGGGCTACAGACCGGGCTGGTTGGCTCACATGGGCTTTTGAGAGTTTTTGAAGTAGTTGCCAACGCTGACTAGAATACTCAGATTTTTAATTTCTCTTAAGAAATGGAAAAACCTGGCCCTGATGGTGCCTCCAGTCCAACACAGGAGAAGTCAGCTGGAGAGGAGGTTGGCGGGAGCCCCTTGTCAGCATCCTTTTTCTGACTGCTGTCCTCATCTGGGTTTGTTCATAGGCATTTTAGTTTGTACCACTTGTCTGGAGGAAGCTAGTGAAGCTGTTTTTCAAAAAAATTGAGTAGCATGTTGCATTACCCACTCCAGTGTTCTTGCCTGGAGAAGCCCAGGGACGGGGGAGCCTGGTGGGCTGCCACCTATGGGACTGCACAGAGTTGGACACAACTGAAGCACCGTAGCAGCAGCAGCAGCAGCAGCAGCATGTTGCATTAGTCAGGGTTCTCAGCAACCAATAGTGTGTGTGAGTCAGTTGGTTGGTCAAAGAAACAGTTTATTTTTAAGGAATTGGCTCACACAATTACAGAGGCTGAGAATTCTGGACCCAGGAGAACGGATGGTGTACGTTACTCCAAGGCCAAGTCCAGAGGTAGAAGATCAGTGTCCCAGTTCAAAGATGGTCAGGCAGAGAGAAACTTCTTCTGAACTCAGCCTTGAATTCTATTCAGGCCTTCAAAGGATTCCATAAGGCCCACCTGCATTGGGCAAAGTGGCTTTACTCATCCTACTGATTCAAATGTTAGTCCCACCCAGAAACACCTGCACAGACACAAGACACCCCCAGAAATAATTTAATTAAATATCTGGACATGTCCTGGGTCCAGTTCATTTGACATATAAAATGAGCCATCAGACACACCTAATAACCTTTTAGCTTGCTTGAGTAGAGGACAGATAGCCTGTGTGTTGGTCATTTATCTACAATCCCACCAAGAAGGGTTGGGAAAGCCTCTCAAGGACACAGGCATCTAGTGTGAAGTAAGAGGGCTTCCCTGGTGGCTCAGACGGTAAAGCGTCTGTCTGCAGTGCGGGAGACTGGGGTTCGATTCCTGGGTCGGGAAGATCCCCTGGAGAAGGAAATGGCAATCCACTCCAGCACTCTTGCCTGGAAAATCCCATGGACGGAGGAGCCTGATAGGCTACAGTCCATGGGGTCGCAAAGAGTCGGACATGACTGAGCGACTTCACTTTCATCACTTTCATCAAGAGGGCTGAGGACAAAGTTCCAAGCAGGGCAGGTCCCAGATAAAGAAGACAAGTATACAACTGCTGACAGTTGCCCTTGTTTATTTCTTTCTCAAAGTTCTCTGTGTCCCTTCACTTTTGATGTCAACTAGAGCCACTAAGTTCTGAAAATATTTGGACACTTATGAAATCAGGATGTGCACACAGTGAGGACTGTAATGCTCCACTCACTGGACCTCTGGATCTTTACTGGGTGTGGGAGTCCTGCGTAGGATCTGGGTGCAGAACCGTTCTGTGGAAGCCTTGGTGAAAGGAAGAGGCTGCCCTTTGGGGAATCGTTACCTGTATTAGTTTCCCTGGTGGCTCAGGTGGTAAAGAATCTGCTTGCAGTGTGGAAGACCTAGGTTCGATCCCTGGATCAGGAAGATCCCTTGGAGAAAGGAATAGCAACCTACTCCAGAATTCTTGCCTGGAGACTCCCCATGGACAGAGGAGCCGGATGGGGTACAGTCCATGGGGTTGCAAAGAGTCAAACATTGAGCGACTAACGCACACCTGTACTGGCTAAGGTTGCCTGGGTGTTGTGTTGGAGGCATTAAGACCAGATGAACAGGAACAAAGCACTGTCTCAGTCCTGAAAAGTACTCAGGATCATAATCAGAATATTGGTCCAACATCTTAGACATGATGAAAACAATTTTCACTCAAAGGCAAATTCAAAGGCACCAGTAGTAATTCCATTCTCCACTTGCTCTAAATGAATTGGGAGTGAACCTGTCAGCTAAACTAATTATCAAAAGCTTTGAAGTGAGGTATGTAAAAAGCCATGTATGTAAAATTCTGTCCACGCCATGAAACACAGGAAAAAGGATATGTTAATTTAGTTCTCTTTTTAAACTGTTGTTTGAATAGAATTGTAGAGTTTTTCTTTTAAATCTTCCTTTTATAAAAGTCGCTTAAAATGAATGACCACTTGGTGGCTGATTTCCATCAGCATTATTCTTTTGGACCTACGATGCAGATCTTGAAATCCTTGCCCTGTTTGCTTTCTGCCAGTGTTCCTGCCTGCTCAGCCCCTTGCAGGGCTGTGGGCATTCCCAGCAGGGCTAAGAAAGAACTAGAACAGCCATTCCACTGTCTCTCAGTGAGAACTCCCTCTCCAGGGCCCTTGCCTTCCCCGTGCCCTTCAGATGTGGAGGCCAACCTGTCCAAGCGGGTGTGAGTGGTCATGATTTAAGCGGTGCCAAGCGCTCTGTGCTCCACCGGGAGCGGAGTTCTCTGCCTCGTAGCATTCCTGGCCATCTGGGCTGGGAGACCGAGACCACTGTGGCACCGAAATAACCTTGGCCAGTCCCCCGCAACTTCTGCTTTAGGAACTGCCGTGCCGGACGCCGCGGCATGTGACACCAGGAGCGCGGACGCTGTGAGACCTGAGGGGTGCTGGCCTCTTTCCTTACCTGTGTGCCCTGCTCTTCCAGCCCTGCCCCCACATTTGGCTTTCTGCTGCCTAAGCACAAGGAAGGAGCCTTCCTTCCTTCCCAGGATGGGAGGTGGGCAGAGTGCCCTTGTCCACAGACACACACACACACACACACACACACAATAAAACACATGCCACATACACTCAGGATGTGAGGCAGGCAGAGTGCATGCATACACACACACAAACACACACAGCCCCACACCCAATGCTTGCCTTCCTCACAGGAGCAAAAGAGTGTCTGCAATGGCCAGGGAGGCTCCGGCTTACTGAGTCCTGCAGGGAGGAGGGCAGTCAGCCTGGAGAGAGTTTAATAAAGTCTTGGGGGAGGAATGCTCTGGGGTTTATTCTGCTGAGCCCGGAAGTTTTACCGCATGTGGTCTCAGTTACCATTACTCTCTTTGTCTTCAGAGAAAGTTTTCCTCTTAAAATCTATTTGCCGGCGCCACGAATTGCACATAACTAGCTATTACCCCAAAGACTCCAACCATCAATTAACATATTATATTTGTTTCATGTGGAATCTGATGGCCTTCTGTGATCTTTCAAGTTGAATAGCTCCTTAAAGCTACAAAAGATTTTATAAAGCGTGTGTGTGGTGTGTGTGTAGTGTGTGGTGTGTGTGTAGTGTGTGGTATGTGTAGACATGTGTATGCTGTATGCTGTGTGTGTATATGGTGTGTCTGTGTGTATGGTGCATGTGTGTCTTGTATGTATGTGTATTGTGTGTAGTATGTGTGTTTTATGTGTGATGTATGTGTGGTGTGTGTAACTGATATGTGTGTGTGTGAGGTGTGTGTGTAGCACATGTGTGTTGTATGTGGTGCGGGTGTTGTGTGTGGTGTGGGTGTTGTGTGTGTGACTAAGTATGTGTGTGACTAAGAGTGTGTGTGGACTAAGAGTGTGTGTGTGTGTGACTAAGATGTGTGTGTGTGACTGAGTGTGTGTGTGTGACTAAGAGTGTGTGTGTGTGTGTGTGTGTGACTAAGAGTGTGTGTGTGTGTGTGTGTGTGTGTGTGTTCCAGGTGCTGGGAAATTGTAGTGAATGAGACAAGACTCTACACTATCTCCTATAGGACTTATATTTTATTTATTTTTGGGGGGGGCACTTATATTTTAACGGCCCCTATAGTACTTAAAGTCACAAGCCGTTTATGATTGATTAAAAGCTGTGTCTAACGTGGTCTCTCCCAGTCCCTCCCTTCATCTTGCACTGTTCTTTCCTGCCAGTCCACCTTCCATGATCAGCGTCTTTGTGCAGGAGGCTGGCATATCCCTATCCTGTCACCTACTTACTGCAACACGCCTTTCACATCTTGGCTCACTGTCCTTTCCTCACTGATGTCTTCTCTTGCCCTCCCAATCTACATGCAGGTCCCCTCTGATGTTCTTTCCCTTAGCACCCCTCCCTTCCAATGTGTTCCATGATCCCAATACCGTGATTTCTCGACTGGTGGGTAAGAATCTGGTTGGTTTTATACTTTGTTATATCACCTTTTGTTGTTGTTTAGTTGCTGAAGAAGGAAATGGCAACCCACCCTAATATTATTGCCTGGGAAGTCTCATGGATAGAGAAGCCTGGAGGGCTACAGTCCACGGGGTCACAAAAGAGTCAGACATGGCATAGTGACTAAGCAACAACAAATATCTACCTTTTAAGGGTATTCAATAAACATTTGAATCAACTAATAAATGAATAAGAAAAGTGGAAAGGTGCAGATAAATTGAAAATGGCTTTGTAGGTATATCTTAGAAACACTTTGATTGTTACAGAATTTCCCAATTTTTAATCTTTCTTTTTCCTCTCAGTTTTTGGAGAGTAAGATTTATCCAAAATCATATTTCATGACTGCCAAGAATGAGACAGATCTGAGCTTTTACCTACTTGCAAACTAATAGGTTAGCTTGTCATAGTTCATGGATTCTCACTGAAGTTATGAGGCTCCTGAGTCAGACACAGCAGACTTTATTTCTCACACAATGGCAAGCAGCATGACCATCAGTATATCTGTGTCAGTTTTCCAGGCTCCCAGGTCCCATGGGGATGATGGAGATGGGTCTAAGCAGGTATGTCACAGGAGAGGATTCCTGATCATAGGGAACCTGAATCTTTTATAATGGACAGGAAGCGTGTCTGTCCCTTTGCTCCAGAGGAAGGTGCTGTCTTTATCTTCTGTGACTGTGAGCAAGTCTGCCTGTTGCTCTGGAGGGAGATGACACAGTCTCTATCTTCCAAGGATCTTTGCTTTGCAAACATCCTTGGATGATAGTCTGAAAGGAAGACATTTAGTGCCTTGCTCACCAGAGGTATAGAAACATTAGAGACCCATGGGGAATTTCCCTGTAACGATATCTGTCCCTCATTTTTACACCATTTTGGTTTCTGGTGAACTTCCCATGAGTATTCCAGTCCTCCAGTGTTCACAGGGGAGGTGCAGGAACTGGGGCCACCCTCTGACATTTTGCTAGACTTTGTACAGCCATCTGGTGGAGGATGGCAAACCTGGAAGTTGGTTGCATGAGTTTAGGGAAGTGGCACCTGGGTGTTTTCCTTCATGAAGGAGGGTCTAGGAGAGTTTATGAAAGACAAATATCGTTAGTGTCCCTTATTCCTCATCCCTCCTGAACTCTGAGATGTTGTCTTCTCAAGTACGAAGGGTATTATTCTCCTTCCATGGCCACAAAAGTAGTGTGTCCCATTCCCAGAGCTACAATGGTGACTTTATTATCCCCTATGCACACCCAGGCATTTCAGTCAGAGGGTTCCAGTGGGAGAGGTACAAGGGCATTCTTAATAAAACTTAGACTCACCATCTCCCCCATTTGGCACGTGTGGACCACTGGAAAGAGACTTGGCAAATAGTGCACTCAATCAAGTGGTCAGAATCCTTACACACTATGATAATACTGGTCCAATGAGACAGCTTTGGTGGCCACCTAGAATCAAGTTTGAGGCCCTTAGTCCCTTTTTGGCTGTGCTGCCATCCAGAGGGTAGACCATCCAGGCAGCCCTGGGGTTTCTGTTAGGAGAAAAAGGAGAAGCTTCATGCCCAGAAATGGTCAGGTGGAATCCAGAATTTTCAAAATAGGTTTATATAACCCCCTAACCATTTTCATCCCAATTATTACCTAGAATGAGGCCAAAAAAAAAAAAAATGATCCCTTTCTGGGACAGCCACACTCAGTGACCACATTGCCTCAAGAATGTGTATGGACTGGGAGGAGGTGATGGAGGCCTTTTGAAGTCTCAGCAATGCCATATATCTGTGGATGGTAGGGACCATGGAAGGCCTATTGAATATCTTGACCATTAGCCTATAACTGGGTCATTTTTATGGTAAAAGGTTCATCACTGTCAGGCTGAATTGGTCCAGAAAGCCAGAATCAGGACACATTAGCTTCAAGGGCTACAATGTGGCCTTCCTCACTGGAAGATAAAGGTTGAAACTCTTGGCTAGAGTCACGAGTGGGCCAGGCAGCGGTGGCTCATGCATCAGAAACAGAGTCCTTTCCTCTGCGCCCTGTCCGTGATGGTGAGCGTGTTGCTGTATCTGGGAAGATGATGGATCCAGGCAACAACAGTGGCAATCTGGACACTGCAGACTAATCACAAACTCGATTCCAGACAGGCCCTTACTGTGGGCAGTGACAGGAGTGACCCAGATGGTTTGATTAGCAGCCATGATATGTTTCCACATTTCATGGCCCCAAAGAGCAGTGTCTTTAATCTGCCAGACTCTAGTTTTCCAAATGGCAGAGCAAATAGCTAAGTTATTGGCAACAGCCCAAGAGTCAGGAAAATTATAATCTGGTTCATCAAAGGGAGTGCTGACCAGAGCTGTGAGAATGGTTTTGCATTCTACCCATTGAGCAGAGAGACCACATCCCAGTTTTTTCATGTAGCTGGCAGTGAAGTTGAACATCCCCAGCAGCCCCCGTGGGACACCATCAGGGAAACCCTGTGAACCAGGGATCCCCTTAACCAGTGACTTTGCTTCAGGTGGTGGAATGAGGGGTAAAATCTTCCCAAAGGATGGTTACCACTCATTCATGTAAAGCCAAGGTACTGCTGGACCAGGCTGGCTTCATCTTTTTTGACACATGGGGTATTACTTTCTCACCTTGTTAGTTGTTGAGTTCTAGTTGACCCATGCTAAAACAGGAATACCAGAAAGTCACAGCCCAATGTGAATCAGGTGTTCAGTTTCAGCCAGAGCCCTGAAGCAAGCTAGAAGCTGCTTCTCCCAAAGGATGTAGCTGGCAGTCATGTTGGAGGGATGACAAGTCCTGAACCCTAAGGGCATCTCTGAGTGGAACCTGCTTCGCTTCACCGGAGGCTCCAATAGGCAGAATCATGAGTCACTGAGACTCAAGGTCCCTTTAGCTTCTTTTGTTCACTGTTAACCTTGCTCAGATCTCATCAGTTGAATCTGGGGCCTGGCTTCTCCCATGGGACCAGGTATAATAGTGGCTTGAGTGCCTATATCCAGCTGTGTCATACAACTAGATTTCTACTCTTTCCCCGAAACTCCCTAGTGTACTCAGATGGGTGCACATGACCTTCAGCCTTACCTTAAATCATCTTTCTTTAAAGCAGTTATGGTCAGGTAGAGAGAGAGAGAGGGTCCAGAGACCGGGTAGGTCACTAAGCAAGGCTTTGCCTTCACTTTCACTTTCCAGTGGCCACCTGCAACAATTTCCAGGTCAACCAACCAACTTCTAATGCTGTCAGTCCACCTAGTATTCTACTCATTTTGACACTGCTCATTTCTGCTTTGGGGGCCCCATGCTCAGCGTGCATGCATGTATGCTCAGTTACATCAGCTGTGTCCCTTTCTTTGCAACCCCATGGACTGTAGCCCGCCAGGCTTCTCTGTCCATGGGATTCTCCAGGCAAGAATACTGGAGTGGGTTGCTGTGTCCTCCTCCAGGAGACCTTCTCAACCCAGGGATCAAACCTGGGTCTCCTGCATTGCAGGCAATTCTTTACTACTGAGCCACTGGGGAAGCCTCCATACTCGGCAGTTGCAGTCTATTGCCTTTTGTCTGGGGCTGTGGGCTGCTACTTTCTTGTAGGGGTAACTTTCTTCTTTTTCTCCTCTGAAGGAGAGTGAGTAAAAGCCGTGTCACTCTTTGGGTACTTGTTCAATCCAACCTCTTCCTATGAACATCCGTTGACATCTGTGACTCCCCAGTTGCCCATCACTTTGGGGAGAGGATTCTACACCATCTCAAGGAGTCCTCTTACATCTTCAAACATGCACTGCAGGTCCCTTTTTTCTCTTCCAGAAGCAAAGCCAGGTGTCTGTCAGCATCCCATTCTCATCACCAATAAAGCCAAGAACTGAGAATTCTTGGCTGAGATTTTACCCTGCTTATAAACTAACAAGCTGCTGCTGTGGTCTGAAAGTGTTCCCTCCAAGTTCTTATGTTGAAATCCTAGCCCCTAAAGATGATGGTATTAGGAGGTGGACCTTTGGTTGATGTTTAGGTCATGAGGGTGGAGCCCTCATTGATTGGGATTAGTGCCCTTAATTATAGAGGCTCCTGAGAGATTCCCTCATCCCTTCTACCACGTGAGGGCACAGCAAGAAGTCACCAGCTATGGACCAGGAAGGGGCTTCCCTGGTGGCTCAGACAGTAAAGAGTCCGCTTGCTATGCAGGAGACCCGAGTTTGATTCCTTATGAGTGACTAACACACACACACACACACACACACACACACGTATGCATAGATCAGGAAGAGGGCATTCAGCAGAGCACGACCATGCTGGCACCTTGATCTTAATTTCCTAGCCTCCAGAATGTGAGAAATAAATGTCTCTTGTTTATAAGCCACCCACTCTGTGGTATTACCATTTGTTTTAGCAGCCCAAATAGACCCTCACATTAGCCTATTAGATGATAATGGGGTGCTGACAGAAGCCATGAGACCCCTGGGTTAGAGATACCATGGCCCAGAGAGCCGCATGGGCATCAGTACATCTATGTCAGTTCCCTTGCCCCCAAACCCCATGGAGAGGTGCTGATGGCCCTGAGATGGATGCCTGTAAATGCAGTGGGGAGGTGCTGATGGCCCCGAGATGGATGCCTGTATATGCAGTAGGTTGCATTACAGAAAAGGATCCTAAATCTTTTATTGTGGACAATAAGCATGTCTACCCTTTGTTTTTTTGAGGGGGCACTATTTCTGTCTTCCAACAGTATTTGCTTCATGCGGTCAGTTGCTCAGTTGTGTCTAACTCTTTGTAGTCCCATAGACTGAAGCCTGCCAGGCTCCTCTGTCTATGGAATTTTCCAGGCAAGAATACTGGATCAGGTTGCCATTTCCTTCTCCAGGGGATCTTCTTGACCCAGGGATTGAACCTGTGTCTCTTGCATCTCCTGCATTGGCAGGAAGGTTCTTTACCACTAGTGCCACCTGGGAAGCCCCATTTGCTTCATGCATGCCCTTAAATAGACAGTTCAAAACAAAGGACAATTAGTGCCTGACTTGCAAGATGTGCTGAAAGACAAGAGGCCCATGGTGAGTTGTGTTCCAATAATAACTCTAATAACAACTCATAATGGGTAATGGAAAGTGTTCATAATGGGTTATGGACTAATGAATGAGTGAACCAGCAATATCTGGGTTCAAATCCCAATTCTATTCTGAACATATTTGTAACTTTTGGAATGACTGACTGTCAGTTTGCTCCTATATAAAATGACATAATAACTGTAACTCTTGGCTGGGTGCTTACTATGCCAAGTACTATTCTAGGTGCTTTTAAGATATTTTATTTAATACTTACAGTAATCTTAGGAAATAAAACTTTTTTTTCTGTTTCCTAAATAAGGAAACAGGGCATGGGATTTGAGTCTGGGCTCTCCACTCTGGTTTCCGTGGTTTCAAGTACTTCTTCTTCCTACACAAGACGGAGTACCAACCCCTGCCTCACCGGTGTACCCCATGAAGACTGCAAGCATTGTCAGGTGATTAATCAAAGATGGTTTTCTTTCTTTATCTTTCTACAGTTGTTTATTAAAAATATTCAATTTCTTGGCATCCTCGTCTTGAAAAATGATTACTACTCCTTTATTGAGTGAAAGTGGGAAAGCACATTCTCCCATAACATCAGAGAAGAAAGGCTGAACGTGAGGTACAGTTTGGAGAGGGATTACTCCAGCCTTGTCTGGGTCGAGGAGGAAGAGCCACCCACGATGGTGCCTGGACCCCCAGGGGTCTGTGAGAGGCTGTAGAGAACTGCAGAGTCTGGCTCTGAAATTGCTCTTCCTTCATCGACTCCAGATGAACCAACCCTCAGAGAGAATAGCGTGAAGGAATTGCCTGAGAAATACTCTGAGAACTAACAATGGGGCCTCTAATTCATAACAGCCTAGAACAAGCCAGGTCTCTCTGTGCTCTCATCTGGGTGTCGTGGAGGTGGTAATCTGAGCTGCCCGCTATCATCACCAGATACACAGTCCTGGTGTGGGGCTCTACTCCATCTCAAAAAAGAAAAAAAATCTTGTGGTTTTAAAAGAGACTCAGTCAAAAACGTAACTTTAAAAAGCCTATATACATTTAGTGAATGCATAACAAGTAAATCTGAAACATATTTAACGCAGATATATTTACGTGCCATTAATTCTCATGGATGCTAATTTATGCATCCCTGCATAGTGTTGGCATTCAATAGATATTGACGTCACACCGCTCAGAAGCGTTTCAAACAGACACTTGGGCAAAATGACTAAAATGACATTTGATGGATTTTATGATCCAATTATTCGTTCCCCAGGTATGTATTTTCTTTATAATTACATGCTCTTCAGATAAATATGAAAGAGATTTTTGGTGTGGATTTAGTAATCTTAAAATTCTCATTGCAATTCACTTGCAATGACTCCTACAGGGACAAAGGTACTTTATTCTATTAAAGTGTTAGTAACTGGGCTGGAGTGAAAACTGAAAACAGAAAAGGGTAAAGTATGCTCTTTCTGTATTGCTACCAACTTACAGGTCTGAGAAATCTGTCTCCAACTAGAGATAATGAGTTGAAGCTTTGTTGTACTTATGTACCTATGAGATCTGGAGGGCTTCCCAGGTGGTAAAGAATCCACCTGCAATACAGGAGCTGCAGAAGACACAAGTTTGATCCCTGGGTCTTACCCAATGTCGTACCCTGGACTAGGGCATGGCAACCCCCCTCCACTATTCTTGCCTGGAGAATTCCATAGACAGAGGAGCCTGGTGGGTTACCATCCACAGGGTCTCAAAGAGTTGGACCTGACTGAAGTGACTTAGCATGCAAGCGAGCTGCTGCTGCTGCTGCTGCGTCACTTCAGTCGTGTCCACTGCTGTGTGACCCCATAGACGGCAGCCCACCAGGCTCCCCCGTCCCTGGAATTCTCCAGGCAAGAACACTGGAGTGGGTTGCCATTTCCTTCTCCAATGCATGAAAGTGAAAAGTGAAAGTGAAGTTGCTCAGTCGTGTCCGACTCTTAGCGACCCCATGGACTGCAGCCTACCAGGCTCCTCCATCCATGGGATTTGCCAGGCAAGAGTACTGAAGTCAGGGCAAGCGAGTTGGAGTCAGTCAAAGCCTGAGGAATCACTTGATGTGCTCAAGTGGCACTTGGTACCTTCCACTATTACACGACCTGTTACATTCTTATTTCTTTACCTCCCTGCTTCATCTTCTGGGCAGTCAGTTCCTCAAGGGCCATGATCATGTTGAAGTCGTTCTTGCATTCTTGTGTCTGGAATAGACAAGGCTCACAGCAGATGTTCCCACTTTTAGGTTTGGCCACCTTCTTTCCTTTGCCATCAAGATTACTTTTGCTAAAAGACATACATGACTAATTACCTCAGCTGATCCCCCCTGGTTCTGTGCACTACTGCTCTGTCTACGAGCAATGGCTTATTTCCCATGTGAATCTGGCTAGCTACTACCTGTCTTTCAAAACTCAGGTTGAGAAGCTACTCTTCCTGGCAGCCTTCTCTGACCCCTCCCATCTGACTTCATGCTCTCTCTCTCTGGGTTGCTGTAGCATCTGTGTATTTGTCTGTGTATTTGTCATCCATCTGCAGTTGTTGACTGAGCTTGTGGGCCCAGGTCCTGTACCATTTGGTTTTGTTCCTCTAGCATGTAGAACAGGTCTGAACTCATTGGAAAACCTCAGATAAATCTTTGCTAAATTCATAAATGGATAAGTGGATAAGGAGCAAATAACAAAAACAAGCCATGCTAGCACTTAGAAATTTGATATTGTGTTGGCTGGGGCTTCCCTGGTAGCTCAGCTGGTAAAGAATCTGCCTGCAATGCAGGAGACCCCAGTTCAATCCTTGGGTCAGGAGGATCTGCTGGAGAGGGGATAGGCCACACACTCCAGTATTCTTGGGCTTCCCTGTGGCTTGGCTGGTAAAGAATTTTGATCCCTGGGTTGGGAAGATCCCCTGGAGAAGGGAAAGGCTACCCACTCTAGTATTCTAGCCTGGAGAATTCCATGGACTGTATAGCCCATTGGGTTGCAGAGTTGGACATGACTGAGTGATTTTCACTTTTGGTGGTTCTCATATATCAGCCTTAGAAGATTAGGCTTTGATGAAATTATCTTAGAAAACACTATTAGAACTGTTATCTATTGGATGCTCATTACTCACTTTTCACGTGGTATAAAAAGTGTCTCTTAAGTTTGGAGACTGTTAACAGATGCTGTGGGTACCTCACCCATCACTTCAGTTGTCGTCAGAAGTCCTTATTAGGTGTATGTCTTACAAATAATACTCCTACTTTGCACTCTTGATAAGCAAACAATTTTGTTTATAAAGTCTAATGCAGCAATTATTTTCTCTATGGTTACTATTGTGTGTGTGTATGTGTGTGTTGTCCAGTTTAAGAAATCTTTGCTTACCCCCAGGTTAGAAAGTTATTCTCTTGTGTTATCTTTGAGAAGCTTTATTGCTTTTCCTTTTGCATTTTAGGTCTATCATCCATCTGGAATTGATTTTTGTGTTTGGTTTGAGGCATGGATCAAGGTTCATTTTATTCCCATATGGATATTCAATTACCCCAGCACCGTTTATTGAATAGACAATCCCTTCCCACTGAATTGCAGAGGTCCTTTGTCATTAATCACATGACTGTGTAAGTGTGGGTCTGTTGTGCACATTCTACTCTGTTATCTTTGATCTCTTTGTAGGTCTTTGTACCAGTGCTACTCTGCTTTAGTTACTATGGCTTTATAACAAAACTGGAATATCTGATAAAAGTATTTCAACTTTGTTCTTCAAGATCATCTTCACCCTTTTTGATCCTTATATTCTATATAAAAATAATTTATATAAATATTGATAGAATTTTTATTGTAATTGCATTGAAACTAGAATCAAATATCAGATAGCTTCAAATATAAATTTGGGTGGGAATCAACATCTTTACAATATTGTCTTCCAATTCATAAACATATATATTCCTCCATTTATTCTTTTTAAATTTCTACTGCTAATATTTTATGGTGTATATGGTTTGGTACATCTTTTATTAGATTTGGCCCAATATTTGATATTTTTATGTTAATTTAAATGGTACTTTAAGAATGCAGTTTTGTTGCTAGCATATAGAAATGTATTTGATTTTGGTGTATTATATTTACAATATCCTTGCTAAATGTACTTAATAATTCTAATAGTATTTTTTAAAAAATCATGAATTAGTGTTGAACTTCTGAATTTATTGAAATGGACGTAAGTTTTTAAGCCTTTATTATAATATGATAAACTCTATTGATTGATTTTAAAATATTAAGCCAGGCTTGAATTTCAGGAATAAATCCAGCTTGATCATGATGTATTATCATTTTAAAGTATTGATATATTATATTTTCAAGTTTATGTCTAAGTGTTTTGTGTCTATGTTGATGAGAAATAGTATTGGCCTTTTCTTTCTTGTGTAGTTTTGGCAAGTTGTGTTGTTAACATTATAAAAGCCTCATATAATGAGTTAGGAAATATTATATCTTTATTTTTATTCTCTGTCAGAGTTTATGTCAATGGCATCCCACTCCAGTACTCTTGCCTGGAAAATCCCATGGATGGAGGAGGCTGGTAGGCTGCCATCTATGGGGCGCACAGAGTCAGGCACGACTCAAGCAACTTAGCAGCAGCAGCAGAGTTTGTGTAAGATCAGTATTGTTCTTCTCTCAATATTTGGAGGAAATCACTGGTGAAATCATCTGGCCCTGAATTTATTTTGTGGGAAGATTTTTTAAAAACAATCGGTTCATCAATCAAGATCTAGACAGGAGACAGACACCATATAATAATTTGAATTTTAAAAGTTTAAAATAAAGAACTATTTACAATGTTTTAGCTATTAAGAAGGAATAAAAGAGAACTCGAAAGAAGATCCTAGGACTGAAGCAGAATAGCCAAGGCAGAAACAAGTTTGGAAGTGAGGTGTTCCTTCCCTCAGTCTAGGATTCAAATTCCGTGGAAGTAGACATGGGTGCAGCCCACTGGACTCTGGAGGAACGTTTTGCCTGGGGCAGAGCTGGCCCACAGGTGGTGGACGGGGTTTGGCAGACAGAGAATCATGGGTCTGAAATGGCAAACTGAAAGCCTCTAGCTGAGGGCTAGCTGGCCAAGCAAGGCTGCCATAAAGGAAACTTGAAGTAGGAAGCCCCTGTTGGGATGCAGGTAGATGGAAAGCTGATGGGCAGGGAACTATGGGCCAGGGCTTGCAAGCTGGCAGGTGAGTGCCTCTAGGTATCTGCCTGCTGCTGGCCATGTACAGCATAGGGAAGAACTCAGAACAGTACCCTGGGAATCAGGGAGAAAGGGTGTTTCCCTCTTTTAAAGTGATACGCTCAGCTTTGTTCTAGCCTGCATGGAAGAAATGTATTACAAACAAAGCAATGAAGAGTGGATTTGGAGCTGAGAAATGACTGGCACAATTAGATTAAATTTTGTAGGCAAATAAGGAAATTTCTGGGCTTCCCAGGTGGTGCTAGTGGTAAAGAACCTGCTTGCTAATGCAGGAGACTTAAGAGATGTGGGTTCGATCCTTGGATCAGGGCAGATCCCTTGGAGGAGGAAATGGCAACCCATTCCAATATTCTTGCTTGGGAAATACCATGGACAGCAGAGCTGGTGAGCTAAGTCCATGGGGCCAGAAAGAGTTGGACATGACTGAGTGTCTGAGCACCGAGGAACATTCTTATTTTCTAATTCTTATGTTGGCTCTGATAAGTTGTGTTTTTCACAGAATGTGTTCCTTTGATTTTTCAAATTTAAAATCACAAATTTGCTTATAGTAATCTCTTACTGTTTTTTTAAATAATTTTACTTGTTCACTTTTGGCTGTGCTGGGTGTTCTTTGCTGCATGGGCTTCTCACTGTGGTGGCCTCTGTTGTTGCAGAGAAAGGGCTTTAGAGCGGGCAGACTTGGGTAGTTGTGGCATGTGGGCTCAGTGGTTGCAGCTTGCAGGCTATAGAGCACAGGCCCACTAATTTTGGTGCATGGGCTTAGTTGCTCTGCATCATGTGGGATCTTCCCAGACCAGGGATCAAACCCTTGTCTCCTGCACTGGCAGGCAGATTCTTTACCATTGAGTCACCAGGGAAGCCCCTCTTATTGTTTTAAACATCTGTTGGATCTGTAGTGATAGCTTCTTAATTGTTTTTAATATTGGTAATGTGTTCCTTATTTTTTCTTGATTAGTCCCCTAAGCAGTTACTAATTTTATTAATATTAAAAAAATTCATTTCATTGCCTTGATGATTTTCTCTATTGTATATTTGCTTTCTATTTTAGTATTTTCTGCTTTCATCTTTATATTTTTTCCCTACCTACCTCTGCTTTCTTTTAGCTTAATTTTCAGGTTTTTTTTTTTTTTTTGGATGCTTACATTGCAGATGTTAAGCCTTTTTCCTTTCTAGTTTGTGAATTTAAGTTTCTATGTGTCCCGTAAGTACTCCTTTACTTTCATCATGCAAGTTTTGGTGTGTTATATTTTTTTATCATTGAATTAACAATATTTTTTTCCATTGTGATACATGTTTTTCATTTATCCATGGATTATTTAGAAGTGTTTTGCTTAATTTTCAAGCATTTGTAGGTTTCTAGGTTAATTGAGGTCAGAATATATTCTGAACAATTTAAATTCCTTTAAATATGTTGGAGATTTCCTCTATGGCCTATTTTAGTAGATAATCCTGTTAGTACAGTTTAAACGAATATGTATTCTAAAATTGTTGGATGCAGTGGCCTGTTATGTCCACGAGATTAAGCCCACTAAGTGCATTGTTCTAACAGGGCTTCCCTGGTAGCTCAGCTGGTAAAGAATCCACCTGCAATGCAGGAGATCCTGGTTTGATTCCTGAGTCAGGAAGATACCCTGGAGAAGGGAATGGCTACCTACTCCAGTATTCTGGCCTGGAGAATTCCATAGACTGTATAGAGTCACTTTCACTTTTAATCATCTGTAATGCATTTTCTAATATTCTTGATCTGCTTGTTCTGTTAATTACTAGAAAAGTTATAAGTGAACAAGTATGTGGATTTATTCATTTCTCCATGTCGTTAAGTCAGTTTTTGCTTTAAATATTTTGAAGCTATATACATTGCTGCGTGTAGTTTTAGATTTATTATATATTCTGTGAAATGATGCTTTTATCATTATGGAATATCCTTCTTTACCTCTAGTAGTACTTAATGCTTTGAAGTTTACTTTGTCTCTTGTGGGCTGCTGTCTATGGGGTTTCACAGAGTTGGACACAACTGAAGCAACATATTAGCAGCAGCAGCATATTATTATAGCTACAACAAATTTTTTTGGATTTCAAGTACATGGCATGTATTTTCCAATCCTTTACTTTCAACCCTGAAGATACATTGCTGTCTCTTACAAGCTGAGATAGTGAGATTTTACTTGCTGTATCTATCCTGATCATATTAGCTCTTTAATTGGAGTGCATCTTCTTTTTTTGTTCTGTGTAATTACAGATATATCTAGATTTACATGTATCATCTTATTATTTGTTTTCTGTTTATCCATGTGTTCTTTTTTTTTCATCTGCAGACTTCTTTTTCATCAGTCATATAATTTTGAAGATTATTTAATTTCCACCATTAGCGTGAAGTTATGCTTTCTGCTATTATTTATTTATTTTTTTAGCAATTCCAAAGTTCATATTGAGTGATGAATTTCTAGCTTAAATTAATGTGTTTAACTTATGGACAAGGTCTTGTAATGCTCTAATTTCATTTATCTGTTGCCCACCTTTATGCTATTGTTGCTGTTTTGGTTCTACATGTATTTTAAATTATAAAAGACATTATTACTATTGTTATAAGGAGACAATATTCCTTTGCAATTATGAATACTTATATTTTCTGGTACTCTTTGTTCCCTCCTTCATTAACATGTTTCCATCTGGGATCATTTTTTTTTCTGCCTTAATTTTTAAAATTTATTTTTATTTTTTAAAAGTTTGTTCTTGCTGGTTACAATGTCATTAAGCGTTTTCTTGTTTGTTTGAAAATGCCTCTGTTTAGCCTTTATTTTCAAAATCTGTTTTCCTTGTGTACATAAACCTAGGTAGGCAATAAATTTCTTTCAGTATGTTAGAGCTATCATTCTACAGTCTTTTTTTTTTTCTTCATAGTTTTTGTTGAAAAGTCTGTCATAATTCTATTGTTGTCCCCCTAAAAGTCTTGCATATATTTTCTTTTTATGTTTATAAGATAATCTTTCCTTATCTTTTTCTAAAAGCAGCTTCATGAATATCATTTGATTTATATTGATCTTGGCTGGAATTTACTTTGCCAACAAAGGTCCATCTAGTCAAGGCTATGGTTTTTCCAGTGGTCATGTATGGATGTGAGAGTGGGACTGTAAAGAAAGCTGAGCGCTGAAGAATTGATGCTTTTGAATTGTGGTGTTGGAGAAGACTCTTGAGAGTCCCTTGGACTGCAAGGAGATCCAACCAGTCCATTCTGAAGGAGCTCAGCCCTGGGATTTCTTTGGAGGGAATGATGCTAAAGCTGAAACTTCAGTACTTTGGCGACCTCATGCGAAGAGTTGACTCATTGGAAAAGACTCTGATGCTAGGAGTGATTGGGGGCAGGAGGAGAAGGGGGAAGACCGAGGATGAGATGGCTGGATGGCATCACCGACTCAATGGACATGAGTTGAGTGAACTCGGGGAGTTGTGATGGACAGGGTTGCCTGGTGTGCTGCAGTTCATGGGATCGCAAAGAGTCAGACACGACTGAGTGACTGAACTGAACTGGCTGGAATTTGTAGTGCTTTGTCAGTGTGTTAATATCATTTGTTTTGGAAAATTCTGAGACTTTCTCTTTTGTTCCATCGTCTCTCTCCTTTCCTTTTCAGGCTCCAATTACACTTATGAAATTTCTTTGCATCATGTTCCGTATGTCTTTTAGACTGTTTTTCTGTGCTTTTTTCCTTTTTGTTTTCTGATGAAATATAAATCTTAGTATTTTCTACTGATCTATTATCCAGTTCACTTATCCGCTCTTCTGTTATGTCTAATTTGCTCCTGAACCCATGTACTGAATTTTTAATTTCAGTGTTGTATCAAAGAGTTTATGTATTATAATTAACTTTTAAGAAAATTCCAGTACTCTGATCAAACTTTCCATCTTTTTTATATTTTGATTATGATATTTATAATTATTTAAAATTCTGTGACCAATAATTAAAATATTCACCTTTGAACCCATTCTAAAGTCTGTTTGTTTGTTTTTTTTTTAACTGTTGGTTATTTGACCCTATATTCTGAATTACTTGGTAAATTTGATCTAATGCCAAGCATTATGTATGAAAAATAGACGTTATGGTTGATATCTCTCTTTAGAGAGGTTTTGATTTTTTCCAGACAGATTGTGAAACCACAGGCAAATAATCTTGATCCACTGGATTTAGGTTTCAGACTCAATGTGAGGGCTGGTGAGCTCTATTCTATTTCATGTTGTCCTTATTCCTAGAACCTCCCTCTGAATGTACCTCTTCAAGAATCCCAAGGATAAGCCTGGTATGTTTATTAGAGATTCTCTTTCTTGGCAAGAGTATGAGCTTCAGTTTTTGTCTTCTTAGAACCAAGAGACTACTGAAATATCTACTTAGATTTTTAGCTTTTCAGCAGCTGTGTTCTGCTTGGTTTCTTGGAAATTTGCCTCACACATGTGCAGCTTAGGAG
The DNA here is from genome assembly GCA_006408695.1 of Aepyceros melampus. NCBI lineage: Eukaryota > Metazoa > Chordata > Mammalia > Artiodactyla > Bovidae > Aepyceros > Aepyceros melampus. The sequence continues at coordinate 24,481 of SJXQ01006976.1, read as the reverse complement.
TTGGAAAATACCCAAAGAAAAATTGTACATATACTATTCACTCTACATTTTCTGCAGTTAGTTTTTCTCTCAGATCAAGTCCTAGCTGCCTCGGTAGTCCTGTTCACCAATTTTCAACTTCTCTGTTGGTGAGACTGTTATAAAATCTTGGCTGCTGTTCTTTGCTTAGCAACTATGTTCCAAAAAGAAAATTAGCAACTGCCCTGAGGGGCACAAGTAGCAACTAGCTTAGTGCTCATTTCTATGTATTTTCCTTCTCTCCTTCATTTTGGTCTTTTAAGACTGAAGGGGCACTTGAAATATATAATGGGACTCCTATGGCAAAGAGTCTGTGTAAAGTAGACTACAAGAAAACCAGGGGAGGATGGTGAGGATGGGAGTAGACAAAAGAAGAAGAAAAATCTAGAGTCACAGAAGTTGCAGCCAGGTGAATCCCAGCAAAATAGTTTCAGGTAAATCCACAGAAATGCCCACAAGAGACCAAGAATCAGCTTAATCATCCGCTTGCCCAAAGAACAAGATGCCATCTGCTATGGATTGAAAGTGTTCCCCGCAAATTCTTAGGTTGAGATTCTAACTCCCAAAGTGGTATTTGGAGGTGGGGACTTCAGGAGGTAACTGGACCTGGGGGTGGGGCCCTCATGGATGGGATTAGTTCCTTTACAAGAAGAAGCATGAGAGTTTACCCCTATCTTTTGCTCTCTGCCATGTGAGGAGACAATGAGAAGATGACCATTGGCAAGTCAGGGAGAATGCTCTCACCAGGCACTAGACTAGCCAGTACCTTGATCTTAAAATTCCCAGCCTCCAGAACTATGTGAAATAGATTCCTGCTGTTTAAGCCACCCAGTTTAGTAATATTCCAGCCTGAGACGACTAAGACACCACGTTAGGGCAGCACTGGTTCCAGTAAGGGAATGGCTTTATTATCTTCTCTTTCTCCCCAAATGCCAACCAATTTGTACTGTAAACAGCAAACAGATAATGTGGGTTAGATTACAATAAGAAAGAAGAACCGTATCCTCTCTTCCAGCAGAGACTGGTCTGCAGTATATTTGTGTCAAGAATAAGAAGTAATGTTGTGATGTTATCTACATTCTTCAGTTATTCATTAGGTTTTTCCCAGCCCAGTTTCCAGTGGATAGACACTGGTACGACTGAAGCTCGGGCTCCAATCAGCTCTATGCAGCAGTTGTGTGGAAGCTCTCAGAATTCTGAAAGGCAGAATGGGTCTGAAGGTGGAAAGCCCAGTCCCTAATGAAGAGGATCCTCAAAGAGCAGAGGTGGTTTAGTCACTAAGTTGTGTCCGACTCTTGCGACCCCATGGACTGTAGCCTTCCAGGCTCCTCTGTTCATGGGACTTCCAAGGCAAGAATACTGGAGTGGGTAGCCATTCCCTTCTCCATTAAGCTAACATCTTTCCAGAATCCTGAATTTTTTCATTCTGGGCTTATTAATTCGACTCCATTTGTAAGGACTAAAAAAATAGGACACTGAAAAAAAGGTGTTTGTGTTCCAGTGACAAATATAATCCATTTAGTTGTTAAACGGGAAATTCCAGAATCCTCCTGTGGCATTGCCTCCTATTTTGCAGGAAGAAGTTTTTCCCCAAAGACAGAACTGACTGGAGCCTCATGTCCCCAGAGGGCCTCGTTGGAAGTTGGTCTTTGAAAGTTCTAATATAAACATACTCCCACCCACCTGGCTCATGTACAGACCATGAACAACTTGGCTTTTCTTCCCAGCAGAGCAGTTTTCTGTATGAGTCACTTACTTCTGTCTCTTTATTTTGGACTTTTTGCCTCTGGGAATCATAAGGATCTATCCAATACTGTACTGAGACAGCTTTCAGCGCTCAGTGAACAATGAACAATAGAAAACCTTCTAAAAAGACTGACTCCCCTCCTTGGGGTACATGGGAACCTAGGTCCGGTACCCAGTTCAATGGTAAACCAAGAACCTGGGCTAAAGTAACACACAAGGGAATATGTCAGGAGATGAAGCTTTTGCTTTCCTAGCAAGGAAGACAGATCAGTTCAGATCTGGAAAGCACAGTTCCCAATGCTGGGAAGTCTTGGAAAATCTTCCATGGGAGTGGTCATAATCTCTAATCATTTCTATAGTTATTGTAGGAGATCTTGCCTGTTCTGAAAAGAGTGGGCATGCTACAGAGAACCTTCACCTGTAAACAGAAGGTTCGGGAAGAAGATACAGGAGGGCTCAGGGTGGCAGAATGGAACACACCCCTCCTGTAAGCATCCTTGTTTGGTGCTTTGTGTCTTCAAAAGGTTCACCCTGATGGATTTGGAATAATACCCCAAACTGTTTGGTTCGCTGCCTGTTTTCAGATCTTGGAGAAAGCACATGGGACCAGAAATATGTCCCTGCACAAGCCAAGTATAGTAAACGAGTTTCTGTGCTTGTGGAATATTTTTAATATTATGAAATGAGAAAAGCCTCTCCTTTGCCATCTTAATTTTCTGACTATGCGAAGCATTATTAGCATTGTGGGGCTCCTGGAAGCATCTAGGGTCCCCACTGGTGCTTCCTTGAGCATGAGCTCACTAACATTTATCTGTCTAACGTGAAAGGTGTCTCTAATGATCCCAGTTGACATTTATTCAGTGCCTTTCACTCAGTGATCCCAAAGAGCTCCATAGGCTGATTTACGGGCTGTCCATGGAGCGGAAGAGAATGGTAATGGCCACAGTGATGGAGATGGTGATGGATCGCTCGGGCTCTGGCATTTGATATGTCAAGTTGTTTCTGGGGTGTTTCCAATTTCCTGAGCTTCCCAGTGATTAGAAGCATAAGGGCAAGAGAGTGCTCCGTCCATTTCAGGCGGCATTTCTCAGTGGAGATGGCTCTGATTGGGGCCTTGGGAGGTCTTAATTGTCTGCCTCCTCACACACATTTGAGTAATCAGTCGGGAGCAGACACGAGGAAATGCTGCAGCGTTTGCCTCCCTCCCCTTACCCCGAACTCCCTCCATATAGTATTTTCAACCACCTGAAACTCTGGGGCTTTTCTGCTCCATGGGGAAAAGGGAGGAAGCAGAGGACGGGATAAAGTCTGTTGTTTAGGAGGTTTATGGTAACATAATTGGGCACAATACTTTCCAGTTTTTTTAAGCCATGGAAACTCTCACTCCTCCCCATTTTTTTTCCCCCAAGCAAAATCCTATGGGGAATTAACATGTGAAGCAGATATGAGTGAGCTGTTCTGCTCTGTACCCTCACTATCTCCCACCCCATCACAGTGGCTCCCGAGACCTAGATTAAAAAACCGCTGGTGTCCTGGAGTGTTGGGTTGTGAACTGTATACAAGAGATCTGAATTTCTTTCTAGCTTACCCTCTGACTTTTGAGTAAACTATTGGAATATCTACATGCTCCCTTTATTTTATCTTTAAAATGAGACTAAATACTCTTCATTACATATTAAAATTAAGGCTTTTAAAACTTAGGATGCAAGTGTACTGAAACTATAATAATGATAGGGATTATAAGATTCCAGACATAGGTCTAAAAATTTTCCTATATAACCTCATATAATCCTTATAACCTCTCTATGGGGCAGGTACTGTTACTATCCAGAGAGGGTATACAAATTTCCCAAGGCCATTCAATTTTTAATTAATATAGGGACAATTCAACACCTCGATCTTAACCCCTGACTCTTGGTTTTAAAATTTGGTTAGAATGTTAGAATCACTTAGTCCAGTTCAATTCAGTCCAGTTCAGTCACTCAGTCATGTCTGATGCTTTGCGACCCCATGGACTGAAGCACGCCAGGCTCCCCTGTCCATCACCAACTCCTGGAGCTTACTTAAACTCATGTCCATTGAGTTGGTGATGCCATCCAACCATCTCATCCTCTGTCATCACCTTCTCTTTCTGCCTCCAATCTTTACCAGCATCAGGGTCTTTTCCAATGAGTCAGTTCTTTGCATTAGGTGGCCAAAGTACTGGAGTTTCAGCTTCAGCATCAGTCCTTCCAATGACTATTCAGGACTGATTTCCTTTAGGATTGACTGGTTGGATCTCCTCACAGTCCAAGGTACTCTCAAGAGTCTTCTCCAACACCACAGTTCAAAAGGATAATCCTTCAGTGCTCAGCTTTCATTGGGAGAAGGAAATGGCAACCCACTCCAGTATTCTTGCCTAGAGAAGCCCGTGGACAGAGGAGCCTGATGGGCTGCTATCCATAGAGTTGCACAGACTCAGACACAACTGAAGCAACTTAGCAGCAGCAGCAGCTTTCATTATAGTCCAACTCTCACATCCATACATGACTACTGGAAAAACCATAGCCTTAACCAGATGGAACTTTGTTGGTAAAGTAATGTCTCTATTTTTTAATATGCTGTCTAGGTTGGTCATAACTTTTCTTCCAAGGAGGAAGCATCTTTTAATTTCATGGCTGCAGTCATGATGTGCAATGATTTTGGAGCCCCCCAAAATAAAGTCTCTCGCTGTTTCATTTCCCCATCTATTTGCCATGAAGTGATGGGACCAGATGCCATGATCTTAGTTTTCTGAATGTTGAATTTTAAGCCAACTTATTGACTCTCCTCTTTTACTATCATCAACGGGCTCTTTAGTTCTTTACTTTCTGCAATAAGGGTGGCATCATCTGCATATCTGAGGTTATTGATATTTCTCCCGGCAATCTTGATTCCAGCTTGTGCTTCATCCAGCCTGGCATTTCTCATGATGTACTCTGCAAATAAATTAAATAAGAAGGGTGATACAGCCTTGATGTACCCCTTTCCCAATTTGGAACCAGTCTATTTTTCCATGTTCAGTTCTAGCTGTTTCTTCTTGATCTGCATACAGATTTCTCAGGAGGCAGGCCAGGTAGTCTGGTATTCCCATCTCTTGAAGAATTCCCCACAATTTGTCATTATCCACCCAGTCAAAGGCTTTGGCGTAGTCAGTAAATCAAAAGTAGATGTATTTTTCTGGAACTCTCTTGCTTTTTCAATGATCCAGCAAATATTGGCAGTTTGATCTCTGGTTCCTCTGCATTTTCTAAATCCAGCTTGAACATCTGGAAATTCATGGTTCACATACTGTTGAAGCCTGGCCTGGAGAATTTTGAGCATTACTTTACTAGCATGTAGATGAGTGCAGCTGTGCGGTAATTTGAGCATTCTTTGGCATTGCCTTTCTTTGGAATTGGAATGAAAACTGACCTTTTCCAGTCCTGTGGCCACTGCTGAGTTTTCCAAATTTGCTGGCATATTAAATGCAGCACTTTCACAGCACCATATTGTAGGATTTGAAATAGCTCAACTGGAATTCCATCACCTCCACTAGCATTGTTCATAGTGATGCTTCCTAAAGCCCACTTGATTTCACATTCCAGCATGTCTGGCTCTAGGTGAGTGATCACGCCATCATGGTTATCTGGGTCATGATCTTTTTTTGTATAGTTCTTCTGTGCATTCTTGCCACCTCTCCTTAATATCTTCTGCTTCTGTTAGGTCCATACCTTTTCTGTCCTTTATTGTGCCCATGGAATGTTCCCTTGATATCTCTAATTTTCTTGAAGAGATCGCTAGCCTTTCCTATTCTATTGTTTTCCTCTGTTTCTTTGCATTGATCATTGAGGAAGGCTTTCTTATCTCTCCTTGCTATTCTTTGGAACTCTGCATTCAAATGGGTATATCTTTCCCAAGCCCAGGCTATATTCAAGATCAATGTCTGTGGTAGAACATTACTGACAGCATTAAAAAAAAAAAAACTGCTTTTAGGAGCTGAATTATGTCCTCCAAAAAGTTTGCTGAGGCTCTAATCACCTATATCCCAGAATGTAATGTTATTTGGAAATACGATCATTGCTGGATGTAATTACTTAATTAAAAATGAGGGCATACTAGAGTAGGGTGTGCTTTTAATCCAAATGAATGGTGTCCTTATAAGAAGATGGCCATGTAAAGACAGAGACATGAGGAGAAGGCCATGTAATGCTGAAGGCAGGGATTAGAGTCAGACAGCTACAAGCCAAGGAACATCAAAGATTGCCAAGAAACCACTGGAAGTCGGGGAGAGATAGGAAGGATCCTCCCCTACAGGTTTCAGAGGGAACATAGCCCTGCCAACACCTTAATTTAGACTTCTAGTCTCCAGAGACAATACATTCTGTTGCATCTTGTAGGTCTTGGCTATGGGTAGTCCTAGGAAATGAATACAGCTGTCTATGTGACTCCAAGTGCTAAAGAATCCACCTGACAATTCAGGAGATGCAAGAGACATGATTCTGATCCCTGGGTCAAGAAAATCCCCTGGAGTGGCAGGAAAGGGCAATCCACTCTGGTATTCTTGCCTAGAAAATTTCATAGGCAGAGGAGCCTGGTGGGCTATACTCCATGGGGCCATGAAGAGTCAGAAATGACCGAGTGACTGAACACACATATGGTTCCAGGGTGTACACGAGTTTGAGAAGCTCTGCTATACATTAAATCTCTCTCCTTAGGAATTTATTGTGCAACTTGAGGAAAGAAACCCTGACTCTTGATTAGGCCTGGGGTGGTTTGCCATCCTATGCTGATGCTTGCTGTACCACCTTCTAAAGCACTGGGTGGTATTGATCGGGTATTTACGATGGTTAGTGCATGTGGAGATTTAGAGAGTCATTCTCAGTGCTCCTGTTCATGGGAGAAACTGTAGTGGAGGCTGTGCACCTAGGCGTGAAGTAAGAGGTGCCCAGACAAGAGAATGGAAGATGGTAAGAAGCAGAATGAGTGCTCCCCTTAAAGACAGTACAGTAGAAAACCATCACAGGGGCAGAAGGAATGATCAGTAAGGCTGCCTGCAAATCTAGAGATATAGACATTGGTGAAATAGAGCTCTATGAAGAGCAAAGGTCCATACAAACAAGGCTATGGTCTTCCCAGTGGACATGTATGGTTGTGAGAGCTGGACCGTAAAGAAGTCAGAATGCCAAAGAATTGATGCCTTCAAACTGTGGTGCTGGAGAAGATTCCTGAGAGTCCCTTGGACAGTAAGGAGATCAAACCAGTCAATCTTAAGGGAAATCAACCCTGAATACTCATTGGAAGAACTGATGCTAAAGCTGAAACTCCAGCATTTTGGTCATCAGCTCAGTCATTGGAAAAGTCCCTGATGCTGGGAAAGATTGAGGGCAGAAGGAGAAGGGGGCTTAGAGGGTGAGATGGCTGGTTGGCATCACCAGTGCAATGGACATGAATTTGCGAAAACTTCAGAGTAAGGTGAGGGATAGAGAGGCCTGGTGTGTTGCAGTCCATGGGGTCATGAAGAATCGGACATGACTGGGTGACTGAACAACAACAAGAGGTGGCCAGGGTGTCTGTAAGAAGAGGATGTTGGGATGCTTCACAGAGAAGGGGATATTTAAACCTGAAAAATGGGTTTTGGCAGGATGAAGGATGTCCTAGACACAAGGAACATCTTAAAGGTGAAGAAGGGGCTGGTGAGTTGTGGGTGGACTTCATGCTTAGAGCGAGCTGGAAAAGAGAACTTGAGTAAAAGGAAAAAAGTCCAGGAAGGGAGGAGAAAGCAGTTTTCTGGAGGGATTTGGATATTGCGCTAAGTCCCCGGGCTTCATTTTATAAGCAATGTGGCATCAATGGAGGCTTTTGATAAGGAAAGAAACACCATCATTAACTTAAATGATCTCAGTAACATTTCAGATGGTCCTGGTTTTGTGACTGAAGCAGAGGTGTCTCATTTGATTTTCCCAATGACTTATGAGAGACTGTTATTTCCTCAGCTTAATAGATTTCGGAACTGAAACTAATCGAATTTCAGTTACTGCCCAAGTCAGGGTAGGGACCGGATTTGAACCCTGGCTATCTGATTCCAGAATCTGTGGGCTAAACAGAGTTATGAGTGAGGAGTCCCAACACTGGTTGAAGAAAACTAGCCCTATTGGCAGGATGAGGCAGGTAGACAGTGGAAGGCATGAGGGAGAGAATGGGGACTGAAAAGGGAGCTAGGAAGCTACCCTACAATCATAAGGAATATCTCAAATGAGACCAAAAATGATTTAGCAGCTGACTGTGTATTGCAGAAGATATCACCCCACTCCAGAATAACTGAGTAATGGGGAAAGCTGAGGAATGCAGAAGGAGTCGGGTGGTAGAAGAGACATGGTTTCTTTAGACATTTCAAGATGAAATCCTTATGTTATTCCTGTATCAGGACACTTCGGAGAAGGCAATGGCACCCCACTCCAGCACTCTTGCCTGGAAAATCCCATGGATGGAGGAGCCTGGTGGGCTGCAGTCCATGGGGTCGCTAAGAGTCGGACACGACTGAGTGACTTGACTTTTACATTTCACTTTCATGCATTGGAGAAGGAAATGGCAACCCACTCCAGTGTTCTTGCCTGGAGAATCCCAGGGACGGGGGAGCCTGGTGGGCTGCCGTCTATGGGGTTGCACAGAGTCGGACACGACTGAAGTGACTTAGCAGCAGCAGAGACACTTAGGAAGCATGTGAAAATGAGAGTGAGAGGTAGCTACCCTGCAGGAGAAATGGATCACTGCACCTAATCCTGAGGATTTAGAGACTAAATACTGCAGAGACGGTATAGGTGTGGTGTTCAAGCCCACAAGCTCTGGGGCTTAATGGTTTGAAATTCCTAACCAACCACTTATTAACTGTGTGTTCTTGGACAAGCCTCAGTTTCTTCCTCTGCAAAAGGGGAATACAAGTAGGACTGATTTCATAGTCCTCATGCAGAGGATTAAGTGAGACGACAGGTGGGGTACTTGGCAGAAAGCCAAGGCTTAAGAAACAGGCATGGCCTTCTGTCTCTCTCTGCTTCCTGTCTCCCGGGAAGCCTTCTGACTCCACATCTCCCTCTTCATCACCTGAGACTTTTTCTGCATCCACATCAGAACTTAGTTCTCCTTGTTTAACCTTTGGCTTAGTAGCTGCCTTTTTCTTTTCTTTTCTGAACAAATATTTATTTATTTATTTGGCTGCACCAGATCTTAGCTGTAGGGCACAGGATCTTCATTGAAATATGAAAACTCTTAGTTGCATAGCCGCCTTCTTCTTAAAGATCTTCTTAAAGATCAGTCTCCACTAGCCCAGGGATGTTTGGTAGTTTTTCTTCTTCTTTCTCCTGGTATATACATGATTTTCTTCTAGTGTCGCCACCTTACTTCACGGCCTTCTGGGCCTCAAACCAAGGAGGAGACGAGACAGCCCATGCTTTCAGCCCCATTGGTCATCTCCGAAGGTACAGCTGGTTTATTGGCTCCCTGGTTACCTCTGAGCATCTTCAGGCCCTGATTCAGAGATTGTATGCTGCACGCACAGGGCATGGTATGAGACAGGGTCAATACAAAGTCGGAGGAGAGCCGCTCTTCTTAGACAGGGCAGAGTTGAATCAAATGACAATAGCGAAAGCCTAAGATTGGCTTCCTGGTCTTTGGGTTCTAGAAAGAGGTGTCTATAACAGAGGAGAGAGGTGTGGAGAAAGTGGCTTGTCACCATTTCCATTCCTGGTGCTCATAAAAGGAGCTGTATCTCTGGAGAAAATAAAGGCTACTCTGTGTGGGTGAGAGTGGTCTGTTGCTGGTGATCTGGGGAGACTGAAGCTAGAAATCGGTTTGAAAGAATGATTTTTGTGGATCAGCGCTATCGCCTCAAATTGATGTCCTGTGGTTGTTCTTCCTTCTGGTCTGTCCTAAATATTACCTTGATTTCTCGCCCTTAAAGAAACAACACACTTTTATCAAGTCATCCTCCAGCTAGAAATACCTTTAAGGATTTCCCTTTTTCTTAAGAAGTGAGTCTCAAAACTTTTTGGGTGCGATCAAAATCCTCTCCCCTCAGTCTCTTCCTCTCTCTCCAACCTGCTGTTTCTCAAACCACTTCCATCCCAGTGAGTCAAAGATTTCTGCTGCTCTTCATTTCCATCTCTTTGTTTGGCCTTTGTCCTTTTGCTACATGCAACTGACTCCCCCAGAGTCAGAGTCCATTTGTTCAGCAGTCAACAGCAGTCTACTCTCTTTGCCCCGAGAGGGCATTATTCACCTGCCTTGCCAGTCCCCTTACTTTGCTAGAATCCACAACTTCCCTGACTCTACTCCACCTGCATACTCAAGTTAAAATAGACTACTTACACAACATGAACAAGCAAGTTGGTTAAATACATGTAATTGAAAGGAAAGAGTGTTCTGCAATGTTAAATTAATAAAGTTCTCAGAGTAAAGACTGAAGCCTTTGAGTTTATCGTTAAATAGTATTTGACCCAGAACAGAATAACTTCTTTGAGAGCTCCAGCCTTCTCAGAGCCTTAACTGGCAAGATAAAGGGCTTTAGAGGAGAAGGTATCAAGAGTATTCAACTGACCCAAGAGAATGAGTAGGCCTTCCTTCAACATGTAACTTGCTAACAGTGAGGGGCTTGGGAAAATCTGGGCCAGTAATTATCTGTGGTCTAACTGACTGCCTATCTGAGTCACTCTACCCACCACCCAAAGGGAATTTACCAGATTTCCCTGATCCTGATTGAGTTGACTCATATAAACTATAGTGAATTTCTTCTTAGGCCCAATGCTCCATGGAATTAATCAAACTTTGGGTTTGTCTACCGCAATCAGTTCGATAGTTGCCTTCTGCTCAAGGATGGCTTCTTGCCTTCATTAAATCTGAAGGTTTCAGCTTTTGTTAGTGCAGACCACCTCAATCAATATAAGCAAGTGCAGCTGTCTCCTAAATGAGGCTGTCAAGCCAAGGCTCTGATAACCAATGGTTACTAAATACTTAATGATCTGTGTGTGTGTCACAGCGTCCTCATCACACTTCAGTCTGGGGTTTTGCACTTAACTTTTAAAAGCACTCTTTTCTAAAACTTATCCCATTACTTTTCATGCTTTATTTTCCTTATTTAACATTTTATAGCACATCGGCAGAGTGCTTCAGAAAACATAAATTGGGACCCAGAAATTGGCAGAACTGAGAACCATCAGCTCTCAATGGTACCTTTTCTTAGTGTGGTGGTTATTAATGCTGTTTACCAAATGGTCCACTTTCTCCCCAGTCTGGGTGCGTGTGATGATTGTATTTCCCGACTCCCTTCTAGTTGATGGGATCATGTGACTAGTCCTGGCCAAGGAGTTGAAAGCAAAAGTAATGTATGTTACTTCTTTGCTGGAATGAGAATGTCAGTGTTTAATTTTCCCTCTGCTACTATGACCAACAATTCTCTAGATTTGGCAGCTCTGCCAGCCTGGGTCCTAGTGATGATAAAAAAGATACAGAGCCAAACCCTAGCCAAGCTACTCTGGGCATATAGAAAGAAAAATAATAATCAACCTTTGCTGTTTTTAGCCACTGATAATTTCAAGTTTTTACGACTATAGCACAACTTAGCTTGACTAAGTGAGATAGGCAGCTTGTGAGATAGAAAAGACCTGTGAGAAGTGTAAGGAAGACATTATTAACATCTTTCCAATACCATCTCATCTGAAGACTCCCAAACTTACATCCTATCCCACGCTTCTCCTTTGAGCTCACATATCTACTTACCTAACCACCCTACCTGACATATCCGCTTGGATGTCTCAGATGGTACCTCATTATATGCAATGAACTTGTATTATGTGCAAACTGCAAATTACATGCAAACTGAACTTGTAAGTGTCTCCCAGACTTGATGTCTCCTATCTTGCGTCAGCATTTAGTACTATTTAGTACAGGCATGTTCTTAGTTACTAAAGTCACTGTTGTCATAAGCTTCACTCTTTATTTTATGGCAGATATAATGGGCCGTAATCATCTCATCACTGAGACGTGATGGTTCTCCAGAACAGAGCTTGTTTCCACCACTGGTGTGCGTATTTATTGCCGACATCCTAGTCAAAGCCTCTGATCTCACGTCTAGATCACTGCAGTGGCCTCTCCCTCTCTGTGTCCTTACATTTGATTCTACATACAGTAGCCAGAAGATCTCTTTAAAAATTTATAAGAGACCATATTAACCGCCTGCAGTGACTTCTCATTTAAACTTAGAATAGAAACCCAGATTTCTTACCATATTCTACAAGGTCCTCCGTAATCTGGCGCCTCCTCTCTCTCCAGCCTTATTTTCTTACCTCAATAACCTGCATGTACACGGACCATTTTTCAGTTACAAGAACAAGCCAAGTCTTTCAGGAATCAATGCCTTAGCTCCTGCTATTCCTTTGACCTAGAATGTTGTTCTGTTGGCTCTATAAACTGTTTATTTCTTCTTGTCTCTTAGATTTTAGCTTAACTATCAATCTTTAGAAATTTTTCTCAGACTTTGTTAGTATCTTTGTTATTTTCTGACATTCCTTTTCATTTCTTTAAGAGTGCTTATCACAACCTGCAAATGTTAATTTTTTATGTGTGTTGTTCTCCTTAAAAGAAGGAAAGTTTCAGGAGGACAAGAATCTTGTCCCTCTTGTTCGCCACTGCAATCCCTGTGTGATAAGAGTACGTAGAATGTTCTCATAGCATGTTTGGATCAATGAATTATTATTATACACATTTTGCAAGTGGAGACAAGAGAGAAAGCAGGTGATGTGCTTAGAGTCCATGGACAGTGACTGAATGGAAGGACTGAGTCTCTGACCGCATCTTCTGACCCCGCAGTGTGTGCTCTGATTCCACGTATCATGGATGTTCACATAGCTGCCTGATACGCAGGACAAGGTCCTTTTCTTGGCGTCCATTTTCCACCAGAATACCATGGTGGAAAATGGTATCTTCCCTTTTCCCTCATCACTGAAACAAAGTGGCTTTGCACCACCAGCAGCCCAGCTCTTTACTCATTTTTCATTCTATAAAACGTTATTAAACTGCACCACACAGATAAGTACTAGAAAAATTGCCAGGTTATTTTCCTAACATAAAATTAGCCAATTTGCCTGTATACGGATTGCAAAGAATGCAAGGCATCCCATTCAAGTGATTAACCTCTTAGTTAATAAAAGCAACAGTTTCATGTGTATAAATAATATAATAAAAGGAACATTCATATCAAAGTTATGTAGCCCTCCCCTTCCTCGGCTCATCTCCTTAATTGGTAAATAATTCATCAAACCCTGAAATGAATTGTCCTCCCACCCACATTTCTTCATCTAATTATTATGAAATAGGAAAGCAGCCTCCTTTCTCCCTTTGGAAAGCAGGCGATAATGAAATCGTTCAGGGCTTCCCTGAGCCTGTGCTTGGCTAGATAGAGAACAGGCATGGGCCTCGCCAATCACTGAGTGATGCTTCTCTGGGATCCCAAGAACTGAGCTTGTCCCTTTAGTTTGCCCTCTTCCCCCCAAAGGTCATGTATCTGTCTTTCCACTCGCGCGTCCTCAGATATTACCTGTTGTGAGGGTGACTTTCAGTGGGAGGAACGGGCTGGGTGGAGCAGTCAGCTGCCTGAAGATTTTAATATGACTTCTGCATCAAATGAGTTGCTTGGGTCCACTTTTACAATGCTGATGAGCCACAATTCTTAGACACGGAAATGTCCTTTTATGTTGTAAATTATGTAAGATTATTGCCGCAAGTTTCTTGTGGGAGCTATAATTTTTTTCCCTTTGGACTTCTTCATGTGTGGAAAAAACCCTACATTAGATATAAATTAATATACTCTTGGGCTGATGACCTTTGGTTTTTTGCCTTTTACCTTTAAATTGAGGTAGAATAATGCCCAACATAGTGTAATTTGCCTTTGCAAAACTCTTATATGTATGTCACCATAATTCCCAAGGATGGTCTTGCTAATAAATCCCATTAAAATTCTCTTTTTCAGATCATTTTGGTTCCTCTCATGAGTTCTGTTTAGAATATTATCATTATCCACACTCAACAGCTCTTAACTTTGTTGTAGACAGAGCACAGAGGTTGTGTACTGAACTTACAATAGCACTGTTTATACCTGGGGTTTCTTTATGTTCCCTCCAATGCATTAGAGTTTTATGGAAAAAGATAAAACAGTTACTGCTTCCTTTTACCACCGCTTTTTGAATAGGCTCTTCAGCTTGAAGTTTACAGCTGCCAAAAAATCATCTTAATTTACAAATTGCACAAGCACTGTTCTCTAGGTCTTGGTACTATAGTCAGGCAACGAGAGAAATGGAAATGTCAGCAGCAGCATTTATGACTGACTTGGTGGGGAAACTGTTCCATCTCAGTGCAGATGGAGCGTGTCACCCAAGTGCACTGCTGAAGGGTGCGTGAGACTTGGCCCCGAGCTTTGCTTCTTCTCCATCACAGCCATGGTCAGTTGAAAACATCAGCTTTACCTTCTATACCATCTGAAGTTTGGGCAAAGGCTTTCTGTCTAAAAATGGATCTTGACGACTAGACCATCCAATTTCTTTCTAAAAATTTCCTCTTCTCTTTTCAAATAAATAAGCTATTCTTCATTGTTGCTTGAGAAATGCTATTGTGAAATTCTAGTTTTTCCTACTACTTACGGCTGCTCTACAGAGACAAAGAAATTTCTGTAGAAATGAACAATAGGGAAAAAAAAGAATCATGCTGGAATTGGATTGACTGGACTTGCTAAAGCAAATATGTCTTAATCTTAATTAACCAACTTCTGACATCCGAATGTGAGGACTGCGGGCTCTGTCACATGAGTACTTTATAATCGGTGTCCTCTGGGTGCCTAGCTGAGAATTCTTCTCTGTTGAGTAAATTCTTTCTATCCGACCCTGCGCTATAATATCCCAAACCACAGCAGGGAAACTTTGATCAAGGTCAGGACAGATGGACTTGGAGGAGTTTCTAGCTGAGAAAGGCAGCTATTCTCGGCGACTGCCTGGAGAACTGCTTTTCTTTATCTGGGAAGGCTATTCTCTTCAGAGCAGGGTGCAGATTCAGGAGTGACCTGCCCATGACATGCTGATGACTGTCTAGCCAGCCTGATCAGCAAACAGCTTTCATCTTCTCAGCTCCATCCCTGGATCATTGTTTAAAATCCTAACCTGATGGCAGTGCTTACCCAGTGATGGCAGAAGATCCACTCTTCCTTGAACTGGCCTTTGTCTAAAGATAATGAAATAGACAACACTGGTAGCATCTATTTCAGTGTCCCTCTGCTTGACTCCCAATCTCCTTCTCCTGCCAGTTCTGTTTCTCTGGATTCCTTTTCATCCCTTTGGCTCACCTTCAAAATCAAGTCATCCGTTGTCTTAGCCCTTAAAAGTCCTGATTTCTGCCACTGTGATCCTAGAAGGGAAATGAATGGGGAGCTGATACTTGCTGAGTACCCGTGGTGATCGATTCTCCTTCAGGAAAGTGTACTTGTGTTATTGCACTGGATCACAGCTTATGCATGTGAGTGTCTCCATTTTATGGATGAGAACATGAGGTTCCCACAGACCAAGTGACTTGCCTAAGGGCACATAGCAAGCAAGGAGTAGAGTCTGACTTCAACAAGGGCCATTCACAGCTAACCCTTCCTAATGAAATCACTGCAAGGTTGTATACTTTCTTGAAGTGAAGTGAAGTGAAGTCGCTCAGTCATGTCTGACTCTTTGCGACCCCGTGGATTATAGCCCACCAGGCTCCTCCATCCATGGGATTCTCCAGGCAAGAGTACTGGAGTGGGTTGCCATTTCCTTCTCCAGGGGATCTTCCCGACCCAGGGATCGAACCCAGGTCTCCTGCATCGTAGGCAGACGTTTTAACCTCTGGGCCACTTTCTTAAATCAGTTAAAATCCTCTGATTCCCCTATAACCCTTTGAAGTCAAGTCTTCAGCCCCAGACAGGTGTATGGGGATGGTCTTTTTGATCAGATCAAGTTCACACTCAAATAGGGGTCCCTCAAATACTTCCACACGGTGGACTGTTTTTCCTTGTTGATCCAAGGACCAGATCATGACCGAGAAAATGTGGTTGATTTGATATTCTCAGAATTCCTCTTTCATCAGGTGACATTTGTGTGTCCACTGTTCTACTCCTGACCTGCTCTCTGCGACTTTCTCAACCAGGCCCTATTCCTCGTCCCCAGAATGACCTGGTCTTTCCTGTTTTGACATAGCCAGTGTCCTCATCCACTGTTTCACTTCATGCACTGGCTGCGTTCTGTGTGTGTGTGTGATTTGTTTACACTCACGTTTGCATTGTCTCAGTGGTATAATCTTCTAAAACTCAGCCCAGTCTTTTTCCTACTTTGTTTTCTTAGCCCATTCCTTCTGTGCTATTGACTGCATCTTCCTTCTTGCGTTTTGCAGTATCGACATGTGCCAACTTTTATTTCTTACACCTAATTACTGCGTGGGACTTTTTTTGTGGCCTCAGAACTAGAACCCAAACCTTAGGACAAATCGCCATTCCTGATACACATCTTCTACAGGAATCTGTGTTAGTTTACTAGGGTCGCTGGAGAAAACGTCAGACTCAGTGGCTTCAACAACAGGCATTTATTAATATTTTCTCACAATTCTGGAGGCTAGAAGTCCAAGATCAAGGTGTTAGCAGGGTTGGCTTTGTCTCAGCCTTCTCTACTTGGCTTATAAATGGCTATCTTCTCCCTGTAACCTTGCATGGTTACATACCTGTGTCCTAAGCTCTTGGTACATATCTCTGTCCTAAGCTCCTTTTCTTATGAAGATACCAGTAGGACTGAATTAGAATTCACCCTGATGACCTCATTTAATCTTAATTACCTCTTCAAAGACCCTGTGTCCAAATACGGTCATACTCTGAGGTACTAGGGGTTAGGACTTCAGCATATTAATTTTGGGGGTCACACAGTTCAGCCCATAACAGTATCTAATGACAGTCATGTCCAGATACATCCCCAGGGTTTCTCAAAAGGTGGCCATGCCTCTCTGCTGCCTTCCCAATCATTCTACCCCAAAATCTGTATGAGAAAATCACCAGGTAAATGAGTGAGGGGGCTAGGGAAGTGGTCAGCAATATTTGTGGTTAAGAGGTTTTCACTTCCTTTTCCAAGCATAGGAGGAGGATGGGGTGCTTTCCTGTCCCTCCTGTCCCTTCAAGCCATATAAAGGAAGTGCCCAGAGAATCTCTTGCAAGGATTGGGTGTGCCTGGAAGAACAGGTAATGGTAGCTGTAATCCAAGCCTCTTGAAGGGTTCTTACAGAGTCTATCCCTGTGCTTCCCAGTGGCAGTGAGGCAAGCATGGTTAGAAAGTTCTTGGAAGAGTCTGCTGTTTCTCCTGAGTGTTGGAGGCACCCAGGACCCCAGTGCCCAGTGCTCAGTTTCATCTGTCATTAATCTCCAAAGGTAAA
Source organism: Aepyceros melampus (assembly GCA_006408695.1). Classification (NCBI taxonomy): domain Eukaryota; kingdom Metazoa; phylum Chordata; class Mammalia; order Artiodactyla; family Bovidae; genus Aepyceros; species Aepyceros melampus. Next base: position 7,246 of record SJXQ01006976.1, on the reverse strand, counting down.
GAGTCTGATGGGATACATTGCAGGAAGAAATGTTGGGAAGAAGATGGGGGCATCAAGGCAAGTGCCAGTTCCCTGAGGACCTTAGAGGGCATAGAAAACCCTCACTGGTCTCAGCTCCAAGTGAAGAATCAGAGGGATTAAAAAGGAGGCAGAACCATAGGGCATTCATGAAATTAGCAAGAGTTATCTCCTCCTACCTGCCCAGAGAGGGTCTAGGGGACACTGAACAGTGGCAAAGAAAGGTTTGATTGTCTCCTCTCTGAAGAGGCTCTTGGTACACTGGAGGCTATTCTTAGTACATCATCTATACATCAGGAGGAATTGCACAGAAGATGAAACCAGACCAAGCCAGAGGAAGACTATCCCAGAAGTCAGCCCTTGTATCAGATAATACCTGCAATCTTTTCTATCCTTGTTCCCTGCTTTGGCACACTGGATAGAGGAGCTAGGTGTCCAGAAGGAGGAGGAGTTTGATGTGTCTCAGGGAACACTGTGCCCCCTACTAAGTTTGGTGAAGAAGAGATTTGAGAAAATCATGTAAGTTTTCCCCTTTGGCTTATGCCAGGATGCTCCTGAGGAACTAGAAAAGTTAAATATTAAATTGGAGAAGAGATTACAATGCTGGAATATACTGGGATGAGCATGTGGTAAGGGAAGCTGTGGATTTTTGTTGGGAATTAGGACCTGGAAATGGAGATCTGACAAGGTAAAGGCAGCCATTGGAGAACAATAAAACTATTGTATTAATGTCAGACTGTCCAATCACAGCGGGTATTTGATTGCTGTTGAAAAGCCATAGTGAGTGTTGCTGCTTGACAAGGATGCTTCCCTTGGTCATTCCACGTTATTGGTTAGATTTTAGGTGCAATGAGTTTAAAAGAGAAAATTGGGATGCCACACATTTTCTTGTGCTTCAGAGCAGATTGATCTGATTTGAAACAATCACAATTTTAATCATAGGAGATTAGATTGAAAAAAACTGAAGATTAGGTTGAAATAGATTAGACTGAAAAGTTAATTGTCTTGCTTTAATTTGCCTTTTTTAGATAATGTAGTAGAATGGAGGGTGTGGGGTTCAGAGGATCTGGGGTCTACTATTGACTCCATCCATAATCATCAATGTCCATGAGCAGTTACATCATAGGAACTTATGGTATCTTGATTATCCCAATTAATAAGCATTTACCAAGTCTCTTATGAGGACAGTGGACTTTAGAGTTAGACTGTGTGGGTTAGAATCTAGGCTCTACCATGTGTGATCTTGAACAAGTTACTTATCTTTCCTGAGACATTGCTTGCTTATCTTTAAATGGGAATGTGGAAATTAAACTGAAACACAGAGAATCCATAGATTTTCTTCTGTAAAATAGAGCATTTGAAGTATGGGATCTTTAAAACTCCTTCATTTCTAAGTCTATTCTGTATAAAACTGCAGGGAAGAAAATGTTTTTAAGCAGAATCATGTGGCTTCAGATTGTGAAAAAGCAAGAATTTCCTGGTTAGAAACCAGATGTGATACTCAAAGAGGTTTCTGTTTAGCCTCCTAATTAAATAAACTAGTGACTTGTCTGGTTGGAGTGATTTTGCTAAAAGATGAAAAGATGGAGTAAGTCAGTAGGTTTTAAATAAGTGCAAGGATGGAGAGCATTAGATTCACTTGAGGAAGTTTTTATAGTGTTGTTCAAATAAATCTCTATCTTTACCTGTTGTCTGTTTTGGGGGGATGAATTATTGAGTGCTAACTCTCCAGTTTTAATTGGAGATTTGTCTCTTTCTTATTTCTGACAGTCTTTGTTTCAAGTATTTTGGAGCTCAGTTATTTGTTTATACATCTGTAGGCTTTTTTTCCTTAAAAAAAAAAATTGACCTTACTGTCATATGAGACGTTCCTCTTCATCTCCTTTTTGTCTTGAAGTATACTTTGTCTGATACCTATATGACCATTTCAGCTTTTTTTGGATTAGTATTTATATAATTTGTGGTTTTTCTTCTTTTGTTTTTAGCTATTAATAATATGTGTCTATTTGAAACAGCCACCTCTTTTATTTTTTTTATTTTTTATTTTTTTTTCTTTTTAATTAAATTTTATTTTTTAGTTTGTTTTGCTTTACAATACTGTATTCGTTTTGCTATACATTGACATGAATCAGCCGCGAGTGTACATGAACTCCCAATCCCGACCCCCACCTCCCCCCTCCCGCCCCACACCCTCTCTCTGGATTGTCCCCGTGTATCAGTCCCAAGCATCCTGCATCCTGCATCAAACCTAGACTGGCGATTCGTTTCACTTATGACATCATACATGTTACACTGCCACTCTGCCAACTCATCCCACCCTCTCCCTCTCCCACAGAGTCCAAAAGGCCGTTCTATACATCTGTGTCTCTTTTGCTGTCTTGCGTACAGGTTTATCATTACCATCATTCTATATTCCATAAATATGTGTAAGTATACTGTATTGGTGTTTTTCCTTCTGGCTCACTTCACTCTGTATAATCGGCTCCAGCGTCATCCACCTCATTAGAACTGATTCAAATGTATTCTTTTTAATAGCTGAGTAATACTCCATTGTGTATATGTACCACAGCTTTCTTATCCATTCATCTGCTGATGGACATCTAGGTTGCTTCCATGTCCTGGCTATTATAAACAGTGCCGCAATGAACATTGGGGTACACGTGTCTCTTTCGATTCTGGGGAAACAGCCACCTCTTTTAAACAATGTGTATTTAGATATTTCTTTTCATCTAGTTTGATAATCTCTGCCTTTCAATTGCAGTGTTTAGTCCATTTAGATATACTATGATTGGTAATGTGATTAAGTTTAAATTTACCATCTTGTTATTTTTTTTTTCTTTGTGCAGCCTGTTCTATGCTATCTTTCTTTTCTGTATTCTCTTGGATTATTTTATATTATTACATTAATTGTTTTATATTATGTCAACTATTGGCTTATAGCTCTAGCTCTTTGTTTTATTTTTTAAAGTGGTTGTTCTGGATTGTAATATGTATTCATAATTGTCAGAGTCTACTTTGAATTCTTATTTTATCATTTATAACATAGAAGGACCTTACTATGATATACTTCCATTTGCCTTATTATATCAATAGTATATTTCTCTCATGTATGTTATAAACCCTAAAATACATTTTTAATATTTTTGCTTTTAAAAAACAATCATTAAAGAGAAAGAAAATCAAGAAAAATTCTTTATTTCCCTGCATATTTGCTGTTTCTAGCACTTTTCATTTTTTTAGCAGGACTGAGTTCTGTGTAATTTCTCTATGCTGAAGAGCTTCCTTTAACATTTTTATAGTGCAAGTCTCCTCTTGATGAATTCTCTCAACTTATGTTTATCTGAAAATGCCTGATTGTTTCATTGGGAAGGGTACTTTTAGTTGGATGTAGAATTCTAGGTTGGTGGCTATTTTTCTTTCAGCATTTAAAAGATGTCATTCTATTGTCTTCTTATTTGGCTTGTTTCTAAAGAGAAATCGCCTTTTGTTCTTTTCATTGTGCCCCTAAATTTAATGTGTCTTTTTCTCTGACTGCTTTTAGATTTTATTGGATTTGGTATTCAGTAATGTTACTATTTGTAAGGCCTCCTCAGACAGCCATTTTGCTTTTTTGCATTTCTTTTCCGTGGGGATGGTCTTGATCCCTGTCTCCTGGACAATGTCATGAACCTCTGTCCATAGTTCATCAGGCACTCTATCTATCAGATCTAGTCCCTTAAATCTATTTCTCACTTCCACTGTATAATCATAAGGGATTTTATTTAGGTCATATCTGAATGGTCTAGCGGTTTTCCCCACTTTCTTCAATTTAAGTCTGATTTTGGCAATAAGGAGTTCATGATCTGAGCCACAGTCAGCTTCTGGTCTTGTTTTTGTTGACTGTATAAAGCTTCTCCATCTTTGGCTGCAAAGAATATAATCAATCTGATTTTGGTGTTGACCATCTGGTGATGTCCATGTGTAGAGTCTTCTCTTGTGTTGTTGGAAGAGGGTGTTTGCTATGACCAGTGCATTTTCTTGACAAAACTCTATTAGTCTTTGCCCTGCTTCATTCCACATTCCAGGGCCAAATTTGCCTGTTACTCCAGGTGTTTCTTGACTTCCTACTTTTGCATTGCAGTCCCCTATAATGAAAAGGACATCTTTTTTTGGGTATTAGTTCTAAAAGGTCTTGTAGATCTTCATAGAACCGTTCAACTTCAGCTTCTTCAGTGACACTGGCCAGGGCATAGACTTGGATAACTGTAATATTGAATGGTTTGCCTTGGAAACAAACTTCCTACTTTTGCATTCCAGTCCCCTATAATGAAAAGGATATCTTTTTTGGGTGTAAGTTCTAAAAGATCTTGTAGGTCTTCAGAAAACTGTTCAACTTCAGTTTCTTCAGTGTTACTGGTTGGGGCATAGATTTGGATAACTGTGATATTGAATGGTTTGCCTTGGAGACAAACAGAGGTCATTCTGTCATTTTTGAGATTGCATCCAAGTACTGCATTTCAGAGTGTTTTGTTGACCATGATGGCTACTCCATTTCTTCTGAGGGATTCCTGCCCACAGTAATAGATATAATGGTCATCGGGGACGACCAAGGATGAGATGGCTGGATGGTGTTACTGACTCCATTCATGGGTGTGGGTCTGGGTGAACTTCGGGTGTTGGTGATGGACAGGGAGGCCTGGCGTGCTGCGATTCATGGGGTCGCAGAGTCGGACACTACTGAGCAACTGAACTAATCTGAGTTAAATTCACCCATTCCAGTCCATTTTAGTTTGCTGATTCCTAGAATGTTGATGTTCACCCTTGCCATCTCTTGTTTGACCACTTCCAATTTGCCTTGATTCATGGATCTGATATTCCAGGTTCCTATGCAATATTACTCTTTACAGCATCAGATCTTGCTTCTATCACCAGTCACATCCACAACTGGGTATTGTTTTTGCTTTGGCTCCATCCCTTCATTCTTTCTGGAGTTATTTCTCCACTGATCTCCAGTAGCATATTGGGCACATAATGACCTGGGGAGTTCCTCTTTTGGTATCCTATCATTTTGCCTTTTCATACTGTTCATGGGGTTCTCAAGGCAAGAATACTGAAATGGCTTGCCATTCCCTTCTCCAGTGGATCGCATTCTGTCAGACCTCTCCACCATGACCCACCCGTCTTGGGTTGCCCCACAGGCAAGGTAGAGAAACCCAAGTAAGATACCATCATTTAACATGTGTAAAATGTTTCGAGTTATTCCAGAGGCTATTCTCTGTCTTTTCTACTTTATCCTCTTCCACTTAACTCTTTCTCCTTCTTCACTTAATTAGTATGGTTCATGGGCAATACTTTTGACATTCCTAAGTTGAGAGCAAATAGTGAATGAATATTGGTCCCATTTGTCTGGCCAGTCCTCTCTTCCCTTCTATTCCATGTACTAATTCCAAGAGCACTTTCTCATAAACTTTCTGCAAACTCATCTCCATCTAGACTTTCTGGGGAATGCAGCATGTGGCATTCACCACCACTATCCTCCCATCAATATTTTCACAATGATAATAATAAACATCAGAATGTTATGTGCTGAACACTATGCTGAACACTTCCTGTGTGTTATCTAAGATAACTTTCAACAGTTGGATACTATTAGGACTTCCATTTTATATATGTGGCAACTGTGGCTCAGAGAGGTTAAGATATCTTCCTTGGTGACCCAGCTGTGAAATTATGGGGTCAGGATCTGAAACCATGTACTTCAGATGAAAGTAACCCTAACTAAGATGTCACGTTTGATCATGATGCTGTGCTGTCATTGAGCTCAATAAATATTTGTTGACTATTTGAAGGTGACTGGGTGTTTTCATGGGGTTGTTTGCTGAATCTTCTTGTCATGATGCCTCCTTGCCCTGAATGGACCCATGATAATACATGCAAACAATTGGGTGAATGGGTATTAAAAATGGGAAGAGGAGCAGAGAAATGTCAAGTCAAGATGTTTCTCTAAGGGAATGTCTTGCTCAGAAGATAAATGTGTTTAAGGATATTGAATGCACAGTATGCATATAAAAAATTATGCTCAATGTCACAAGTAATAGAGGAGATACCCATTAAAATGACACCAAGATATCAGATTCACACATTTGTAAAAAGCTGATAATGTCAGCGTTGGCAAAAATATGGGAAACTGGACATTAACATTCGCTGCTGATTAGTTTTAATCAGTTTTTGTAGAGTCATTTGACAGTAATAATTTTGCTGTTAAACTTAACTAGAGAAATTCTTAAATGTGCATTAAGAGGAAGATACAAGGATGCTCCAGCAGCACTTTTCTGTGAAAGAAACAATTCTTTTTAAAGTTCAAGTATCCATCAGGGCATGCATAGTATGTTTGTTGCATGTTTATATGTCAAGATACTCATACAGTATTTTAAATGAATGAATCCATTGTGTGTGTGTGTGTGTGTGTGTGTGTGTATAAACATGGATAGATCTTGAAAATGTTGAGAGAAAAAAGCAAGTTTCTGAGTCTTCAATACAGCATGATATCATTTTTAAAACCATCAGTGTGTATATAGTTAATGGATAGAGTTGTGGGGTGAAAGTATAAAATTGTAGACTTTATATAGCAAATCTGTGGTAGTGTTTATCTTGTTGGCGGGAAGGAGAGATGGTGTGTAGAACAGAACTGGTGAGAGAAATAGAGGAAATAGTATTTCTTCAAAGTTTTATTTCTCAAACTACAGTAATGAGACCTAAGGCTAATTCTGTTTTGGGACAATGAGTTCTTTAATACTTTGCTATATTTTATTTATGCTTTTCAAAATACACACAGTAAAAATAACAGAGCATGTATGTAGTTTTGCTAATGAATTACTTTGTGAAGTGAAATCTTAATCTAAATGTAACTATTTAAATTGAACCTAGATATATATATATTTCTAGGTGAGCTTTAAAGTGTAAATCAATTTTATACTGAAAAACTAGGGAATTTCCTTCTTTGAAAAAGGCTTGATCACTGGGGGTAGTTTAGAAGTGGCCTTTCATGATGGAGAGAGAGTGAGATAGACCCTTGTGGCTCAGCTGGTAAAGAATTCGCCTGCAATGCGGAAGACCTGGGTTCGATCACTGGGTTGAGAAGACCCCTTGGAGAAGAGAATGGCTACCCACTCCAATATTCTGACCTGGAGAATTCCATGGACTGTATAGTCCATGGAGTCACAAAGAGTAGGACATGACTAGATGACTT
>SJXQ01006974.1:0-13990 GCA_006408695.1 Aepyceros melampus | reverse complement strand
CCCATCACTTCATGGGAAATAGATGGGGAAACAGTAGAAACAGTGTCAGACTTTGTTTTTTTGGGCTCCAAAATCACTGCAGATGGTGACTGCAGCCATGAAATTAAAAGGCGCTTACTCCTTGGAAGAAAAGTTATGACCAACCTAGATAGTATATTCAAAAGCAGAGACATTACTTTGCCGACTAAGGTCCGTCTAGTCAAGGCTATGGTTTTTCCTGTGGTCATGTATGGATGTGAGAGTTGGACTGTGAAGAAGGCTGAGCGCAGAAGAATTGATGCTTTTGAACTGTGGTGTTGGAGAAGACTCTTGAGAGTCCCTTGGACTGCAAGGAGATCCAACCAGTCCATTCTGAAGGAGATCAACCCTGGGATTTCTTTGGAAGGAATGATGCTAAAACTGAAGCTCCAGTACTTTGGGCACCTTATGGGAAGAGTTGACTCATTGGAAAAGACCCTGATGCTGGGAGGGATTGGGGGCAGGAGGAGAAGGGGACAACCAAGGATGAGATGGCTGGATGGCATCCCGGACTCAATGGACGTGAGTCTGAGTGAACTCCGGGAGTTGGTGATGGACAGGGAGGCCTGGCGTACTGCGATTCATGGAGTCGCAAAGAGTCGGACATGACTGCGCGACTGAACTAAACTGAACTGATGGGACCAGAAGCCATGATCTTCGTTTTCTGAACGTTGAGTTGAGGGTACCGAAATATGAAGTCTGTAAATGGATTGATCTACAAGCGTGTTTATGGCAAAATCAACAAAAAGCAATTGCCCTGACAATGCGTTGATTGCTCAATCTCTTGGGAAATACGGAATCATCTGCATGGAGGATCTGATTCATGAGATCTATACCATTGGAAAACGTTTCAAAGAAGCAAACAACTTCCTGTGGCCCTTTAAATTGTCTTCTCCATAAGCTGGAATGAAGAAAAAGACCACCCATTTTGCAGAAGGTGGAGATGCTGGCAACAGGGAAGACCAGATCAACAGGCTTATTAGAAGGATGAACAAAGGTATCTACCAGGATTATTTCTGTAATCTGGTCAGTTAATAAACAATTGAAACAAATAACCAAAAAAAAAATGTAATTCCAATCATGTCTCTTCTCAGCTCTAAATCCAACGATGGCTTTCCATTCTCATATCCCTTTCTAGGACCTGGTCCTCACAAGGGCCCTGACTACTTCAAAAGTTCACCCCATACCATTCTAATCTCCCCAATTCCCGCTCTGGTCACCATCTTACCTCTACACCCTGTCCCACAGGTCAGATCACCCCCGTCCTATAGGTCTTTCTCAGTGACCTAGATACACTAAGTTCTGCTCCACCTCAGGACCTTCGTCCTTGCACTCCCCTCCCCTTGGCTCTTTAAATGGCTGGTTCTTTTGTGTCCTCCACATCTCAATTCAGATTTCTTCTCCTTAGAGAGGCCTTTCCTGATCGCTCCAAATGTCCTTTTGCATAGTATTCATCCCAAAGAGATATTATGAAGTGAGAAATGCCTTCAGAACAGTGCTTGGCACATAAGGAGAACATATTAAAAATTGGGAACCATCATCACCATCACCATCCATCTCTCTCGTGGCAGCCTGTCAAGTTGCACGGAAAACATTGCCAAGAGGGTGTGACTGTGATGTGTGTTTGCTTATTTGTACTCTGTCTACCCAGTTGTGAGTTCCGTGAGGTGTACACCTTGCCAGTTTTGTTTTCTGGCTCATCCTCACTCCCCAGTAAACCACCAGCTCCAGAGCGAGCTCTGGGATTTTCACTGAAAAAAAAAAATGAATGGAAGTGAGTCTCTCTTGGCTGTCAAATGGGTTCAAACTGCCGAATCCCCAGTGGGACCCAGAGCAGTGTCACTTGTGGGGCAGTCTGACATCAGGACGCGGGAGCTCCACTGTGTGTGCCCCAAGGGTACAGCCTCTTCTCCCAGCCCCACTGTAGTTCACCCCCATCTCCTTGCAGGTCCCTGTTTGTGTTCAACATGTCCCTGCTTGTGCGAGAGAAGCAAAAGATCATCCCACAGAACTCTTTTCTTTATCCCCTTTCCAGAAAAATGGGCCAATTCACAGCTGCAATCGTTGGGAGCATTTCCTGTCTGGGAGTCTGGAAACTGCCAAGAGTGGAAAGCAGCCGCCAGCCAGCGAGGCCTCTGTTGTCATTGGCCCAAATAACAACAAAAACAGCCACAGCCACCGCCACCACCACAACAAAACATGCCACGTGGGCACCGGCACACACAAACACGCCCACAGAACCAAACCGAAGGGACGAGGCTTCAGGGAGGAGTCTGTGGGCCGTGCGTTCCGGCGGGAGGCACATCCTTTGGCCCGGACCACGGCAGCCCCACTCCCAGCCCCCCGACCATCTGTCAGCAGCGCTCTGCCGACGGTGAACGCGGCGACACGGGACGCAGGCTAACAAGGAGCGAATGCAGGAGAAGGGAAAACAAAGCCACCGCAGGCAGTGGGAGAAGGTGGCTAGGGCTCTGACAGAAACTGACAAAAGCCGGGAAATTCAAACTGAGAGTGTGCCCCGAAGACCCCCAGCTCTGAGGGCTGGGCTGTGGGCGGATGGGGGATACAGGAGGGGATGGGGGGATGCGGTCACGCAGGGATGGAGGCTGGCAGTCTGTAGAGACGCTAGTGTGGCTGAGCTATGGAGGCCAGCTCTTTTCACCCTATGACCATGAGCCATTACTTACACTCCGTTCCCACTGTGCATGGATTGCCCAATAAGGCTTTCTCTTACAAGGGTAATTTAAAAAGAAAAAAGCAAAACTTTGTTCCAAGGAAACTTGTGCAGGAAACATTTAATCAGGACAGCACGTCGAATTCAGATTGCCAAATCCTCTATCAAATAAGCATTGAAGTCAGTAATTGCCAAATTATTAAATTTAGGAATTAATTATAATCTATTATAATTGTTAATAATCTATTCATTGGAATAAACTGTCCTCACTTTGCTACTGAGAAGTTGGGATGTTAGTTTTCTGTTCTCATTTGTAAAACCTTTTAGGAAAAAATAGGGTATTTGTCATTTCTCACTGTAGATAATAAAAATATTTTCTATAAGCCTGTTTGTCTACCAAAAACTGCAGCAGCAAAAGAACCCAAACCAGCTAAGATGCCTGCTAAAATGTATCTATATTTTTGCTTAAGTGGTGAGGACTCTGTCCACACTGGGTGGATGTCCTGGAGTTTTCACCCCCTGTCTTTCAATGCATGAGGGCTCTTTCTCTTACAATCTTACCCAATATTTGATGACCATTCCACAAGCTTGGCATTGTTGTCTCTATGCTAGAGATAAAGAGAGTTTTAAAGGCTAAGAGAATTTTAAAATCACATAGAGTTGAAAGCAGAACTTCAAGATTTTTGGACTTGAGGCCCTATCATTCTTTTGTTTTAAACAATGAGATTCTGCTAAGCTGCTGTTATTTTATTTTGCCCTTTTAATTCTCACCACAAAGCTACAAATACTATAATTCTAATCCCCACTTTTCAAAAAAATCTTAATTAAGCGAGTGAAACGGCAGTAAATTTTAACCAAAGTGGCCAGAAGCAAACCAGCTTTCATTCTGTTCTCTCATCAGTTAACTATTATTATTTGACCTTTCTTTATTAGTTGATTACTAAAAAATAAATTCTGGTAAAGAAGTTCAACCCCAAAACACTTCTGATTGACAGCATAATAGCTTGGCTCATTATCCCTAATCGACAGAGTATACATATATTTACAAATAAAAACACACACCAGATGTATTTTCATCCACAAGGTGATGCTGTCAACTAAAATAGGGAATGTGCACCGATGTACAGCATCCATCATTTTTAAGACAGATTCACCGCAAAATCTCTCACGTCGTGATTCATGGATGAAAGGCTGTATGCATGCAGGTGGCTGTGATATTGCCATGTGTACAAAGAAGGGTGAGACGCTTGAAAAAGCACCAACTCTAAAGTCAGGAGAACTCTGAGTGCAAGCCGTGACATTTCCTAGCTTATACGCTTACGCTTCAGTGTCTTCATCTGTAAAATGGGAATAACAATAGCATTTACAGAATTGTCTCATATGAGACAATGGCTATTAAAATGTTTTGTAAACAGTATTATACCAATATATTTCTTTTTTCTATATCTCCTCATTCCCTTCAAATGTCTTTCTGTTTCTTCCAGACTGACCAGTGTTTAAAAGAAAGGATTAATCATTCATATCCATCCCTTCTTCAGAAACTGATAGTCAGTTTGAAGGTGATCTTATAAAGTCTCGGAGACCAGCCTGACACTCTACATCAAAAACCCATTTTCAGTTTCACCTATGGAGAGAGAGACTACATAGAAATAGCTTTCATTTTCCTTTCCTGTGTAATTTAACAGAATTTCAAAAAACCTACCCAAAGCTCATCTAGGAGCATCATGGGTGAATTTACAAATTGTGCTTCATATGTGTCTGTGAATGATCAACTTAATTTCATACTTTATATTAATGTCCACAACACTCATTCATTTTTTCAATTGTAACAAGTGTATTGAATGCCTACTTTGACTTGGCAAAAACAACTTTCCAAACCTTTTCTAGGCTGAAGGATCCATAAGAACAAGGATTGAGGATGCCTTATTCATCACCGTTAAACACTCTGGTCCCTAAAAAGGTGCTGATTGACATTCACAAGTATTTGTGGAATACACTTGTGAATCAACCAGTTTATTATGAAAAATAATAGCATAGCACAAAATAGGTGATATAAGATGGTGGCTCAGCAGCGCTTAAACTACCTGCAATGCAGGAGGTGCAAGAGATGAAGGTTAGATCCCTGGTTTGGGAAGATCCCTTGGAGAAGGAAATGGCAGCCCATTCCACCATTCCTGCCTGGGAGATCCCACGGACAGAGGGGCCTGGTGGTCTCCAGTCCATGGGATCACAAGAGTTGGACACGACTTAGTGACTAAACTACCACCACAGGGTGAGAGCAGGAAGCAAACAGACTCAGGGCTGGGGGTGAGTGATGCGGCACTGTCCGAAGGTTTTCCTGTTGTGTAAAGGCAGCGCTCCAATCTTTAGGGATGTTTCTGAATTTTAGAAGATTCCATTCTTGTAAAAGAGAAATAAAGTAAGAGCCGAGGGATCTGGTTCCCTTCCTGACTTTACCAATATTTGAGGTCTTGACCAAGTCACTTTTCTGCTCTGGGCAGTTTCCATACTTTCCTGATACTTAAGGCTTTTCCACCTCCTCTCACTTTGATTTCTGAGTTTGTAGAGCTGCTTCTCCAAGAAATATTTGAACAAGGGTTAAATTGGGGGAAAGTGTTTCACTCTTCTGAAGTATGTTTTCACTCTGCTGAAGTGTGTTTTATCTAATAGAATGTCACAGCAGGGAGCTGGACAAGGATATAGTCTACAGGGACTTTGGATAGGAACAATGAAGTGGGACTTTAAAAATAGCTTTCCAAATCCTTTACTAGGCTGCAGGCTCTCTAAGAACAAGGATTGAGGATGTCTTGTTCATTACCATTAAACCCTCTGGTCCCTAAAATGGTGCTGATTGACAGTGTTCACAAGTATTTGTGGAATGCACTTGTGAATGAATCAGCTTATTATGATAAATGACAGCATAGCACAAAATAGTTGATACAAGATGAAATATCAGCTTATAAGATACGTATTATATGGAATTGTATGCATGCTCAGTCATACATGCAAAGAGGAGGGAAAGGCAACCCACTGTAGTATTCTTGGCTGGAAAGTCCCATGGACAGAGGAGCCTGATGGGCTACAGTCCATAGGTTGCAAAAAGTTGGACATGGCTAAAGCGACTTAGCATGCATGCACTGCTTTATCCAACCTTTTGAAATTCCCCTAAAAAAGAAAAAAGACCATGATTCTACATGGCTGTACTTGCCCACTGAGGCAAAGTCATGGTATGAGCTGGAGCAAAGCTGATTGGTGTCTGATGCTAAAGCAGTTTCTCAAAATCCCTCAATGGCATCCACTCGTGAATTAGAAGATTGGAATAGGGTTAAAATGGCACTTTCTCGAAGTCTGAGGCCTTGGATCCTGATCCTGCCTTTTCCCTTGATACCCATATGACCTTGAACAAATTCTCTCCTCCTCACGACCTAAGTTTTCTTGTCCGTAAACAAGAGGTTGTGATTTCCAAGGCTCTTTTCAGGCATAGAAATTTAGGAAGTAAGTGGAAAATTAAACACATGTGGCTATTGTTTAAGTAGAACTTCCCCATCTAAAATGTCTCCATTACTTTATTAACTCCATTCTTAAGTTTGTAAAATTGGCAAAATGAGTACAAATGCTTCAGAAGTTAACATTGTATTAGATCAATATTGCAAATAGACACTTTTCTAGAAAGTAATACTTTTTGCCAGAAATACGCTGGCTCTGAAAAACATTGCCCTGCAAAGCCCTACCAGGGTGTACCTCTGCCTCCTCACACCTCTCTCCACAACTCAACTTGCCCCCAAAGATCCACCAAAACTGGAGTTCAAGAGAAAAGTAGGATTCATAGGACTCAATGGTGAATCACCTCTGTGGATGGTTCAGTCATAACTGGATACGTCAGTTTGAATCATTAGCCTTAATCCTACATGCTAAGTCTGGGAGAAACTGGAAACAATAGTTCATTCATGTATTAATTCCCAAGTACTTTTTGAGTCCCCAGCAAGTGCCATCTCCCCTAACTCATTCCTGGCTCACGCACTAGACTCCTTCCCCGCTCCCCCATGCTGCCCAACTCTCTCACCTAGAGTCCAGCTCACTTCCCTCAATGACAACCCTTGTATTGGCTGTTTCACAAGAGGAAACCTTGATTGCATGTTGGTGACCTGTTCCAGAAAGCCTGAAAGCACCACAATTTCTAAGACCTAGTTTAATATTGACCAACTGACTTAGGCTTTTATTTGGACCATGTGAGTTAGACTTGCCACCTGCAGTGAAAAGCAAGGTAAAAGGAGCAGAGCCCCACGAGGTACCAAGCCAGACTGACTGTCATGATTACATGTCTTCAGAGATTGCAGACTATCTGCAGAATACCTCACCATTGCTAGAATTCCTTACTTGAAATGTAATTATTATGGATCAATAAATAAAAATGCTTATGTGTTAAGGTTTTCTAAAAGGTATCATTATTATAGACCTGCAAGATCTCTGGAGCCATTAGAAAGTTGATTCTGTTCGAACCCTCATCATCACAACCATGGTGAACTAGAGCCCAAACCCTGAACTCCAGTTCAGTAGCTGGGTCCCTACTGTCCATCCTTGATTCCCAGTATATACCTTGGTTCTTGGAGTATCACCTGCTCTATGTTCTCTGTGCATCCATCATAAACTTTGTTAAAATCTTCTGAGACTCTTAATTCTAACTATTTGCACTTCATTTACCTGTTAAGTATGACCATGTTCAAGAGCTGCTCAAGGAAGTTAACTAAAACTGGGTCATGTCCATGGTGGCAGAGTTCACATGGGGAGAGATTAAGGCCAGGTTCAATCAAGGAGGCCTACAGCAGAATATCTGGGTGAAATAAAGTCTTATGGAAGGAAACTCAGTCGGGACCACAATACCTACCATCAAGTCCAAAGGGCAAAGCAAGTAGAGAAACAAAAGAATAAACATCAAGGTTAGTAACAGGACGGAGACAACAAAATGGCATCAATGAACAATTCAGCATAGGCTGTTGAGAGCTAAAACTGTGGATATGGGTGGAAGCTATCCTCTTAATGAACTACCTAGTACATGGAGCAGGCAAAAAAGCTTTCGAGAGGCCATTAGAGCCAGACATGCACATGCTGTGAGCCTTGCTTTTATGCTGGACTAAACTGTTTTGCAGTATCTGTGGATGTGGTCCAGCCTCTGAGGGGGACCCACCCAGGCTGACCCCTCTCACTACAATTTACTAAGCTTGACTTCTTTCATGTGAGAATACATTTGGCTTGAATTTGTTTCACTTTCTACAAAATAAAATTTACGATCATGATTAGAAACCTCAATTAAGTTTTGATAAAAGTCTGTGTATTTATTTGGTTTTCAGAAGGTGGGGGAAATATTTCCATCCGCTAATAATGCACCTTCCAGAAAATAAGACTTTCTTTCATCGGCTCTTTCTACGGGAGCAACAAGGGAACCTAGAGATCATTCATATTCCCCCATCCTGTTACAAATAAGAGACTGGGAAGCAGAAAAGCTAACAACATGCCCTAGACCACATGGGTAGCAAGTGTTGGAATTAAGAAAATTCAGTTCTTATGACTCCAAGATAGGCAAAAATGGCTTTCACAAAGAAGTTCACTTGAGCAAATTGCAGGGTGGTCTTTGTTTCCAAGGGTGTTTGTGCAAGGTGTATCCTCCAGTCCCAAAAGAGTCAGATTTTGAGAGACAAAAGGTGGCATTGACGAGGGATGTGCCACACAGAATATTTTATCTCTGGAAACTCTCATCACAGCCCCAGCTGCCTCTGGGCAGCCAGAGACCCTGGATCTCACCTTCTGCCCAGAGATCATGTCCCAAGGGGACAGCAACTCTGCTTCTTGAGTCTGGCCCCATGATTTAACATGGATGAAATAATACTAGCTGAGAGGCTTTGGCAGTTTGTGCCTTAACTTTCTCTATGCCTGGTTTTCTTCCTCCAGCCCCTCAGCTGCATAGAACCACAATATGATTTTGTAGAAACTAAGCAAAAAGGAATACATTAGTCTAGTCTAGTCACTTGGAGCTGCTGCCAAAGGAACAGTCTCTTCCACTGATTGCCAGCCAAGTCCCTTATGAGATTGTGTAGACTCTTACGATATTGCTCAGGGAGCGAAACAAAGAGGAAGAGAAAGAGAAGGGTCGTGCTCATTATAATTTATAGTACACTGTTATGGGAAGCTTCTTGTGTTACCAGAAAGCTGGTGTCTGGGGTTTTCCTCTTCCCCAGAGGAGCTGAAAATGGGAAGGGGGAAGAGAAGGTTATCTTACCAACGTTTTGCAGCCAAAATCATTAGGGCCAAAATTCCTTCCTAGAAATGTCAGTGGTGGGATTCAGACAATTACCACTAGTTCAACAACTCCCAGCCCTGGGTCATTAACATCATCCCTGCCGTTCAACCATAATGTCACTCCACCCATTCCCAAGGAGCAGAAAAATCACAGAGCCTCTTGCTTTAAAGCCTTTCTGGGGACCTGGCGGTCCAAAGGCTAAGACTCCATGTTCCCAATGCCAGAGGCCCGGGTGAGATCTCTGGTAAGGGAACTAGATCCCACACGCCGCAACTAAGAGTTCACATACCAGAACTAAAAATCCTGCATGCTGCAACTAAGATCCAACAGAGCTAAAAAATTTTAAAGTCGTTCTGATGAGAGGCATCAGGGGAAAAAGCCCAAGTTGAAATACTTACGTAGTGTCTTCGAGCTCCTTGGCTGCTGTGGTCTCAGACTGGTTTTACACAGCTAGTTCTTCATCTTAGAGAATGATGGGGTTTCAAGTATTCCAGTTAAAAGTCGCCTGTGGGTAAAGCAAGCAAATGGTATGGTGTATTAATATTAGCTCTCTCTCTCCAAGGGTTCTGACTTCTGCTAACCTCCATCAACTACATTCTCTCATTACATCAGTGTCTTAGTCAAACAAAGTGGGATGCCAGGAGTCATATTGCTCATCACCAGTGGCTTCATTCCCTCTGTCCTCTCTGCCTGGGTTTCACCACAGTGAAGACTGAAGCAAGCAAATGGCTATTCCCGAATAGATTGCTTTGATGGCAGGAACCCTGTCTTATTTATCCTTAACTCCCCTTTCCTCAGCCTAGTTCATGGAACAAGGACAATTGTGCATGAATGTCACTGTGAAATACAAGGGAAAAGGTGGCTAATCACCTCTCTTTGCTTGCTAACTCAAAAACTCACAAACCGGAAGTGGGGAGAGAGATGGGGCAAAGACACAATAGGGAGAGGGAATTAAGACTTATAAACTACAAGGCATAAAATAAATGATACAAAGAATTAATATACAACATAGAGAAAATAACCAATATCACATAATAACATTATATGGAGTATATGCTATAAAAATGCTGGATCACTATGTTGTACATCTGAAACGAACATGATATTGTAAATCAACTATGCTTCAATTAAAACAACTCAATTTAAAAATAATAATAAAGAGTGTGCCTCCCAGCCTCAGAGTGTGTGCAGAACCGGTCCCTTAGGGTTCCCGAGTCCAGGAAAAGTAAGGTAGCCTTCTCCCTTGCTCCTTGCTGTCCCAAGTATTCTGCCCCCCTCAAGAAGAGGAGACCTATGTGACCTACACCTAAGGGGCCAGAGTGACATTCACAGCTTCTGGAAGTTAGGATTCAAATGTTTTTGGAGGGAGTGGCATTATTCAGCCTACTGTAGTCAAAATGCAAATTACATTTTTTAATAGAAGATGTGGCCAAAATAGCTTGAAAGCCACTGAACTGGAAGTCTTCTGAATTTTTCAAACGCCAGTCATGGGATTTAGGACCCATTGTAATCCAATATGACCTCATTTAACTTGTTCCATCTACTGTGCTCAGTCGCTAAGGCATGTCCAACTCTTTTGTGACCCCATGGACTATATCCCACCAGGCTCCTCTGCCCATGGGACTTTCCAGTGACCAGGAGCTTCTGAAATGACCCATCTAGTGAACCCATGAGCAAATTCTGTTTGGAAACCACACTGCAATGGAGGAGATCGTCTGTAGGGTGTGCTTGCATCCAGAGATCAAGCCCCGAGCCTTTGGAGTGGGAGCACTGAC
The DNA here is from genome assembly GCA_006408695.1 of Aepyceros melampus. NCBI lineage: Eukaryota > Metazoa > Chordata > Mammalia > Artiodactyla > Bovidae > Aepyceros > Aepyceros melampus. The sequence goes on along the minus strand of SJXQ01006974.1, from coordinate 3,228 downwards.
TCCAAGACCCTAGACTACCAGAGAACTAACCCTAGCGGGTATCAAATAGGGAAAAGTCACACAAAGGAAACCACTGGAATACAAGACCCAGCATCACCCAACCACCAGCAGCACCTTGTACAGGACACCTCATCTAAACAACAAACAAAACAAAAATACAAACCCAATCATCAGCAGACAGGATTACCACCTCACTCAGCCTTGCCCATCAGAGGAAAATCAACCAAACAAACAAAACCTCAGCACAAATCTCACCTGATAAGAAGCTTACACAAACCACCAGACCAAACTTAGGAGGGCAGAAACCAAAAGAAAGAAAGAATTCAGCCTTGAAGCTTGGGAAAAGGAGACCTCAAATGAGTTAAAGATCTCAAAATAAGTTAAAAAAAAATAATAATGAAAAGGCAGAGAAATACTACACAAACGAAGGAACAAGCTAGAAACACAGAGGTCCAAATAAATGAAGAGGAAATAGGCAAACTCCCTGAAAAAGAATACCAATTATTGATAGTAAAAATGATCAAAAACCTTGAAAGCAAAATGGAGAAAATGCAAGAATCAATTAACAAAGACCTAGAAGAATGAAAGAATAAACATACAGAGACAAACAACACAATTACTGAAAATAAAAATACTCTAGAAGGAATCAATAGCAGGATATCTGAAGTAGAAGAATGAAATCAGTGAGCTGAAAGAGAAAATGGTAGAAATAATTTCTGAAGAGCAGAATAAAGTAAAAAGAATGAAAAGAACTGAGGATAGTCTCAGAGACTCTGGGACAATATCAAATAGACCAACATTCGAATTATAGGGGTCCTACAAGAAGAAGAGAAAAAGAAAGGGTGTGAGAAATTTTTTGAAGAGATTATAGTTGGAAATTTCCCCAACATGGAAAAGGAAATAGTCAATTAAGTCCAAGAAGCACAAAGAATCCCATACAGGATAAACCCAAGGAGAAACACATCAAGACACATTCTAATCAAACTAACAAAGACTTAACACAAAGAAAGAATATTAAAAGGAGCAAGGGAGAAGCAACAAGTAACATACAAGGGAAACCCCACATGCTTAACAGCTGATCTTTCAGCAGAAATTCTGCAGGCCAGAAGGGAATGGCAGGATATATTTAAAGGACTGAAAGGGGAAAATCTACAACCAAGATTACTGTACCCAGCAAGGATCTCATTCAAATTGATGGAGAAATAAAAAGCTTTCAGACAAGCAAAAGTTAGGAGAATTCAGTACACCAAACCAGCTTTACACCAAATGTTAAACGGACTTATATAGTCAAGAAATACAAAAGAAGAAAAAAGATCTACAAAATCAGCCCCGAACAATTAAGAAAATGGCAACAGGAATAGACATAAAAAGAGAAATTGACAGCAACACAATAATAATAGGAGACTTTAACACCACACTCACACCAATGGACAGATCACCAAAACAGAAAATTAATAAGGAAAGACAAGTCTTAAATGATACATTAGTTGAGATGGATCTCATTGATATCTTCAGGGCATTCCATCTAAATGCAGAAGAAAACACCTTCTCAGGTGCACATGAAATATTCTCCAGGATAGACCACATCTTGGGTTAAAGATCAAACCTCAGTAAATTTAGAAAATTGAAATCATATCAAGCATTTTCTCTGACCACAAGGCTATGAAACTAGATATCAAGTACAAGAAAATGCTGTAAGAAACACAAACACATGGAAATTAAACAACATGTTTCTAAATAACCAACAGGTTACTGAAGAAATAAAAAAGTAAATCAAAAATTTCTAGAAACAAAGACAATGAAAACAGGACAACTCAAAACCTATGGGATGCAGCAAAAGCAGTCCTAAGAGGGAAGTTTATAGCAATACAATCCTACCGCAAGAAACAAGAAAAACATTGAATAGACAACCTAACTTTACACCTAAAACAACTGGAAAAAGAAGAACAAAAAAAAAATTAGTAAAAGGAAAGAAATCATAAAGATCCAGACAGAAATAAATGAAAAAGAAATGAAAGAAACAATACTAAGATTAATAGAACTAAAAGATGGTTCTTTGAGAAGATAAACAAAATTGACAAACCTTTAGCCAGACTCATCAAGAAAAAAAGAGAGAAGAATCAAATCAACAAAATTAGAAATGAAAAAGGAGAGGTTACAACAGATAATGCAGAAATACAAAGGATTATAAGAGACTATTATGAACAACTATATGGCAATAAATAAACTATATGGAAGAAATGGACAAGATCTTAGAAAAGTTCAATCTTCCAAGACTTACCCAGGAAGAAATAGAAATTATGAACAACCCAATTACAAGCAATGAAATTGAAGCTGTGTCCAAAAATCTCCCAAAAAACAAAAGCCCAGGACCAGATGGTTTTATAGGAGAATTCTATCAACATTTAGGGAAGAGCTAATGCCAAAATCACTGCATATGGTGACCATAAAATTAAAAAATGCTTGCTCCTTGGAAGAAAAGCTATGACCAACCTAGATAGCATATTAAAAAGCAAAGACATTGCTTTACCAACAAAGGTCCATCTAGTCAAAGCTATGGTTTTTCCAGTAGTCATGTATGGATGTGAGAGTTGGACTATAGAGAAAGCTGAGCACTGAAGAATTGATGCTTTTGAACTGTGGTGTTGGAGAAGACTCTTGAGAGTCCCTTGGACTGCAAGAAGATCCACCTAGTCCATCCTAAAGGAAATCAGTCCTGAATATTCACTGGAAGGACTGATGCTGAAGCTGCAACTCCAATACTTTGGCCACCTGATGCAAAGAACTGACTCGTTTGAAAAGACCCTGATGCTGGAAAGATTGAAAGCAAGAGGAGAGAGGGATGACAGAGGATGAGATGGTTGGATGGCATCACCAACAAAATGGACATGAGTTTAAGTAGGCTCCAGGATTTGGTGATGGACAGGGAAGCCTGGCATACTGAAGTCCATGGGGTCAAAAAGAGTCGGACACGACTGAGCAATTGAACTGAACTGAATGCCTATCCTTCTAAAACTCTTTCAACAAATTGCAGAGGAAGGAACACTTCCAAATTCATTCTACAAGGCCACCATCACCCTGATACCAAAACCAGACAAAGACAACACAAAAAAAGAAAACTGCAGGCCAGTATCACTGATGAACTGCTCATACACCGTGATCAAGTTGGGTTTATTCCAGAAATGCAAGGATTCTTCAGTATATGCAAATCAATGTGATACACCATAT
>SJXQ01006973.1:0-18655 GCA_006408695.1 Aepyceros melampus | reverse complement strand
CTCAGCCACAAAAAAAGAGTGAAATTTTGCCTTTTGTGACAACATGGATGGACCTGAAAGTTATTAATTATACCTACTGAAATGCTAGATAAAAAATATATATCTTATGATTGCACTTAGAGGTGAAATTTATGAAACAAAGTAAAAGAATAGGCATAACAACAGAAATAGACTCATACACACAAGGGGGAAAAAAAAAAAAACTGGTGATTTCCAGAGGGAATGGATGTGTGAGGATGAAGGGAAATGTTAGGGAGATTAAGAGGTGCCAACTTGGACTTCCTTTGTCATCCAATGGTTAACAATTCACTTGCCAATACAGAAGACACAGATTCTATTCCTGCTCTGTGAAGATTCCACATGTGGTGGGATAGCTATATTCATGTACCACAACTACTAAGCCTGCAGTGCCCTGGAGTCTGTAGTCTGCAACAAGAGAAGCCACCTCAATTAGAAGCCCACACATTGAATTAGAGAGCAGCCCCCATTCTCTGCAACTAGAGAAAGTCCACACACAGAAATGGAAACCTAGAGCAGACAAAAATTAATTATTAAATTTAAAAGAGGTACCAACTTAGAGTTATAAAATAATTATCACAGGGATATAATACTTAGCATAGAGCATATAGTCAATAATATTGTAATAATGCATATGGTGACAGTAATTAGACTTATAGTGGTAATTATTTTATAACACAAAAAATATAGAAAAGCTATACTGTACATCTAAAACTAATATAATATTGTAACTCAGTTATATTTTGCTAGAATGTGAAAAAATCTCACCGGCAATAAAAAATAAAATACAAGTAAATAAAAACACAAAGAATGTTTTTTTGAAAAAAACCTGAAGACTTACTACCTGATTTTAAGACTTACTATAAAGTTTCAGTAAGGAATATAGCGAAAGTAAATCAATGGTGAAAGTAAGTCAGTAGGACAGATTAAAAAGTACAGAAACAGACCCTCCTATTGATTTTTTCTGTAAAGTTGCAAAGTTTATTTAAGGGAAGAAAAGAAAAATCTCAACACATGTTGCTGAAATAATTGAACATCTATATGCAAAACAAAACAAAAAACTAAAGAAAAGAACCCTGACTCTTTTGTTTATACTATAAATGAAAATGTAAATTCTAAAATTGTAAGACTTCACCAAGGAGAAATCTTTTGATAAAATTTTTGGGCTAGAGAAAAATTTCTAAGAAGTGCCAGCAAAAGCTCAAGTATAAGAGAAAAATTGATAAACTGAACTTTGTTAAACTTAAGAACTTCTGCTCTTCAAAAAACAATATGATGAGAATGAAAAGACAAGCCACAGATTGACTGAAAATATTCACAAATAACTTATAAAGAACTTAGGCATGAAATATATAAGAGATTATCACAACTTAATCATAAAGGGAATGACAGTTAATGAATACTGGGTTTCTTCTTGAAATCTTTTTGAAATTAGACAGTGGAAATGGTTGCACAGCTATGTAATATACACTAAAATTCACTGAATTTTATACTTTAAATGGGTGAATTGTATGATATGCAAATGATTTCTCAGTAAACTGTTCCTTAAAAGCTTGTAATTTCGTATTTATTTCACATTCATTTCTCTGGTGGCTCAGACGGTAAAGAATCTGCCTGCAGTGCAGAAGAACCAGGTTCGATCTCTGGGTCTTGAAGATTCCCCTGGAGAAAGGAATGCTAGTCACTCCTTATTCTTGTCTGGAGAAATCCATGGATTGAGGAGCCTGGTGGACTATAGCTAATGGGGTTGCAAAGAGTTGGACACAACTGATTGACTAACACTGTCACTTTCACTTTTTTAGTATATATAGCAGTATTTTCTAATTGTTAATAAACCATCATTAAAAAAACTATGAAACTAAATATTGGATATAGTTCAAATGTAAGAATGTTTTGTCATGTCAAATGTAAATAAATATACATTTATATAATATATAAATGTTAAACACATTTATCAGCCTGATATAAACCATTGGCATATACTTTCAATTAAAGTATAGTGCTATTCAACATGGGGGATATATGCAATGTTTTATAATAACTGTAAATGGTAAATAATCATTAAATTTATAAAAATTAAAAATGAAAATGACATCAAAACAAGACAAAGTGAAAAGAATTTTTAAATGTAATTTTACTAAAAATGACTGAATTGCTTGCAAGATTGTTGGGAATTTTAAGTGAAATAATTTGCAGGGTTGTCTGACAGAGTGCTTTCTACTTATAAATGCTGAATTTTCTTTAAAAAAATTAAATATACTACTATCCAAATATAAAATGAATACTGTGTCAACTAGAAAAAAGTTAATTATAAATGAAGGCAAAGTAGTGTCTCATTTTTTTAGTATGTGCTGTCTTAAGAAAAAAGCTAGATATTTCTGAGTTGAATGTAGTTTTACATTCTTATAAATTTGCTTATTTTGTCCACCAGCAAAAGTAAGTTCTTTCAGACTCTATACTGATTGTGTAGTAGGAAGGGTATATTTCTAAGTGAACTCCAATTATTTCAAACTGTGCCCTTTATCCTAACACTTATGAATATTTTTTGGAACATATCTATTTTTAGGCACAAACTAATGTTGCTTTGCTCATGTACTTTCCATTTTGGTTTTTTGAGGATCTTTGGTTTGCTTTCATTATTATTATTTTTATATTTGATTTTATCATGTATAAATTGAGATGGTAGTGCAGAGCTCCCATTATCTATAGTAATAGTTTTAGATTTATAGTTTCCCCCCCACCACTGGTTTGTAAAATCTTTAAGTATGATCTACTCTTGCCTTAAAAAAAAATAAATTTTAAAAAGGGTAAAATATATGAAAAGACACTTCACCATAGAAGAAATAGCAATTTCAAATAAGCAAAGAAATAGATGTTCAATATCATTAATCATTAAAGAAATTCAAATTAAAACCACAATGAAATATTACTACATATCACTTAGAATGATTAATTTTTTTTAAAAAAGGAAACTTAACCATGCCAATTATACTCATTTCACATGCTACCAAAGTAATGCTCAAAATCCTTCAAGCTATCCTTCAACAGTATGTGAACTGAGAACTTACAGACATACAAGTTGAATTTAGAAAAGGAAGAGGAACTAGAGGTCAAATTTGCCAACCTTCGTTGGATCATAGAAAAGGAAAAGAATTCCAGAAAACCAGCTAGTTCTGCTTCACTGACCATGCTAAAGCCTTTGGCTGTGGGGATCACAACAAACTGTGGAAAATTCTTAAAGAGTTGGAAATACCAGATCACCTTACCTGCCTCCTGAGAAACCTGTATGCAGATCAAGATGCAACAGTCAGAACCAGAGATGGAAAAATGGACTGGTTCCAAATTGAGAAAGGAGTACGTCAAGGATGTATATTGTCACTCTGCTTATTTAACTTATACGTAGAGTACATTATGCAAAATACCAGGCTGGTGAACCACAAGCTGAAATCCAGATTGCCTGGAGAAATATCAATAACCTCAGACATGCAGATGACGCCACCCTAATGGCAGAAAGCAAAGAAGAACTAAAGTGACTCTTGATGAAGGTGAAAGAAAGGAGTGAAAAAGCTGGCTTAAAATTCAACATTCAAAAAACTAAATCATGGCATTTGGTCCCATCACTTCATGACAGATAGATGGGCAAAAAACTTAGGTAATGGAGAAAATAATATTTACCTTTTTAAATTTAATATGTTGGTTCTAAAACTCAAGCAAGATAAATATTGGGAATTTTTATGTTTTATTTTTATTCACTTTTTAACTTCTTTTTGTGATTGAATCTATGAAAATATATTTTCTGAAAAATTAAATTGTTTTCTCTAATGTTTTGCATATTAAAGGCTATATAGCTTGAGAGCTTCTTTAAGTGCTAAGTAACAATTTATAATTTGACATTCTTAGAAAGTGATCTGTGTTTGATAAGAGGTGATGAGTATATCATCAGAACAGTTTACTTTTAGCACATCAACAATATTTATGCTCAATATTTGAATCCTATTGCTTGACTTCTGGACTTAAGAGATTTGAGGCACTAAAATATCCAGTCCATCTGTTACACTTGTGTGGTCAAACTCTAAGTCTTCCAATCGGAACATATATATATATTTTAGGAGAAAACATGATTACCACTTATTCATGCAAGTTGGGCGCCAAAATTGTGCAGATTTCATCTTTCTGTTTTGTTTAGCAATATTTGTGTAAGAACATATAACAAACTGTACAAATATAATTCCAGATTAAGAAAATACAAAAAAGTAAGTCAATCACTGGACTACTTAACAGTCTCTTATTAGAGAGATCTGTTTGGCTCTTATTGACTTAACCTAAATTAATGGTTTACTATATATGGACTGTCTATTACAGTGATATGTTCCTCAATATATGTTGACATCTATCTATCCAATGTATATAGATAATATGTGTGTGTGTGTGTGTGTATTTATGTATGTATATAGGGCTTTCCTGATGGTAAAGAATCCATCTGCAATACAGGAGACATATGAGACGTGGGTTCAACCCCTGGGTTGGAAAGATCCCTGGGAGAAGGCCATGGCAACCCACTCCAGTATTCTTGCTTGGAGAATCTCATGGACAGGACAGCCTGGTGGGCTTTAGTCCATATGTTGCATAGAGTCAGATGTGACTGAAGCAACTGAGCACATGTACATATTTGTATATGCATATGTAAAAATATATATTTGAGCAAGGGAAATATTTTTTTCCCCCATCAAGGAAAAAAAATCGGTTTCTGACTCATCAGCTGCACAAAGGGAAATGATTCTTCTTTCCAAATGGTAAGAAATAAGAAACAAGTCTACAATTTGACTGCTTTTTCTAAGAGAGACTTGTTTCTTTCTTGTGAAGGTCATCTGCTTTAATATGTAGCCCTTTAACTTACTCATGGAATTTGGAAAATTCTTGTGATTCTCTTGTATATATATTTGTTCTTTGCTATTGTTTGATCATGTTTATTTTGATTTTATTTTCTTTTTGTCTCCCTCCCAATGACTCTCTCTCTCTCTCTCTTCGGTCAGACTACTGTGAAGATTAGATTTCTGGAAAGCTAGCAAAGACTGACATGCTTTCTTAACCTTCTTTACCACCTTCTGTACTCTAGAAAGATTTCACTCTGAGGGGGATATGTAGTTAATAGTCACCAATTGTGCTTCTTAACCCACTACAAGAAATTAGCTTAAGTAGCCAAGTTGCAACATACTACTTCTTTTTAAGGACCATGAGTTTCACAGATGGCACTTGGAAGTATGCCATGTATTTCATTCATTCTGGGCACACAGGAAAGTAGACGAATAACAGCTCCTCTACGACATATATCCACATTTGCATGAATAACAATTACTTGTGCTTCAAAACATTGCTTCCTATCTCAGTTGCCTAAAAGATGACAGTCACCTCAAGGATATAGCTACTATTCAGTGATGAAGAGAAACAGAAAAGCTTGGAATGTGGGAGAAACGCTTTCTTCCTTGGGGATTTTGTGAGAAATTTAGCATATATTTGGGGGCATCTATTACATGTGAGGATCAGCATAGAAGACTTGGGGATGAATAAAAATCACCCTGTCTTCAAGAAATAGCAAAGGAGAATGAAAGCTAAGAACATCCTTCTTAGTGCCTTCTAGATTCAGAGGCAGACTGTGAGCTTTTTTTTTTTTTTTGGCTACCCACAAATGTAGTATTATCAAATCTCTAAATCATCAAAACTGTAAAATCAGAAAGGGCAAATGTGGGTAAACAAGGTTGATCCTTTCATCATCATAACTATGGCAACAGGGAGCTACACCTAACAACACATTTGCTGGTATGGCCAGCTCAAATGCCAGCACCTCATGAGAATATATTTTCCCACAAATAGGTGATATCAGGTTACTGCCTGCAGTAACCCTAAGATCCTGATAATATACACAATAGTTATCAATCCAAGAACAGTGTCTCACTCTTGCATATATTTCATATCTTATAAAGTTTTGGGGCTTATTTTAATAAATCTACAATACATGCCATTTTCTTAAAGTTCATATATGTCCAAATGAAATGTTAAATATATTCTCTAATGATTTGAGCTTAAATATTATTACCAGTTTCTCATATCTTCACTTTAAATTGATTTATTTTTTACCTACCAGATGCCTGAGTCAATGACTAATGACTTCATGACTATTCATACAGTAACCAAAATTTCCAAGACATTCTATGCCCAATTCTATATTCAAAGTTTATTTCCTAGTGTCCCAGGAAGTCTCAGTTTTTCAAGTCAAAGTTATATCTCCTGGATTGCATCTGACACCCAGAAGTAACACAAAAACATCATTTATCACAATTTATGGCCTGATTTGGAGCTTGAAAAATATATTCACACACACTACTCATATTCAAGAAATGGGAAAATATGCAAAGTTAGGAAGTGAGGATAATGATAAGAATATCCACAAACCTTTGTCAGACCATACGTGGTTCCTGGTTTAATGGTCTAATAGATGGGAAACATGTTTTGAACTACTTAAAGTTGTTTTTGTTGTTTTAGCTGCTAAGTCGTATCTGACTCTTTGCAACTCCATGGACTGTAGCCCGCCAGGTTCCTCTGTCCCTGGGATTATACTAGGCAAGAATACTGGAATGGGTTGCCATTTTCCTTCTCCAGGAGATCTCCCGACCCAGGAATAGAAGCCACGTCTACTGCATTGGCAGGTGGATTCTTTACTGCTGAGCCACCAGGGGAGCCCCTACTTGAAATTAAAAGATGATGGCTCAGATGGTAAAGAATCTGTCTGTAATTCAGGAGAACTGGGTTTGAACCCTGTGTTGGGAAGATCCCCTGGAGAAAGGAATGGCTACCCACTCCAGTATTCTTGCCTGGAGAATTCCATGGACAGAGGATCCTGGCAGGCTACAGTCCATGGGGTCATAAAGAGTCAGACATGACTGAGCAACTAACACTTTCACTTCACTTTCAATTTGCTATTAGTGTTATGATTTAGCATTTTAAATTTTCCAAAAAGATTATTCATTCATTTCTTTTGAGGTAAGGTAGAAGGAAATAGGTAGAAGTTTCAAAACTAGCCTTATCCAAGTGGTCTTCTTATTTTTGTCAACTTTATAAATTGCATCTGTGTCTTTTTGCTAATTGGACTATGAGTCAACTGAAAGACAGAAAAGCTCTTCAAGGTAGAAATTTGATATACTTCGAGTCATTAGGAAATTAATGTTTATTCTAAATTGTGATCCTCTAAGATTTATTATCTTGTGTGTGTGTGTGTGTGTGTGTGTGTGTGTGTGGAAATTAATAACAAGAGGATATAGTTATATGTAATCTGCAAATTGTACATGAGTTCTATCTGGAAACATTCTGTTATTCAATGAAAAGTCTAGATGAAATAGTTTTTAAAAAATCACTATGCATCTCTGATTTTCCTTTTTAAATATATGTGTGTGCATATGTGTGTATATAATTCAGCTACTTTTTTTTTTAAAGATTGAGTCTTATCCACAGTCATGAGATGAGCTCTGTAGACCTGTGTAAGATTCTGAGTGTTGATATATATGAGAGTAAAAGAGTGCTATAACTCAGAGTAGCACAATTATTGAAAAGAACTATAAACCTTTGAGATCCAAATATCTTGCTGCCCTGACTATATTACTGAACTTTAAAAGGGTAAAATGTGTTTCAGAGATAACTTATTGAGTTCTCAGAATAGATTTTCCTTCTACTCATGTAAGTCTATTGGAATCTCCCTTTCCTAAGGCTTTGAACTCGACATTCCTGCCTCAGCAACAGAGGATAAAAGCCATGGTGTAATGGATAAGCCACACAACTAAGAAATACCAATGTGGACTACATGCTTCCAAAGAAGAATTGAGCTTGCTGAAAATCTGTGTTAGATATTGTTAATGTCTAAGATGTTAAGAGGTGAGTACTTTGGTGCTTATTGTTGTTGGGGTGAGTATGTGTGTGTGTTGGAAAGAATATTATCATGCTCTGTATAATATAAGAATCTGAGATGATTTTTATAAGAAAGTTAACCTTTCAGAAATGTTGAGCCATCAAAACAATAATGAAAACTTGAAGGACACAGCTAAAAGGATTATCTTCTTAGCTTGAAGAAAGTAGCCTTTTGCAATAGGTAATCACCATAGGAGGGAGGGAGAGGAGGGAGTGAGAGTAAAGGGACTATCATTTATTGAGCTTTATCAAGTACCAAGAGCTTTACATATGCGGTCTCATTTAATCTTCATAACAATCTAACAGTCTACATATTACGACCACCTCTACTTTACACATAGAAAACAGTCTTGAACAGATTACTTGACTTGCCTAAGGTCATGTAACTATTAAATTCTGGATTGTGTTTTAGATCCAAGTCTCTCTGACTTGTAACACTGAATTTAAATAGGAATAAATATCTAAGAGAAAACTATGCCTTTATCATTTCATGGTTTGCTCATGAAGAATTGTACCTCTACTTAATTTTAGTTTTCCAGGAAAGTTTTCCATAGTATATTAAAAAACTGCTTCAGCAATTCAAACATACGCAACCAAAGAAAAACTAGCACTACAGAAAGAAGCAATCATTCTCAGTAGTGAAAAAGCTGTGACTATGACTTTTTCCTTTTTTCTTCTGAATTTTTCCATAGATTATGTAAATAGAAACCAAATTTTACAGAGCAAATATGTCCTGTTGTGTGTAGAAATTAGACTTCCATTCTGAGATATTTTTATTTAGCTAAAGCAACAGTGCAGTTTGTTCTCACTGAATCTAGATTTGTGTCACATACTTTTGGACACTTGATCAGTCTAATGAATTTAAATCTCTTTTATTTTTATAATTTAAAAATGTTTATATATTTTCAGAGAGGTGGAAATATTTGTCTATTTTAAATTACAGCCTTTTAGAACTTTTTCCACATGTATTCATTAACTTTTAATTGCATCTTTAATATTTTCAGAATTCATTAAGTATGCCAAAGTTATAGACAACTATGGTATATGGGCAAGATATTTTGATTTGAAGACTGAATTGAAAGTTCTGCCTCTTATTTAACATGTATCTTTGAGTAATTCATTTAATCTATCTGAGTTTCAATTTTCTCATCTGTAATATGGGAATAATAATCACTACCTCATGTAGTTGTAAGAATAATTTGAAGTAATAAATGTAAACCTACTTGTAGATAATAAAATTCTATGGCAGTGCCAGGGGGAAAGGAATCAGATGAACACTAAAGGAACACTTATCACCATGCTAGTTGGTAACATTTTCTCCATTTTTTTTTTTTTTGTATGTGCGTCTCTTTTAATTATGGTTTTCTCAGGGTATATGCACAGTAGTGGGATTGCTGGGTCATATGGTAGTTTTTTTAATATAAATTTATTTATTTTAATTGGAGGTTAATTACTTTACAATATTGTATTGGTTTTGCCATACATCAACATGAATCCACCACAGGTATACATGTGTTACCCATCCTGAATCCCCCTCCCTCCTCCCTCCCTGTACCATCCCTCTGGATTGTCCCAGTGCACCAGCCCCAAGCATCCAGTATCATGCATCAAACCTGGACTAGCAATTCATTTCATATATGATATTATACATGTTTCAATGCCATTCTCCCAAATCATCCCACCCTGCCTCTCTCCTCAGGGTATATGCACAGTAGTGGGATTGCTGGGTCATATGGTAGTTTTTTTAATATAAATTTATTTATTTTAATTGGAGGTTAATTACTTTACAATATTGTATTGGTTTTGCCATACATCAACATGAATCCACCACAGGTATACATGTGTTACCCATCCTGAATCCCCCTCCCTCCTCCCTCCCTGTACCATCCCTCTGGATTGTCCCAGTGCACCAGCCCCAAGCATCCAGTATCATGCATCAAACCTGGACTAGCAATTCATTTCATATATGATATTATACATGTTTCAATGCCATTCTCCCAAATCATCCCACCCTGCCTCTCTCCCAGAGTCCAAAAGACTGTTCTATACATCTGTGTCTCTTTTGCTATCTCGCATACAGGGTTATCGTTACCATCTTTCTAAATTCCATATATATGTGTTAGTATACTATATTGGTGTTTTTCTTTCTGGCTTACTTCACTCTGTATAATAGGCCAATATCTGAATATCTCTGAGAAAGAATAGTATGCCCTTCAGCTGGATCACATTTCTTGACTTTCCTACCTATTGATCCAGGATCTATGCAGTAGTTGCCAATAAACTAGCATTAAGATTTTCAAAATATATGGAAGAATTGCCTCCTAGGTTATCTTCTTCATGTAAAGTGATTGTTCATCTAGGAGAATCCTGCCTAACACTGCATATTAATATCTTGATTCAGGGAAATAAAGGGAACTTTGAGGATGGACAATAGTTTCATAACAAAACTTAAACACCATTGCAATGAAGAATTGTAGTCGAGTAAAAAGGCCCTAGCCTGGAAGAAAGGGACCAGAATTCTAAAACCTAAGGCAAGTCCCTTTTCATCGTGGATTCAAAGCTCCTCTCTACACAGTGATGAACCAGATTAGCACTAAAGTTTATTTCAACAATGACATCTGTGATTCTATTTTTAATTAGAATAAAAATTGAAATTGTATAGATTTTAGGATGCCATTTTATACCTCAAAAGGAAAAGAACAATTACACAAACTGTTTCTGCATTGTTATAATAAACATTCAATTACATGGGTAGATTTATTGGGGTATAATTAATGCAAACTTTTACATTTTAAAAGTATCTTAATATATAACATCTCATTTGAGCCTCAAAATAATGGCATTTCATGATTTATTCCCACATAATAAATTCAGAAAATGAGTCTCATAAGTTTGCACAAAATCAGATAGCTATTAGAGGAGGGCATAGCCACCCACCCAAGTATGCTTGTCTGGAGATCCCCATGGACCCCATGGAGTAGCCTGGGGTTGCAAAGAATTGAACATGACTGAGCGACTGAGCATAGCACACATATAGCTATTATATGACAGATCCAGAAATCCAACTCTGGTCTGTCTGTTTCTAAGTCAAATCTTTTTTCACTACACCAAACTGTCTCAGTTCAGTTCAGTTGCTCAGTCATGTCCGACTATCTGCGATCCCATGGAATGCAGCACACCAGACTTCCCTGTCCGTCAACAATTCCCGGAGCTTGCTCAAACTCATGTCCATCGAGGTGATGATGTCATCCAGCCATCTCATCCTCCGTCATCCCCTTTTCCTCCTGCCTTCAATCATTCCCAGCATCAGAGACTTTTCAAATGAGTCAGTTCTTCCCATCAGGTTGCCAAAGTATTGGAGAGTAGCTTTAGCATCAGTCTTTCCAATGAATATTCACCACTGATTTCACTCAGAATTTACTGGTTTAATCTCCTTGCAGTCCAAAAGACTCTCTAGAGTCTTCTCCAACACCAGAGTTCAAAAGCATAAATTATTTGGCACTCAGCTTTCTTTCTAGTCCAACTCTCATACTCATACACGACTACTGGAAAAGCCACAGCTTTGACTAGACGGACCTTTGTTAGCAAAGTGATGTCTCTTTTTTTTTAATATGCTGTCTAGTTTGGTCATATCTTTTCTAAAAGGAGCAAGGATCTTTTAATTTCATGGCTGCAGTCACCATCTGCAGTGAATTTGGAGCCCCCCCCCCCAAATACAGTCTGCCACTTTTTCCTTTGTTTTGCCATTTGTTTGCCATGAAGTGATGGGACCAGCTGCCATGATTTTAGCTTTTTTAATGCTGAGCTCTAAGTGATCATTTTCACTCTCTTCTTTCACTTTCATCAAGAGGCTCTTTAGTTCTTCTTCGCCTTCTGCCATAAGGGTGGTGCCACTTGCATGTCTGAGGGTATTGATATTTCTCCCAGCAATCTTGATTCCAGCTTTTGCTTCATCCAGCATGGCGTTTTGCATGATGTACTCTATATATAAGTTAAATAAGCAGGGTGACTACATGCATCCTTGACATACTCCTTTATCAATTTGGAACCAGTCTGTTGTTCCATATCCAGTTCTAACTGTTGCTTCTTAACCTGCATACAGATTTCTCAGGAGGCAGGTAAGGTGGTCAGGAATTCCCATCTCTCTAAGAATTTTCCACACTTTGTTTTGATCCACACAAAGACTTTGTTGTAGTCAATAAAGCAGAAGTAAATGCTTTATTCTGAAACTCTCTTGCTTTTTTGATGATCCAATTGATGTTGCCAGTTTGATCTCTGGTTCCTCTAAATCCAGCTTGAACATCTGGAAATTCACAGTTCATGTATTGTTGAAGCCTGGCATGGAGAATTTTGAGCATTACTTTGCTAGCATGTGAGATGAAGGCAATTGTAGGGTAGTTTGAAGATTCTTTGGCATTGCCTTTCTTTAGGATTGGAATGACAACTGACCTTTTCCAGTTCTGTGGCCACTGCTGAGTTTTCCAAATTTGCTGGCATGTTGAGTCCAGCACTTTTAACAGCCTCAGCTTTTAGGATTTGAAATAACTCAATTGGAATCTCATCACCTCCACTAGCTTTCTTCATAGTGATGCTTCCTAAGACCCATTTGACTTTGCATTCCAGGAGGTCTGACTGTATGTGAGTGATCACACCATAATGGCTTCTGGGTCATGAAGATATTTTTTCTACAGTTCTGTGTATTCTTGCAACCACTTCTTAGTATCTTCTACTTCTGTTAGGTCCATATCATTTCTGTCCTTTATTGTGCCCATCTTTGCATGAAATCTTCCCTTGGTATTTCTAATTTTCTTTAAGAGCTCTCTAGTCTTCCCCATTCTATTGTTTCCCTATATTTATTTGCATTGGTCACTGAGGAAAACTTTCTTATCGCTCCTTCCTAATCTTTGGAACTCTGCATTCAGATGGGTATATCTTTCCTTTTCTCCTTTGCCTTTACTTCTCTACTTTTCACAACTATTTTTAAGGCCTCCCCAGACAACCATTTGGCCTTTTTGCATTTATTTTTCCTTTGGGATGGTCTTGATCAAAGTCTCCTATACAATGTCATGAACCTCCATCCATAATTCTTCAGGCACTTTGTCTATCAGATATAATCCCTTGAATTTATTTGTCACTTTCACTGTATAATCCTAAGGGATTTGATTTAGTTCCACTCCAGTACTCTTGCCTAGAAAATCCCATGGATGGAGGAATCTGGTGTCCATGGCGTCACAAAGACTCGGACACGACTGAGAAACTTCACTTCATTTGAATGGTCTAGTGGTTTTGTGTACTTTCTTCCCAAGCTGTCTAGGTGATTTTATCTAGGCTTTAAGTAAGTGAAACTCATCTAGACAATTAATTTGCATAATGGTAACAGAAGAAAAAGCTCACTAACATCATAAACGCAGAATATTTATATTTTCCATCTTTCTCATATAAAATTTAATGTTAAGTGTCCTCTATATTTATTTAGAGTTGCAAATAATTATTTATGTTTTCACTCTTGTTTTAATTTGTGTACCATTGACTTATTAAATTAATTAAAAGGCGCTTACTCCTTGGAAGAAATGTTATGACCAACCTAGATAATGTATTCAAAAGCAGAGACATCACTTTGCTGACTAAGATCCGTCTAGTCAAGGCTATGGTTTTTCCTGTGGTCATGTATGGATGTGAGAGTTGAACTGTGAAGAAGGCTGAGCGCCGAAGAATTGATGCTTTTGAACTGTGTTGTTGGAGAGGACTCTTGAGAGTCTCTTGGACTGCAAGGAGATCCAACCAGTCCATTCTAGAGGAGATCAACCCTGGGATTTCTTTGGAAGGAATGATGCTAAAGCTGAAGCTCCAGTACTTTGGCCACCTCATGTGAAGAGTTGACTCATTGGAAAAGACTCTGATGCTGGGAGGGGTTGGAGGCAGGAGGAGAAGGGGACGACAGAGGATGAGATGGCTGGATGGCATCACGGACTCGATGGACGTGAGTCTGAGTGAAGGCCAGGAGATGGTATGGTGATGGACAGGGAGGCCTGGCGTGCTGCGATTTATGGGGTCGCAAAAAGTCAGACACGACCGAGGGACTGAACTGAACTGAACATTGACTTTCCCTATCTTTGAGGAGGACACGCTCATACATATGTTTGTGAAAAAACAACTACTTTAATGTTTAATTATGGGTACAAATCTGTCCTCTGAGCTAGGCAAAACACTTGTGAAAAATTAAAGATTAAAATTATGTATCAAGTTGAAAAAAAATTACAAATGATCTTATCTACAAAACGGAAGCAGACTCACAGACTTAGAGAATGAATTTATGATGACCAGAGGGGAAGGGTGTGGGGGAGGGTTGTACTGAGAGTTTGTGATGAATATGTACATACTGCTATATGTAAAATAGATAACCAACAAGGACCTACTGTATAGCACAGTGAACTCTACTAAGTAGAACTCTCTAAGTATTTGGTAATAACCTAAATGGGAAAAGAATTTGAAGATATAGAAAATATTTTTTAAATAAAAATAGAAACTTTGATTAAAAATAGCAAAAATAAAAGTGTTAAAAAGAAATAGTTACTGTTTTATAGATAGTAAAATTAAAATATTCCATACATTTTATATATTTTTAAAAAAATATTAACATTGAAGCTGAATTTGCTAACCACATTCAATCACTTTATGATCACAGGACAAAATGTGTATTTAAACATAATATTTAAAGCTCTCATTTTCAGATGTGCAACAGAGAGAGAAAGGACAAATAATGTATATAAGAAAATATCCACTTATTTAAGGATCATTTATCACATTCACTTCATTAGTATAGACCTTTGTGGCAACTGCTGTACTCCTTTAACTTTTACAGGCTTCTTTCATCAGTTTCCCCCACAATAAATATAATTGCAGGCTTTAAGTAGTTTAAAGCAAGTTATCTCTGTCAATGTGGAGAAGGCAATGGCACCCCACTCCAGTACTCTTTAAACATAATATTTAAAGCTCTCATTTTCAGATGTGCAACAGAGAGAGAAAGGACAAATAATGTATATAAGAAAATATCCACTTATTTAAGGATCATTTATCACATTCACTTCATTAGTATAGACCTTTGTGGCAACTGCTGTACTCCTTTAACTTTTACAGGCTTCTTTCATCAGTTTCCCCCACAATAAATATAATTGCAGGCTTTAAGTAGTTTAAAGCAAGTTATCTCTGTCAATGTGGAGAAGGCAATGGCACCCCACTCCAGTACTCTTGCCTGGCAAATCCCATGGATGGAGGAGCCTGGTGGGCTACAGTCCATAGGGTCACTAGGAGTCGGACACGACTGAACAACTTCACTTTCCCTTTTCACTTTCATGCATTGGAGAAGGAAATGGCAATCCACTCCAGTGTTCTTGCCTGGAGAATCCCAGGGACAGGGAGCCTGGTGGGCTGCCGTCTCCGGGGTCGCACAGAGTCGAACACGACTGAAGCGACTTAGCAGCAGCAGCATCTCTGTCAATGAGTAGAATGACTCTTTGTTATTGATGTCACAGCAACAAGTGCCACCAATAGACAGTTTATGTTGTAGGACAGGAAGAATATTTCCTGTAAACTTCTTGGTTCTATTGACTGGTCTAGTAATTAAATTGATATAAGACATATTAACAAGAGAAAAACAAATTTAATTATGTATGCATGAGAGTCCCATAAAAACATAGGACCCAAAAGCAAGTGAGGCTGTTGAGGTTTATATACCATTCCAGAGCTAAGGAATGGTTCAGGGGCCTAGAGCTTCAAAGGGGAGGAGGGTACTTCACAGTACAGTAAGAAAAACAAATGTTTGGTAATTAGATACTTGTCTATACATACAAACAAAACTTCCCTCTTGCAATAGCTCTTTCTCTGAGCCAGCCTCTTTAATTGAATTATTTTAGGTAGTTAAGGAACAAGTAAAAGCTTTTCATCACTTCATGGCAAATAGATGGAGAAACAATGGAAACAGTGAGAGACTTTAATTTTGGGGGCTCCAAAATCACTGCAGGTGTGACTATGGCCATGAAATTAAAAGATACTTTCTCCTTGGAAGAAAAGCTATCACCAACCTAGACAGCATATTAAAAAGCAGAAACATTACTTTGCCAACAATGGTCTGTCTCATCAAAGCTATGGTTTTTCCAGTAGTCATGTATGGATGTGAGAGTTGGACTATAAAGAAAGCTGAGGACCAAAGAATTGATGCTTTTGAACTATGTTGATGGAGAATACTCTAGAGAGTCCCTTGGACTGCAAGGAGAGCCAATCAGTTCATTGTAAAGGAAATCAATCCTGAATATTCATTGGAAGGACTGATGCTGAAGCTGAACCTCCAATTTTTTGACCCCCTAATAGGAAGAATTGACTAATTGGAAAAGACCTTCATGCTAGGAAAGATTGAAGGCAGGAGGAGAAGGGGATGATGGGAATGAGATGGTTGGATGCCATCACCAACTCAGTGGACATGAATTTGAGTAAGTTCCGGGAGTTGGTGATAGACAGGAAAGCCTGGGGTGATGTAGTCCATTAGGTCACAAAGGGTCGGACACGACTGAGTGACTGAACTGAACTGAAAAGTTTTTCTTAAGTCAGCTGGATCTTGAGAGCCTTCAGCTCAAAATAATGCACATGCCAACCTGGCATAACTTGAGGTCATGTATTCTGCTCCCCTTCAGTATCTAAAATTGTTGCTAAGAATGATTTCAGAAAATATGTAGTTTCCCTGGAGCCAATGCATTAAAATTAAAGAGATTTCATTTATCTGGTGATGGTTTGTAAATATAGAAGCTATTAATATAGCTTTTGGTAATTAGAATCAAAGACCCCATAATATGAGCTATATGAATTATGAAGTAGCCATCTGTTTCCACACATGCATACCAAACCTTTCTAGTCCATGGAGAGGTAGAGTCCAAATATTTACTATTAACTCAATTCTGTTGGAGAAGCTACAGAGGTTTAAGATAAAGTACTGCTGTTCTGGGGCTTATAGCCTCATGGGGGACATGGAAGTATAATTTTTATCCATTATCTTATATGATAAGCAAAACTATCTTGTGAGGTAAGGATTGTTTTCTTCATATTACAGATAGGGGGACTCAGATTCAGAGAACTTAGGCAACTTGCTCAAAGTCAGGTAAATAGTATGTGGCAAAGTCAAGATTCAAGCCCACTGATTGCAAAATTTGTACATTTCTTTGCAAAACACACAGGATAAGATAGACAAATAACACTATAGTAGAAAAATGTACTTTACCCACAATAGGAATTTAGAGAAGTATAACCTGAATTCAAGTTAGATATTAATCAGTGTTTTCTGCACAAAGATATATATCAAAAGTGAGTCTTATAGATAGTCTAAGTAGAGAAAACAGAATGAATAAATCTCTCTGGGTCTATTTCTTTCTTTCTAAAACAGGGATGATGCCATCTACTCCATAGTACCATTCTAGGGTTGAATAAGAAAACATATGAAGAGAATTTAGCAAATTACAGAGCAATAAGCAATGCAAACTGTTATTGTTACTTGCTAAAGTATGAAAGTGGAAACGCATGTGATGTGTGTGGATAGAGCTGACAGAGGACAGCGTTTTAAGGATGGACAACTCCCCATTTACTAATTTATAGAATTATAAAATCTTGGAGTTGGGAGGGATCTCAAAGATCATCAGATCTACCCCTTGTATTAAAAAAAAAAAAAAAAGCCTGGAAAGGAAAAAAAAAAAAAAGTCTGGAGTCTCTTAAAGGGACTTATCTATATCTTGGTATAATCACTTTCCTCCCAAATTCCATTAATTTTAAACAATAGCATTGCAGATCTTTTCATTAATATTATGTTTACTTGAATTCACCTTTTCTTTTACTTTTAAAGATTTCAATAATGTTTGCAATAGAAGTGTTTTATGTATTACAATGCAGAGTCTTCCTTGTTTTTCTAACTACCATCTTCCAAAAATATGGAAACTGGAAGATAGGAAGGCATTCTCTTTAGTTCCAAAAACTGTTTCTTAATTGTGCTCCTAAAAGTAGTGTCCAGGGTATTTGCATTAATAAATTAAAAAAAAAAAAAAACGATTTCTGGGGGTAGATATTCCATCCTGAAGCACAGAAAAGAGAGAGAAGAATGTACAGTTCATCTTTCAACTCATTTAATCTGGATGTGAAATTGGATACTAATTCATCTCAGATAAAACCATACCACTAATTCAAATCAGGTTGGATTTTATACTAGGTAATTATTTCAAGGCAGTCTTCAGTATACATGGGTTAATACTAAAGTAATGCTGGTTATTGCTTGTATAACTCTAAACATAGTTTCCAAGGAAAAAACATTATGATAGTGAATCAAAACATTCAAAGCAATTATGTTTATAAGGGGAAAACACAAATGGCTTTTATTTTCTTCTTTACATGCTTTCCTTGTTTCAACTTTTTCTATAGCAAGCATATATTATGTGTATATTTTAATGATTTATTGAGATGAAATTCACATAATAAAATAGAAACAATTTTTTTCATTTCACATTTTTATTACAGAAGGTGGACTATCATATATTTTCTTTTCATTCTCCTTCTTAAAATTAATAGAGGATTGTCCTCTTTGATTTCTTTCATCAGTGTTTTATAATTTTCTATATATAGGTCTTTAGTTTCTTTAGGTAGGTATATT
>SJXQ01006972.1:482934-633240 GCA_006408695.1 Aepyceros melampus | reverse complement strand
TCACTTTAATCTCTGATTAAATTGAGAATATACTAGTCTCAACTAATACTCTAGCTAGAATTATTGGCTAACCAACTAAAAAAGCATAGAAAGAGGTCTCTTGAGATGTGTCTGAAGGAAGACAAGCTGGAGAGAGGGAAAGGCAGTAAGAAAATGTGTCCACAGAGGCCATTTACTAACAATTTTTTTGAGGGCTGCCTTGGAGCATTAAGACTGCCAGCATCCTTCCTCAAGAGCCAAGAGGTTACTTGAACCTCTTCTTTAGTACTGCTCAAATGTAGCATGCATCAGAGTCATCTAGAGGTCCTGTTAAAATGCAGGTTTTTGGATCTCACTTCCAGAGTTCTTAATTCAGTAGGTCTATGTTGGGACCCCAAAATTTGTATTTTTAAAAATGTCCCAAGTGATGTTAATGCTGCTGTTAGTTCAGTGACTACATTCCAAAAACCGTGGCTCTAAATTATGACCACATATTTCACAAAGAAATTACATATGATATACTATTGCCCCACATATACACCTATCAATTCAGCCCAACTTCTCTGGGCCTCAGTTTCTTCATCTATAAAATGAAAAGGCTGAGCTGAAACAATCACTAAGATACCATGTAAATGCCTTTGAGTTCATGTTGGAAAGCACTGACATTATAATTATATGAAATAATTATAATATCTTACATCTGTAGACTCTTTTATTTGCAAAACATTTTCACTTACAATTTATGAGTCACTAAACATTCACAATGATGTGAGACAGACAGAATCCTTTTGGAAACTGAGATACAATCATGGTTTGCCATGGTTGCATAATTAACAGGTAATAGAGTGAGACCTGACCAGTATCTTCTAATTCAATCCTGGAAGAACTGAGGAACCCAGCCTAGCCTGATCAGTGAGAGGTGCTGATGACAACCCTCCCCTAGAAACAAGGTCAGTAATCTGCATTTCATGAGAGGAAAGGAAGAGCGAGTGCTCTTCACCTGGACATCCATATAGCTCACACCTTCATAGCTGCAGGATTCAGATTACACCTTCACAGAGAGGCCTTCCCCAGCTATTCAGTATCAAAAGACAACCCCTTCTCCCTGCCCTACCAATTACACTTCTAACTCCTTGGATTCACTTTAAATGTCTTCATGCACCTCATCACCCCTTGATTTTTTATTTTTTTTAGTATAGTACATATTTATTGAAAAACATCCACGTATTAGAAGACCCTTAAACTTCAAACCGATGTTTACCAAGGGTCAACTGTAACTGTAAATGGTTCTCTATTTATTTACAGACTAGTGTTTTCATTCATCAATATAATGAAAAGCACTTATTTTTGCTGTATTATGTTTAAGAATAGCATGACTCAAGTAATACTTACTGATTTAGCAAACCAAGGGGATGGTTAGGGCCGCAGCATGGGGCCGTTAAAAGAATATGAAGCCAACAATTGTATTTCTGATTAATATTTGTGCAAAGTATCTTAGTTCTGCATCCTTTATTCTTGCCAATGTAATCATAACAGGCTTAATAAATGTAATAATTTCTATATGTTATAATTTTATTACTGATTTGTTATACAAAGCAATGCCTTGGATTTTTTTAATTAAAACTGAAATTATTGTTACCATAAATGTGGACTGAAAATATTCTAGCCTACTACCCTTATAAGACTCTGATTTATAGAATTTTTTATTCAAAAGTGAATATTAGATGCCTCTGCCACTAAGAAGCTCTGTAACCTTATATCTTAGTTTCTTCATCTGTAAAATGGGGATAAAAGTACTCTTCAGGGTGTTTGGAAAGACTAAATATGCCAATTTGTCTGAAAGAGCTCAACTAAAAGCAAAGTTTTAAAAATGCAAGCACTACATTTATAGACCAACTCTGAGCTAATAATGTGATCAGGTCTTTTGAAGAAATATTAAAGTGTATAGTTATGTGGAAAATGTCCTAAGACAGAGAGAGACCTNAGGAGGTTTTCACCTCTGGTTTATGCTCAAACTTGAATAGCCAAGTCCTTGCCCTAATCTATTCTGTGACACCAAAGAGACTTCAACTATTAATACATTTATAGACCAACTCTGAGCTAATAATGTGATCAGGTCTTTTGAAGAAATATTAAAGTGTATAGTTATGTGGAAAATGTCCTAAGACAGAGAGAGACCTGACCTCCTAGAATTTGTGATCCTTGGAAACCTACCTATCAGTGTGAAGACAGTAAATACAAACTAGAAAGGATATAAATTCCTGTTGCTGACCATTTGAGTGGAAATTCTATTTCACTCCCTAGTCCTGTAATACAAGACACATTATTTTTAATACTTCTAAATCTCACTTTATTTATGAAATGCATGCAATAGTGCCCACTTTACAGATGTAATAATGCTACATATATGCAATGTATGTTACAATAATATTACAGATGTAATAAGGTATTTTATTTTAAATTTAAAGCCCAGTATGCTGTTAGGACTTGATAGATGTTGTTATTATGATTATGATCATCATAATTTTTATAAGAAAGGAAAGAAACAAAACTGAACAAAACATTTACTTTTATACCTAATGAAGGAACATTAAAAGGAAAATCAAACTATAAGTACTAATGGCTGAGAATTTTTATTTGATTGTTTTATGATTACCTGTTACCCTAAAAAATTGCAAAGAAATTGCAATTTTACTTCCAGGAATAAAATTACTTTAAAAGCTTATTTCCTATAAAAATCTAAGGTTATTCACATGAAAACTAGGTAATGGCATTGAAATAAAAATACACTTGTGTAGTACCCCTTGATTTTTTAAAATTTATTTATTTTAATTGGAGGCTAATTACTTTACAATATTGTAGTGGGTTTTGCCACACATTGACATGAATCAGCCATGGGTGTACATGTATCCCCCTTCCTAAATCCCCCCCATCTGCCTCCCTATCTCATCCCGCAGGGTTGTCCCAGTGCATCGGCTTTGAGTGCCCTATTTCATGCATCGAACTTGGACTGGTGATCTTTTCACATATGGTAATATACATGTTTCAATGCTATTCTCTCAAATTATCTCACCCTCGCCTTTTCCCACAGAGTGCAAAAGTATGCTCTTTATATCTGTGTATCTTTTGCTGTCTTGCATATAGGGTCATTGTCACCATCTTTCTAAATTCCATATATATGCATTAATATACTATATTGGTATTTTTCTTTCTGACTTACTTCACTCTGTATAATAGGCTCCAGTTTCATCCACCTCATTAGAACTCATTCAAATGCATCCTTTTTAATAGCTGAGTAATATTCCAATGTGTTTATATACCACAGCTTTCTTATCCATTCATCTGCTGATGGACATCTAGGTTGTTTCCATGTCCTAGCTACTGTAAACAGTGCTGCGATGAACATTGGGGTACATGTGTCTCTTTCAGTTCTGGTTTCCTCGGTGTGTATGCCCAGCAGTGGGATTGCTGGGTTGTATGGCAGTTCTATTTCCAGTTTTTTAAGGAATCTCCACACTCTTCTCCATAGTGGCTGTGCTAGTTTGCATTCCCACCAACGGTGTAAGAGGGTTCCCTTTTCTCCACACCCTCTCCAGCATTTATTGCTTGTAGACTTTTGGATAGCAGCCATTCTGACCAGCGTGAGATGGTACCTCATTGTGGTTTTGATTTGCATTTCTCTGATAGTGAGTGATGTTGAGCATCTTTTCATGTGTTTGTTAGCCATCTGCATGTCTTCTTTGGAGAAATATCTGCTTAGCTCTTTGACCCATTTTTTGATTGGGTCATTTATTTTTCTGGAACTGAGCTGCATGAGCTGCATAAGCTTCTTGTATATTTTTGAGATTAATTATTTGTCAGTTGCTTTGTTTCCTATTATTTTCCCCTGTTCTGAAGGCTGTCTTTTCATCTTGCTTACAGCTTCCTTCATTGTGCAAAAGCTTTTAAGTTTAATTAGGTCCCATTTGTTTGTTTTTTATTTATTTCCATTACTCTGGGAGGTGGGTCTCAGAGGCTCTTGCTATGATTTATGTCAGATAGTTTTTGCCTATGTTTTCCTCTAGGAGTTTTATAGTTTCTGGTCTTACATTTAGATCTTTAATCCATTTTGAGCTTGTTTTTGTGTATGGTGTTAGAAAGTGTTCTAGTTTCATTCTTTTACAGGTGATTGACCAGTTTTCCCAGAACCACTTGTTAAAGAGATTGTCTTTTCTCCATTGTATATTCTTGCCTCCTTTGTCAAAGATAAGGTGTCCATAGGTGTATGGATTTATCTCTGAGCTTTCTATTTTGTTCCATTGATCTATATTTCTGTCTCTGTGCCAGAACCATACTCTCTTCATGACTGCAGCTTTGTAGTATAGTCTGAAGTCAGACAGGTTGATTCCTCCAGTTCCATTCTTTCTCAAGATTGCTTTGGCTATTCGAGGTTTTTTGTATTTCCACACAAATTGTGAAATTATTTGTTCTAGTTCTGTGAAAAATACTGTTGGTAGTTTGATAAGGATTGCATTGAATCTATAGATTGCTTTGGGTAGTATACTCATTTTCACTATATTGATTCTTCCAACCCATGAACATGGTATATTTCTCCATCTATTTGTGTCATCTTTGATTTCTTTCATCAGCGTTTTATAGTTTTCTATATATAGGTCTTTTGTTTCTTTACAGGTGAATTCTACCAAAAATTTAGAGAAGAGCTAACATCTATCCTACTCAAACTCTTCCAGAAAGTTGCAGAGGAAGGTAAACTGCCAAACCCATTCTATGAGGCCACCATCACCCTAATACAAAAACCAGACAAAGATGCCACAAAAAAATAAAACTACAGGCTAATATCACTGATGAACACAGATGCAAAAATCCTCAACAAAATTCTAGCAAACAGAATCCAACAACATATTAAAAAGATCATACATCATGACCAAGTGGGCTTTATCCCAGGGATGCAAGGATTCTTCAATATTTGCAAATAAATCAAAGTGATACACCACATTAACAAACTGAAAGTAAAAACTATATGATTATCTCAATAGATGCAGAGATAGCCTTTGACAAAATTCAAATCCATTTATGAAAAAAACCCTCCAGAAAGCAGGCATAGAAGGAACATACCTCAACATAATAAAAGCCATATATGATAAACCCACAGCAAACATTATCCTCAATGGTAAAATATTGAAAGCACTTCCCCTAAAGTCAGGAACAAGACAAGGGTGCCCACTCTCACCATTACTATTCAATATAGTTTTGGAAGTTTTAGCTACATCAATCAGAGAAGAAAAAGAAATAAAAGGAATCCAGATTGGAAAAGAAGAAGTAAAACTCTCATTGTTTGCAGATGACATGATTCTCTACATAGAAAACCCTAAAGACACCACCAGAAAATTGTTAGAGCTAATCAATGAATATAGTAAAGTTGCAGCATATAAACTTAATACGCAGAAATCCCTTGCATTCCTATACACTAACAATGAGAAATTAAGGAAATGATTCCATTCACCATTGCAATGAAAAGAATAAAATACTTAGGAATAAATCACCCCTTGATTTTTAACTTACTCATTAATATCTCTCTCCCTCAGCTAAAATAAAATCTCCACAAGGGCAGGACTTTGTCCACTGCTGAATGTCTGATGACCTGAACACTGCCTGGCATGTAACAAGTACTCAAGAGATATTTGTGGGATGAATAATAATCCAGTAATAATTTCACGTGTGCCATGCACAGTGTTACAGATTTTACACGCATTATCCCAAAGTAAATCTCAAACCAGATGATATTTTAATTCTACTTTCTCAGTATTCAATAGAAATTAAACAAAAATATCAGTAAAGATACTTCTGTCTCCAGGAAGATGAAGTGGACCTGCTTTCCCCTACTCCTCTCACTAATAACAGCTAAAATCCCCTGGACATTAGACATAAAACTAACCTAAGAAATTCTGAAAGTTGAGAGAAAAAGATGGACCAGCTAGCTAAGTTCTCCAGGTTCTTTTTGCCTAATATAGCCCAGACTTGAAACTGAAGAAGCAGAAAACATAGAAACACAAATGGGTGCAGGCCAAGAAAGCCCCAACAAGAATATTTCTCTCTAACCCAAGTACAAAGTAATGGGCAGCCTAGCAACAGAAAAACTTTTAGATAACTGATTCAATCCAACCAAAAAAAAAAGCAAACAAACAAACTATGGCTGTATCCCACCACCAGCAAAAGTCAAGGAGAAAATCTATTCTTTACTCCATGAGGCCACAATGAGGTGCCCCACCACCACTAGGGTGGTGTCAGGAGAGACCAAATAGGAAGAAAAGATTTTCATGCTTGCTAGCCAGTAATGGGACCCCACAGATGCAGTCAATAGATGAGATCCTTGACTCTCAGCCATCAGGTAACTCTTGTTCTTCTCACTGTCAAAGGAGGCCTAATGGGAAGTCAGCATTTTCACAACTGCACAGTGGTAATGAGGCTACTGCTCCCCAATTGTGGAGGCA
The DNA here is from genome assembly GCA_006408695.1 of Aepyceros melampus. Taxonomy (NCBI): domain Eukaryota; kingdom Metazoa; phylum Chordata; class Mammalia; order Artiodactyla; family Bovidae; genus Aepyceros; species Aepyceros melampus. Next base: position 626,770 of record SJXQ01006972.1, on the reverse strand, counting down.
GAGACGACCACTTGGAAGACATCCATCTGCACCCAGAATTAATAAGGAGACCTCCCTCTCAAGTGTTAACAGAAAGAAACCAGGATTTGTACCTCTACCTGGCAGTAACAAAGTGGTACCACCCCCTTACCTTAACAGAACAATGTCACAGAAAGTTAGATGAAAGCTTTAAATAAGATCCAGAATTACAGAACATAATACAAAAATGTCTAGGCTTCAGCTGAAGATCACTCATTATTCAAGAAGATCTCATACTGAATAAAAAAAGGATAAATGACTAGAAAAAGTCAAAATCAAGGTGATAAGAGATGTTATGATTACCTGACAAAGATTTTAAAGCATCTACAATAAAAATTCCTCAAGGAGCAATTATGAACATGCTTGAAACAAATGTAAAACTATAAAGCCTCAGCAAAGAAGATCTAAAAATCTAAAATGGAAATTTTAGAAGTGAAAAATACAATAACAAATTTTAAAAATGCAATGAACAGGCTCGATGGAAAAATGGAGGGGACAGAGGAGAGAATCAGTGAACTGGAATATGGAACAGAAATGACCGAAGCTGAACAAGTGAAAGAAAATGAACAGGAAAATGTACAGAGCCTAAGGGTTCCATGCTCCATAACAAACAAATCTAACATTCATGTTGTCAGAGTTCTGAAATGAAGAGAAGGAACAGAGTGAAAAAGTACTCAAAGAAATAATGGCTGAAAAGTTCTAGATTTGTCAAGAGATATAACCTACAGATTCAATAAGGAGTTTATTCAAGTAGGATACACTTAAATCCACAGCAAATTCTATCATAAATGTCTGAATCCTAAAGGCAAAGAAAAATATCTTGGAAGCAGTCAGGCATGCCATTTAATCAACAACCAAAACCAAAAACAAAACAAGAAACAACAACCTGATTAAAAAATAGGCAGAGGAGTCAATTAAACATTTTCCCAAAGAAGATGTATAGATGGCCAAGAGGCACATGAAAAGATGTTCAATATTACTGATACAGGAAAATGCAAATCAAAACCACAATGAGACATCACCTCAAGCCTGTTAGAATGGCTTTATCAAAAAAAAAGAAAAGAAAAGAAAGAAATAATAAGTGTTGACAAAGATGTGAAGAAAAGAGAAGCATCATTAACTGCTAATGGGAATGTAAATTGGTTATAGCCTCTGTGGAAAACAGTACAGAGATTCCTCAGAAAATTAAGACTAGAACTCCCATCTGATCCAACTATCCCACTTGTGGATATTTATTCAGAGAGTATGAAAACATTAAAAAGATATATGCACTCTTATGTTCATTCTCAGCATTATTACAACAGTCAAGATATAAAAACAACCTAAGTGCCCACTGATGGATGAATGGATAAAGAAGATGTATACAGAATAGAATACTACTTGGCCATAAAAAGGTGAATTCTTGTCATAAACAACAACATGGATGGACCTTGAAGGTATTATGCTAAATGAAATAAATCAGATGGAAAAAGACAAATACTGTATGATTTCACTCATATGTGGGATAAACAAACAAAAGCAAACACAGATAGAGAACAAAGCAAAACAGTGGTTACCAGAGGAGAAGGGAGTTGGGGGAGGGAAAAATGGGTACAGAGGGGTCAACTATATGGTGATTAGGAGAAACTAAACTTCTGGTGATGAGCACATTGCAGTACATACAGGAACTGAAGTGAAAATATGAAATTTACACATAAAACTTACCATACACTTTCAAAACGAAGATATGTGAAAGTCCAATAATCAGATTTAAAGATGTTCAATATCACTGGTCTAGAGGATACTGATTAAAATCACAAGAAGCTTCTACTATACATCCATAAGAATGGCTAAAATTATAAAGACTGACAATGACAAGTGTTGGCAAGGATGCTGGGCAACTACATTTTTCATGTATACTAGTAAGGACGTAAAATGGTTCAATTGTTTTTTAACTGTCTGACCATTTCTTATAAATTAAGTACACACCTTTACACCTTTTGATATAGCTATTCTACTCCTTAGATTGAACAAATGAAATAAAAGATATGCCCACAAAAGAAAAGAATATGGTTTGGCAAGAGAATAGATGAAAAAATCTGGTATATCCTCACAACAGACTACTGCTAAGTCACTTCAGTCGTGTCCGACTCTGTGCGACCCCATAGACGGCAGCCCACCAGGCTCCCCTGTCCCTGGGATTCTCCAGGCAAGAATGCTGGAGTGGGCTGCCATTTCCTTCTCCAACAGACTACTACTCACCAATAAAAGGAAATGGAAGAGCATAGATGAATCTAAACAACATTCCTCTTTGGCACAAGTCATGAAAAGACAGGAGTTACTTCGTTTTCTTGAAGATGAGATAACTAGAGTCTCATATCAGAAAAGATAGAAATGCCTCAAGTGGCTGTAATTCCTCTGCTTCTCTTCAATCAAGAGAAAAAAATAGAAAAATCCTCAGGGCAAAGAGAACCTTAGGAATTGTAAGCTAATTCTTGGCAAGGACTCAGAGTAGAAGGACCATTAGATACAGTAACTTAATGCTGGCTCTGGGCTTAATTGTAAGCAGATACCAGTGAGAAGAGCAAGGACAATGGATATAAGCCAGACCTTGGAAGAACTCTTGCTGCAAGTTAAAAGAAAGGAGTTGTCACACAAGAATTGGTAAGAGATAGCTGCATTGGAGAAGGGTTGGAATACACCAATAAATAAGTTTTAGCAAAATACAGCTCACAGCTTAGTTTTCTTATACATTGCCATCAAAACTCTTCACATGCTTGTTTACTGTCATTTTAAATAAGGTTTTCCATTTCCAGGGTTGCATCTCAAAGAAAACAAGTGGAAAATGCATTATGTTGATTCCTATCTCAGATTAAAGTGAGTGTTAGGTTTCAACTACTCACCACATAATCAGAGCATCACTACTTAACAGGTGGCCACTTACTTAATCACAGATAAAGTAACTGAAGGGACATTTGTTTCTAAAGTTTTGCTATTAGAAGAGAGGTTAGATGCACAGCCTAGGCACACCTCTTGTCCCCCCCCCCACCCACCCCATGTTTCTATAGGAAAAGAGTAAGATGGCAATTATTGCAATTTTAAATTTCAAAAGATGGAACAAATTGCCCTGGAATTTTACACCCTTATCCATAGCATATGAAAGCATCCACTCGCCTACATCACCATTTGCTACTATCAATTTTGATGATATATTATGATCATTTAAAAAATCAAAATGGAGTAACTATGGTTCAGGCATCCAAAATGGAGCTAGATGGACATTTTACATGTGGTTTAAGACATATTCCTATATGAAAACTTGAATTTTCTCTGAAATGTATCAAACTTAAGGACCGTAACAACCATTTTCAAAACATTATAACTCTACAAACTTAGTTTTAAAGTACTCTCCCCACCATATAATCATTACAGACCCCCAACAAATCCTTGCTTAACAAGCACCTTCACTTTTTACCTGTTCCAATCCTACTTCCTGACAGTTTATGCAACCTTGTGGGGTTTTGTCTATATAAATCTCTCCCATTTTGTAATCTCAGTTCAATTCAGTTGCTCAGTCATGTCCGACTCTTTGGGACCCCATGAACCTCAGCACGCCAGGCCTCCCTGTCCATCACCAAATCCTGGAGTCCACCCAAACCCATGTCCATTGAGTCGGTGATGCCATCCAACTGTTGCAGGAAGAGGGACCCCTTCTAGGGCCCAAAACTGGGCTCTTGTCTAACACTCGGAAATGAATTGTCCGAGGAGACACATGTGCTGACAAAGCAAGAGATTTTATTGGGAAAGGGCACCCGGGTAAAGAGCAGTAGGGTAAGGGAACCCAGGAGAACTGCTCTGCTGCGTGGCTCGCAGTCTCAGGTTTTATGGTGATGGGATTAGTTTCCAGGTGGTCTTTGGCCAATCATTCTAATTCAGTCTTTCCTGGTGGCGCACGCATCGCTCAGCCAAGACGGGTGCTAGCGAGAGGGATTCTGGGAAGTGGACAGACACACGGTGTCTCCTTTAGACCTTTCCTGAACTCTTCTGGTTGGTGGTGGCTTATTAGTTCCATATTCCTTATCAGGATCTCCTGTCATAAAACAACTCATGCAAATGGTTACTATGGTGCCTGGCCAGGGTGGGCAGTTTCAATAAGTGTGCTTCCCCTAACACAACCATCTCATCCTCTGTCGTCCCCTTCTCCTTCTGCCCTCAATCTTTCCCAGCATCAAGGTCTTTTCAAATGAGTCAGCTCTTCGCATCAGGTGGACAAAGTACTGGAGTTTCAGCTTCAGCATCAGTCCTTCCAATGAACACCCAGGACTGATCTGCTTTAGGATGGACTGGTTGGATCTCCTTGCAGTCCAAGGGACTCTCAAGAGTCTTCTCCAACACCACAGTTCAAAAGCATCAATTCTTCTTGCTCAGCTTTCTTTATAATCCAACTCTCACATCCATACATGACCACTGGAAAAACCATAGCCTTGACTAGAAGGATCTTTGTTGACAAAGTAATGTCTCTGCTTTTTAGTATGCTATCTAGATTAGTCACAACTTTCCTTCCAAGGAGTAAGCATCTTTTAATTTCATGCCTGAGATCACCATCTGCAGTGATTTTGGAGCCCGGAAAAATAAACTTAGCCACTGTTTCCACTGTTTCCCCATCTATTTTCCATGAAGTGATGGTCTAGCAGAACACAATTCAAGTGCTTCTTGTCCTAATAAAGAATAAAGCCCAAATAAATGCCTCTTTATTCCAATCAAGTCTCCATTTCTGAAATTTTAGTTCAGTTTTTGGTTTCGGTTTTGTTCAACCTGATGGGTAAAATACACCAGTTGTTATTTGGTCTTGAATATCCTGAACTTTGAGTATTTTCAAGTTTATTGGCCACTTGCATTGCCTCTTCCATTAACTGTTTGTCTGTATCTTTTGGCTACTTTTTCTATTTGCTCATATCTCCATTTCTTCATGATTTTTTTTTTACAGTTTTCCTTTGTTTTAATGCTTAAGATTTCAATTCATCTAGCATTTATTTTTATAAATGGTGTCAGGCAAAGACCTAATTGTCCTTTCTCGCCACGCCCACTGCCCCCCACCCCTGCCAGGTGATCTGAAGTGCTCTTTTGATATACTAAATTTCTGCACATGCCAAAAACCGTTTTTAGACTACTAATAGTAGTTCTACTCATCTACTCATCTTTACCTACACTAACTTCACATTATTTCCATCACTACATTTCTAAAATGTTTGATGTCAGGTTGGGTGGGCTTGACCTACATACAGCATATTAAAAAGCAGAGACATCACTTTGCTGACAAAGATTAGTATATTCAAAGTTATGGTTTTCTCAGTAGTCATGTAGGATGTGAGAGCTGGACCATAAGGAAAGCTGAATGCCAAAGAATTGATGCTTTTGAACTGTGGTGTGGGAGAAGACTCTTGAGAGTCCTTTGGACAGCAAGGAGATCCAACCAGTCAATCTTAAAGGAAATCAGTCCTGAATATTCATTGGAAGGACAGATGCTGAGCACCAATACTTTGGCCACCTGATGTGAAGAACTGACTTATTAGAAAAGACTCTGACACTGGAAAAGGTTGAAGGTGGGAGGAAAAGGGGACGACAGAGGATGAGATGGTTGAATGGCATCACTGACTCAATGGACATGAGTTTGAGCACACTCCAGGAGCTGGTGATGGACAGGGAAGCCTGGCATGCTGCAGTCCATGGGGTTGCAAAGAGTTGGACACAACTGAGCGACTGAACTGAACTCAAGGGTGGGCTTGTTACTTTGTTGTCAGTAAAAATTTATTATTCCTGGAAACTTGCATTCTTTTACTACAAACTGTGGTGTTGGAGAAGACTCTTGAGAGTCCCTTGGACTGCAAGGAGATCCAACCAGTCCATCCTAAAGGAAATCAGTCCTGGGTGTTCATTGGAAGGACTGATGCTGAAGCTGAAACTCCAGTACTTTTGCCACCTGATGCGAAGAGCTGACTCATTTGAAAAGACCCTGATGCTGGGAGAGATTGAGGGAAGGAGGAGAAGGGGACAACAAAGGATGAGATGGTCAGATGGCATCACTGACTCGATGGACATGGGTTTGGCTGGACTTTGGGAGCTGGTGATGGGCAGGGAGGCCTGGTGTGCTGTGGTTCATGGGGTCGCAAAGAGTTGGTCATGACTGAGCAACTGAACTGAACTGAATATTGCAATTTGATGTTGAATTACTGCTCTATCCTTTGTCTATTACTTCCAAATCTGTCCCCTTTCCATGGAGAAATATTACCGTAATCTCAGGAAATTTAGTTTTCATTGTCTTGGGGTAGAATAAATTAAGTGATTCCTAAACATCTACAGTTATTTATATTTACCAGCAGCAAGCACAGTCAAGTCTACAATCCCCCACACACCCCCGCCTCTTTTCTTTTCCAAGAGCTACTGGCTTAGTGTAGGTTCTCAACTCTTCCCTAAAATAGCACAACAACTGCTTAAGTAGGTTATCTCTGTTGCACTTCTCCAATCCATCTTCCATGATGCTAGCACAACTGGTTTAAAATGCAAATCTTAAAACGTCAGTTCCTTGTTTAAAAGACTCCAGTGATATCCTGTGACCTATGGTAATAGAGTCCTATCTTTTACATGGTTTTCAACAGAGTGATAATAGCCAATATTTATCAAATACTTTCTACACTGCCAGTTACTATGGTAGCTGCTTTACACATATTTCTCACTGATCCTGTGAGGATTAATTATATTTCTCATTAATCCTGTGAGGTGGTGGAAAATTATTATAATTGTCCTTTAATAGATAAACAAACTGAAGCCTACGGATGTTAGGTGACATGTGTAAAATCATACAAAATAACATCTGGCTACTTACATGGATATTTAAGACACTGAGTGAGTGAGTGAGTGAAAGTCACTCAGTCGTGTCCGACTCTTTGCAACCCCATGGACAATACAATCCATGGAGTTCTCCAGGCCAGAATACTGGAGTGAGTAGCCATTCCTTCTCCAGAGGCTCTTCCCAACCCAGGGATTGAACCCAGGTCTCCCACACTAAAGGTGAATTCTTTACCAGCTGAGCCACAAGGGAAGCCTTATACTGTGTTCACCATAAAATACAGGCCAGTTTGCAGCCTCTAAAACTTACCTATTCAAAGAAGTTCATATAATGAATTTTTAAAGTAGCTATTTGATTTTTTAAGCTAGATATAAAATAAAATACTCAGAAAGTATGAAAATAAAGATATGGAAAAAGATAGTCCATATACATGCTACCCAAAAGTAAAAGCAATCCAGTATAGCAAAATATTAGCAAAAAAAGAACTCAAAGCAAAATACTACTAAAAGCAGCAGGGATAGTTCATATTTCATTTCAAAAAGATACAATCTACCAAAAAAGATAAAACTATCATAAATTTCTTTGGAGTTAGCAACTAACTTTGAATTACATAACAAAAATCTGAACAATCTGAGAATAACCAGAGTGGACTCTTAACTTACATCTATTAGAAAAATCACAAATCAAATAAACAAAACTAAAAACAGATGATTAGAAAAACACAAAAATAAGCTGAATGATAAAATTTTTAAAAATTTTGTAGCCAACAATGAGAGAACATAAATGCTTTTCAAACATCTAACACATACATTTTCAATGGAGGTGATATCAGTCCTTAAGAAGTAAAAATTAGTTATTAGGAGAGCAAAAAAAATCTTAGGCATTATAATAGTTTGTGCGTCCCTATGGCCCCCAGAAAAAAAAAAAAGCTCAATCTTATCTGAAAAAACCTTATTGCTTAATCTCTTTTGTTATGGAGAAATTAATTTAAGTTTAAATTTAAATCCATTTAATTAAAATCTTATGCTGAGTATTCATTTCTTAAAGAGAAATTAAACTTAATGAATTAAATTTGATTAATGTCTCTCTTCAGTGAGCAAGTTATTGAAAAAAAGGTTAAAATACACTGATCTAAAAAATTCATAAAAACTGAGTCATATGGGGGAAAGAATATATCTAAATTTGCTTATACATACATAAAATACCTCTTAAGGACACACAGGAATCTGATAACTGTTGTTGACTCTGGGGAGGGAAATGCAATAGCTTTCTCACACTATTATAGTCTCAATTTTAAAACAAGAAAAATTGTAAAAACATGATCTATAAAAGAAAATACTGATAAACTGGACTGCATCAAAATTTAAAACTTTTGCTATTCAAAAGGCACCATTAAGAAAATGAAAAGACAAGCCACAGACTGCAAGAAAATATTTATTAATCATATATCTGATAAAGGACTTATATCAAAACATATATCTATATCTATATTATGTGTATAAAGACCTCTAACAAATTATATGAAAATTATCCAATTTTTTAAATGAACTAAACAATTGGATAGACTCTTCACCTAGAGAAAACATATAAATGGCAAATAAGCATATAAAAGGTAACCAAAATCATTAATTCATTAAGGAAATACAAATTAAAACCCCGTTAAGATACCACTCTACACTCACTGGGATATATAGCAAGGGCTGGTCACTCAGTTATGTCCGACTCTTTGCAACCCCAGGACTATAACCGTCAGGCTTCTCTGTCCATGGACTTCTCCACACAAAAACACTGGAATAGGTAGCCATTCCCTTCTCCAAGGGATCTTAGCGACTCAGGGATAGAATCCAGGTTTCCCGCATTGCAGGCAGATTCTTTACTCGCTAGGACGGCTTTAGCAAAAAAGGACAATACAAGTGCAGGTGAGAATGTAAAAAAACTGAAAGCCTCATCTTCTTGGTGGAAATGTAAAATGGCACAGCCACTGTCAGAAAGAATTTGGCAATTTCTTAAGAAGTTAGCCATGTACAATCTAGCAACTCAACTCCTAGTTATCTACCCAAGAGAAATGAAAACAAATGTCCACATGATGACTTGTATGGAATATTATCAGCAACTCTTTGCATAACAGCCAAAACTAGAAACAATTCAAATATCCAACAATTTGAATGGATAAACAAAATGTGGCACTGTATCATAGACTACTACTTAGCAACAAAAATGAATAAACTGTTGATATATGCAACAGCATGGAGGAACTCAAAAAGCATACTAAGGAAAAGAAGCCAGATGTGAAAGACTACACACTAGAGGATTCCATTTGTATGAAGTCTCTAGAAAAGGCAAAACTATAGAGACAAAAAGCATATCAGTTTTTGCCTAGGAGTTCTGATCTGGATGCTACTTGAACTGTTTTATTACACATACACACAAACACAAATACAGACACACGAGGCCCCTCATTCCTATTGGACCTACTAAGAAGTAAACTGCATGTGTACACACATAAGAGAAAGAACCAGCAGCTAAAAGAGAATCCTCCCCTGCAAAGCCCAAATTTATACATCTGGAAATTGAAAAAAAGAAAACCACACTTAAGATAAATTGAGAGCTGAAATGGAAACAGAAACTTTAAAATGACAATCGTACAAGGGTACTATAATACATATCAACCCCTGGGATTCAGCCAAAGTAGCAACCAAAGAAAATTTTATAACCATAATTAATATACTTGGGACTGGTGCACGGGGATGATCCAGAGAGTTAATATGGGTGGGAGGTGGGGGGGGGTTCAGGATTGGGAACTCATGTACACCCGATACGGATTCATGTCAATGTATGGCAAAACCAATACAGTATTGTAAAGTAAAATAAAGTAAAAATAAAAATTAAAATAAATAAATAAAATAAATAACATGCAAGATCATAAGAAAGAATGACAATAAATGAAGTAAGCTTTCAGTTCAAGATGCTAGATACACACAAATAAAATAAACCTAAAGAACTAAAAGAATGAAGAAGATTAAAAGCAGAAAATAATAAAATAGAAGAAAACTTATCTGGTAAATCTAAATGAAAAAGAGCAAACACAAAGACAAAACTTTGGCAAATGTGATTTAAAATAAAAAGAACAAAATCAAAATACGTTTAAAAAAATAAAAAGGAATAGATGACTACATAAGAGTTTTTTTTAACCATAAAAAGATATGCATAAAAAAAGTCCAAAAAATCTATAAAAACTCACATGGAATGGGCAATCTTCTAGGAAAATATAAATCTTCCAACTGGGGGAAAAAAAGGTAGAAACTACATCCTGTCTATAGTAGTGGTTACAAGCAAGAGTGCACATGAAAAACACATAGAACAAAAGAAGTGAATTTTATTGTAAAGTTTAAAAACCTTTTTTAAATAGTAGCAAAAAAAACTCATACAACTGTCACGTAGAAACAGTGAATTTTGCTGTATATAAAGTATACTTCAATATCCCTAACCATTAAAAAAAAAGATTCTAATTTTAAAAGAATGTTAATATAATTTTTTTAAAGAATAAGAGTGTAAATTTCATTGGTGGTGTGAAAATTATCTATAATTTTGTAAGTAGATTGTAAAGCAAATATGCGCTATATATGTGTATATAGTATGACCAAACTTATATGTCTATAACTTATCTTACTTCTGCATAATGAGATTACAGACATTTTTTTCTCTTTGCTTATCTGTATTTTTACTACAAAGAATACATATTATTTTCTAATAAATAATATTTTTTTCACTGTTGAATGGATGAGCCTTGACTAATGGTACGGACACAGTATAGAATCTTCTCTCACCTTGGCCTTGCTGCCCAAGCCCAGACTCCAAGGGTGAGCCTTGGCAGTGACACAAGGCAGAGAAGATGGTGGGGGTTCCTATGGTAACAAAGAAGGAAAACGTGGTTAGGGCCCTAAAAGCAATGCTCGCTGAGGCTGTGATCATTGGGTTACCACAGGCATGTGTGAGAGTTTGCCAAATCAAATATAGCTCTTAGGAACTTACTTTGAGGCCCCACCAGGCACTGTCAAAGATTACCTTCCCAGCACACTAGAAAGCATTCTCTGCCAGCAGATTGGTCCCTGTCACATTATTTATAGGAGATTGGTTCACATACTCAAAATGACATGAATACTTCTAATTATATCCAAACATGACAAATGTCAGAACAAATTATTCTGAGGGTTCACGCTGCCAAATGTCTTGCCCTAACAAAGAGGAGCAAGCTGCAGGATCAGCACACCAGCTCCTATATAAGTGCGATGAGCCCTCCCGCTACATCTCCACCAAGGACCCAGAGGTAAGTGAATGGGGGCCTTGGGACCTGCAGGGCTCCAGGGGACAGAAACAGCTTACCCCGCAGCCTATCTCTGAGCATGAAATTGTTCCTCCCAGCCCTGACTTTTATTTTCATAAAGCCATGGCAGGTTTTAATTCTGTAACTATCTTACTGGAATTTATTTAATTCTGTAATTTAGACCAGGCAAGTTTTAATCCTGTAACTATCTTACTGGAATTTCAGAGCTTCCCTAAAAAGAAACTCGTTGCTTTACAGTTTTAGATGCTCCTGAACCTGCATCTATCTGGAATCCAGAGGTAAGACTCAGCTTTATTCATTTATTGATGACAGAAGGGATGTAGCCTAACAAAGCTGGGGACAGCTCTTCACTGTACACCATTTCCTTATATTTTGCAGTTATGTGAAAATATGTTGTCCTTCCAAATGTCTGCTTATAAATGCTGGGAAATCACTTCTTCCAACTGTCTTATTCTCAGAGACCACCCTCTCTTAGTTCCAGGATTAAAGGACCATTTGGGAAAGAATGAATTTTGACAATGAGTTCTCAGCGGCACTTAACAACTGTCAAGGGCAATGGACTACTCCATGCCAATCTCCTTCTACTGATAAGCGCTGAATACTTGGGTGTTTTATCAGTATTTTTTAAATACCTGTAAACATTCTTAATCTAAAATATGTCAACAGAAATGAACATCTTCTTAAAACCATAATATTTTAGCTACTTTTTCATGGTTCACTGTAGTTTTTAGAAAGATTTGTTACTGTTTGTTTAGTAAAGAAAAGACCCAATCAAAGTAATGAGCCAATGCTGAGACACATATCTATCAACAGAGGACAATGGTTCATATGAGTGTGATAAGCTCCTACATTTTTGTCTTGTCTTTTTCTGGATGAAGAGAAAAGAAGCCTGTGGAATTTATGCAGGATGAAATACCTTCATGCTGAAGCTCTCATTCCCCCGTGTTTAGATCTGTTAACTGACAGTTCAAATCCTTCAGGCCAAAAGGAGAATGTTAAAAGAGATTTTGAAATTAAGGCAATGCTAAGTCTCTTGGTGACAAGCCAAATGATATATTAAAAAAAAAAAAAAAACACCCTAGAGTGATAACGATTTCTTATGAGGTTAATGACCCACCAAGAGATGTTTAACATAAAGTGGATGTTAAAAAGAATTATTTGGCTTACAAGAGGAAAAAAAAAAAAAAAGGCCATCTAAAAGGCAAAAATGTTTTGGGTAGCTTAGAAGATATCAACTTTCATTTGCACAAGACCAACTTTCCCTCCTAACTCTATAATCGTCCCAGCAAATGGCAGATGCAAACATTATGTATCTGAGGATTAAGGAATGACAGTTGCTATAAAACAATCCATCAACAACAGTCTTAGCTATAGATATTATTAGAGTTTAGAGATTAAAACAGGCAAGGATTCCATTCTCACTCAGCTGTAGGTGCCCTAGCCCTGAGGATCAAGACATGCCATCTGGGAAGGAAATTTTCAAAGCTCTAAAATGAAGCTTCAGATTGCAGTCTCATTCCAAACCAGCCCTGTGCTAGTGTTATTAATACTTAATAGAACGCTGGTCAACACAGGTTGGAAGAACAATTACAGTCCAGGCTGGAGATGGAACCTCAATATTTCTCTCATTTCAAATTTTTTTCTCACATGTATGTAACTTCTGGTTTCTCTTTTCCCTCTCTCTCATTCTTTCCCCAAGGCAGAATTCTCTCTTAATAAATCGCAACCATGAGTGCGAGTTCAGACGCTGAGATGGCTGTTTTTGGTGAAGCTGCCCCCTACCTTCGAAAATCAGAAAAGGAGCGGATTGAAGCCCAAAACAAGCCCTTTGATGCTAAAACATCAGTCTTTGTGGCAGAGCCCAAGGAATCATATGTGAAGAGCATCATACAAAGCAAGGAAGGGGGGAAAGTAACTGTAAAGACAGAACGTGGAGCAGTAAGTAAAAACACAAGGAGAAAATCCTTCCCATTTTATTTCTCCATCTCCTCACTTCAAGTTGAAGCCTTCCTTGCTCATAATTTCCAAGTCTATTGCCAATCCAGACACCCTTCCAGTCCACTAACAGACATCAGATTTGGAAGGTAAAAGAAATTCTCACTTCTCCCTTTCCCAACCACCAAAAGAACTTTAAGCCACTAGTCAGCCTCCAGCATTTCCCTTCAATTACTTACTTCCCAGTCTAAATCTCCAAACCTGGGAGAAATAAAAATGTTTCTATCAAAAGAATTATTATCTACTTAGGTAAATAACATATTAATCTTCCCATTACTTCCTCCCAAATTGAAGGTTCTTATAATAAATGGCAAGGAGAAACAAAAAATTAAGCCCACTGAAGTAAAATGATATCAACTGATAAACCTGGGACATGAAAATGTGGGAGGAAAAAAGCATATTTTAAAGAGTAGGATGTATTCTAGCTCATCACAGGAAACAGATTTTTTTTATCATCAAACTCTAAGATGAATACATTTTTGTGCTTTTGTTTAGAGGACACTGAATAATATAATGGAAGTGCCCACAATCATGGTCTTATAACCAAAGCAGATACACATACATCCTACCTCCAACCATTAATACAAACCTGACTCTCACTTTACTTGCCAGACTCTCACTGTCAGAGAAGACCAGGTCTTCCCCATGAACCCTCCCAAATATGACAAGATCGAGGACATGGCCATGATGACCCACCTGCACGAGCCGGGAGTGCTGTACAACCTCAAAGAGCGCTACGCAGCCTGGATGATCTACGTGAGCACCCCTCAACCTCTCTTTATCTCATCCATCTCTCCAAGCAGAATCAAATCCCACATGTTGAGTGTTCTGATTTTCTCAGACCTACTCGGGCCTCTTCTGCGTCACCGTCAACCCCTACAAGTGGCTGCCGGTGTACAACCCCGAGGTGGTGGCGGCCTACAGGGGCAAAAAGCGCCAGGAGGCCCCGCCCCACATCTTCTCCATCTCTGACAACGCCTATCAGTTCATGCTGACTGGTGAGTGAGTGATGCATCTATTTACAGAAATGTGGAAACGGAATCTTGAATGAACAAGTAGACTTTGGGCTTTGATTACAATAATACATTGCAGCCACACGGGGCTTCACTGTTTTCAAGAAACTTTCAATGCTGTAACATCACATAATCTTCCCCGCAGCCATTCTACAGATGAGTGAAATGAAGCTAGTCACTGAGGTCACTGACCTGCCCAAGCTAACCTAGCTACAAACTGGAAGCCTAGTTGAAACAATTAGCAGACCTACATATATGTTGCTTTTCCATATTTTTAAATTTCTGATTTGGAGAGGGAAAAAAGTTCAAGTATATTTTTTAGTATATTCAAGGAAAATACTTACCACCCATAGCTGGAAAGCATTGTGAATTCCTTTATCTTTAATAGATACAGCTAACACTGCCAGCGTTTGAGATAGAACATGAGTAAAGAAAGAACTGTGACTTCCCTCCCAAAGATTTTGAAGCATTTTCCTACTAGAATGGAAGAAAATAGAAATCCATCTTTCTTTGAAAACATTTTTTAAAATTTATATCAAAGTCTGTTGCTCCTATCTTATCAAAACATAAACAAACAGCTTTGATACAAATTGCAGGCCCAAATATAGCCTTAAAATCTTTTATTGGCATACACCAAATGTATTGCCTTTGGAAATATCCTGAATTCCCGAGTTTCCTGTTGTTCCATGAGATATTAGAAACTGGAGAAGATTTTGTTCCATTTTGGTTTCTTTTCTGTTTTGTTTCTTTTTTGTTGCGCTGTTTTTAAATTGTCTTTTAAAGGAGAAGAGAAAGGGATAAAATACGAATCTTGCATTACAAACTGGCCAGCAATTCTATAAGGATTTCATGCTAGTAAACTGTTCTTTGGTTGTCAACAGAACCTAGCTACCTTCCAGAAATTATCCAAATTCAGGCTCATTCCAGAGGTTTTAACACGCAGCAGTTGCATTTACACTGGTATGTACCACCACCTCTACCAAGGTCCCCACTTCCCCAGGTTTCGGGGCTGTTCCAATTTCAAGATTACTTATCTCCAAACATGATTTTGATATAAAACCATGCAAAACTGTAGCATCTGACCAGGTTAGAGACTAAAACATTGTTTTCTTATCTATGTTCCCACTAGCTGTGACATGATGTTTCATGGTTTTTCTTCTATTGGAAAAAGAAATCAATCTGAATATGTTTCCAAATCTGTCTCTATGTCCCTAAACAGAGCTTTAAAGTTCTCTGAAGTCTATATGCACATCTAAATAGCATCTATCTTGTATCTATTTCTCTGAGTAGGTTTTCTTAGATTTGGGAATGCTCTAGAATCAGTACAGAATTAAAAATTTAACAAATCAGAAAATTGGTATAAATCCAACATATCAGTCATATAGGGTGACAGTTTTTGTGTTACTTAGAAAATGTGTATAAAAGAGAGAAATAAAAGGAAATGAACAGTGACAGTCATTAATACAATTCCAGATCTCTTCCTTTTTTAGTATTACTAGCAGTCAAGTTAATATCAAGAACTGGGAAGAGGCCAGACAGCCAAAAAATAATAAACCAGAAGTCAAGAAGACCATAACAAGTGATGTAACTATCAGAAAAATCACTTATTCCTCCCTGGGTTCCTTTCTTTATCTGTTAAATGAAACTTCAGATTTCTGATTCTTACTGAAATAGCTACAGATGAAAGTATGTGATGCCTGGGATTTTCTTTAAAATAACCGAGCTTGGGATGGGAATATAGATTATATAAAATTGGCCCTATAATAACTACTGAAAAGCTGTATACATAGGTACATAGGAGCTTTTAACAGTATTGTCTCTACCTTTGTACAGGTTTGAAATTGCCCATAAGTTTTTAAATTAATAAAATACCAGAAGAAACAGATGATTCTTTGCCTCTCATTTTCACAAATTTTACTCCAAGAGGCAAGTACTGTCTGGGAGCTACACACAAAGTCAAAATCACAAGCAATATCTTCAAAATGTTAAAAAGAATAAACTGTATTTAATCTGAACAGAGTCAATAATCTTCGTAGGGAATATTTTTAAAAATGATGGTCTTGATTTCTCTTTCACAGATCGTGAGAACCAGTCCATCCTGATCACGTATGTGATTTTTCCTTCTTCTCTGACTGGTGGGGATTGTCTTAGATGTTGACAAAGTGAGCTATAGTTCTGATCTCTTCTCTGGCTTTTATTTGACAGCGGAGAATCTGGGGCAGGAAAGACTGTGAACACGAAGCGTGTCATCCAGTACTTTGCAACAATTGCAGTCACTGGGGAGAAGAAGAAGGAGGAACCTGGCAAAATGCAGGTGGGTCTGATGGGCATGTGAGAATCATGATGGGCAGGGCACTCAGGAAGCCACGGACTTCCTTGTGTTTCTGCTCTTGTGTTTCTCTGCAGGGGACTCTGGAGGATCAGATCATCAGTGCCAACCCCCTGCTGGAGGCCTTTGGCAACGCCAAGACCGTGAGGAATGACAATTCCTCTCGCTTTGTGAGTCTCTGGGTCACAGGAGGGTTTTCTCGGGTCTTAAACACCCACGAAGGCATCTCTCAGTCGTTATTTAATCTCTTCTTACTCATGTGCTGTTTTGTGCATAACATCGTCTTTTTCACTTGCAAGGGTAAATTCATCAGGATCCACTTCGGGACCACAGGGAAACTGGCTTCTGCTGATATTGAAACATGTGAGTAACACAACCATTGAAACTCAAACAGATAAACCAGGGATGTCATTTGCAGGGATACTGTCAACACGTGCTGAGCACTGGGCCTGCTGCCTGGGCTGCTCATGACCTAAGGCCGTAATTCTCCACAATCTCTGTGTGCTCTGCTTACCTCAGTGTCAGACTGATGGCTCTGCAGCACATTTTGGGATTCCAGTCTCAGAAGCAACTATGGCATTTTTTCCAGGACCAACAGTAGGACTATTCACGGGTTCCTATATGTTATCTACAGGTTTATAATACATTTCTGTGATTTGCTCTTTTTTTTTTTTTTGCAGAAGGATTCACATTTACTGGTTCAAATAGAGTATCTAACATTTGCTAAACATGCATTTCACACTAACTGGTCACATTTCCACAGGTAGTCAGATCCTCAGAAAAGGGCCCATCCCTTGGCAGATGGCAGGGTGAGACGTAGCAGAGGGCCAGGGTAGTGGAGCCTGCCAACTATCACTTGGTCGTGCAGGACTGATGGAGCCAGGTTGGCAGACATGTTGTGATTTACTCTTGATCTGAGCTTTGGCGGATGTTTCCAAGGTAATCACTCACCAAAGAATCTAAGGTGAGCTGAGGAAGGAGGGGATATTAAAGATCAATTATAAGACAAGGGTCACAAGTCATCCATATGAAAAGCTGATTTGTTACTAGAGCATGCATACTTCACTCCTTGCTTTTAAATGGTGAGAACCTTGAGTAATTGCCATATGTATTTGGAATTCTTACATACAGTACCAACAGGATCAATCATCAACTTGAAATCTCAGTGAAGCCTATTGTAATATCCTCAATTTTAGCCAAAGACATTGTGGTTCATTTACTATCTCAGGAGCATTGATTCTTTTTTCTAATTCAATGTCTATTTCCCCTCTTTCCAGATCTTCTAGAAAAGTCTAGAGTTACTTTCCAGTTGAAGGCAGAAAGAAGCTACCATATTTTTTATCAGATCACTTCCAATAAGAAGCCAGATCTGATTGGTAAGAATGAACCTCACTTCACAGACAAAAGTTAATATTTTTGTTAACTACTTTTAATGTGAAACATACACCCTGAACTCTGTGTACCCAGAAATGCTCCTGATCACCACCAACCCATATGATTACGCCTTTGTCAGTCAAGGGGAGATCACAGTCCCTAGCATTGATGACCAAGAAGAGCTGATGGCCACTGATGTAAGACATACACTCACTTTTTAAAAAACCTATTATGCATGGGAAGGATAATAGCAACCATACTGGAAGTGTGGTTACCTTAGCATATAGTATAAATTCACCAAAATATGTTAGTATCTTCTGCCCTGACCTCTGTCCTGTCATTTCTCCTGACAGAGTGCCATAGACATCCTGGGCTTTACTCCTGAGGAGAAAGTGTCCATCTACAAGCTCACGGGGGCAGTAATGCATTATGGGAACATGAAATTCAAGCAAAAGCAGCGCGAGGAGCAAGCAGAGCCAGATGGCACTGAAGGTACCAAATGAGCCCCCAACTGGGTTTAAGACAGAAAATACAACGAGAAACAATAAAAAGTTCTTCTAAACTCACATCTCCTTTGCAACTAAATTTCTGAAGGGCACGCACACAGTACACATATTGCGCTCTGTCCTCGCCCTCTTCCTTTTAGCATCTCCACATCTCCGTCATTTCTACACACACCAAAAAGAGAAGACGAACCCCAATAGCCACTTATAAGTATGTATTTAAAAAGCACAACCTAGGGCCAGATCAGAGAGAGAATAAGACAGAACCATATGCTTACTTTGCCTTAGAAATGACAAGAAGGTATACAGGATAACTTGGCATATTGGTGTGTTTCAGCGCCAACTGGGTAAACCTAGCAGGGGGATACAGTGTCTGCCCAAACACAGAGCTGAGGGTGGAGGATATCCCAGACATCTGTGCACGTGTGTGTGTGTGTGTGTGTGTGTTGTCTACATGTAAACCTGCAGAAAATCTAGGCATCAAGTAAGACAAACAGAAACCAAGAAAGAAAAGTCACATACTCTATGGAAGGAATATGGAAATTACAGAAAACACCATGGAAGCTACAGTTATCTGCTCCTTTGAAGCCTTTCCTGACCATCCCAGTTCGACATTCTCTCTCCCTCATTTACATCAGAGTCATTGGCAACATTTCAGAAGGGGACGAGGTAGGAATCATCCACTGAGACTTAGTTCCCACATTTTCAGATAAAGAAACTGGCCATTGATGGTAAGTTGGGAAGAGCAAAATTGAAATAAGGTGTATTCATGTCACCTTTCAATCATACCTAAGAGCAGGGACTCTAGCTTTTGTCTTACATAAAGTATTTCCATAAACAATGGACTTTCATTTGATTTTGCTAAATGACTCAAAAGCTGCTTGCAACAAATCAACAAAGGCCAGTGTAACTGATTGATCATTTATTAGCAAGTACATGCTCTAATGTACAGAAAGCCTTGCCTGACCTTCTATAGAATTATTTAGTTTTTCATTTAAATAATAATGAAAATAGATTGGAGGAAAATGGAAAGACTATCTTAAAGAAACATCTGCCATTAAACAACATTTCTTGAATTGTGTCTCTGCAGTGGCTGACAAGGCTGCTTATCTCCAAAGTCTTAACTCTGCTGACCTGCTCAAAGCTCTCTGCTATCCCAGGGTCAAGGTTGGCAATGAGTATGTCACCAAAGGCCAGACGGTGCAGCAGGTAAATGCACAACCTGAATGAGTCACACACTTCCCAGGCCTTTAATAGTGCCAACAAACATTACTCTGTCCATGAAGGTGTACAATGCAGTGGGCGCTCTGGCCAAAGCCGTCTATGAGAAGATGTTCCTGTGGATGGTCACCCGCATCAACCAGCAGCTGGACACCAAGCAGCCCAGGCAGTACTTCATCGGGGTCTTGGACATCGCTGGCTTTGAGATCTTGATGTGAGTTATCTTCAGATTAATAAAAAGTGGGAGAAAGACAATCTGGGTTTTGAGATACTGAGTATTCCCCAGTGGCCCAGCGATAAAGAGTTTGCATGAAATGCAGCAGATGTGGGTTCAACCC
This sequence comes from Aepyceros melampus, assembly GCA_006408695.1. Classification (NCBI taxonomy): domain Eukaryota; kingdom Metazoa; phylum Chordata; class Mammalia; order Artiodactyla; family Bovidae; genus Aepyceros; species Aepyceros melampus. The sequence continues at coordinate 606,808 of SJXQ01006972.1, read as the reverse complement.
CTGGGTCAGGAAGACCCCTTGGAGGAGAGCATGGCAACCCACTCCAGCATTCGTGCTTGGAAAATCCCATGCACAGAGGAGCCTGGCGGGTCATGGTCCATGAGGTCACAAAGAGTTGGACATGAGTGAAGTGACTGAGCAGTGCAGCACGCTGGGTATTACTCATTTACATTTGTCGTGTCTACATTGCTTTCTCCAACATAGTACCTAGGACAAAATATCTAGGAGGTAACAGGATAATAGCAGGAGTAATGATAATGGCCAAACTCAATCGAGAAGTCTATATTTCTGGCAGTGTACTAAGTACTTCAAATTGTTACCTCATTTAATCTTCACAAGAACGCAAGGAGTAACTAACATACTTCTAATTAAATGTGGAGGAACAGATGCAAAAAAAATCAGCACACTTGCTAAAGATCCTCCAGCCACGTAAGGCGAAGCCAAGATAGGAACATGGATCTCTAGTGTTAGGTCCATACACAAGGCTCCTTCCGTCCCATTGAGGAAAAAGGAGCTAAAAGGAGCAGCACAGTGACAGTTCACAGTCTTTCCTCTTCCAGATTCATCTGACACCCACCATTTCCCCTCTGGGTCATTAGCTTCATCATCTATAAAAATGAAGGTGTCTGTAATGTAACGAAGATTACTATAAAGACTTCATCAGATCTTCAGTGCTAGACCACATGAGGTCCCTACTTTCACAGATGTGACAATGAGAATTTACCAAATGTTTGATATGAAGAAAAATTAACCTATTAGTTTCACTTTGTACATCAACTAAAGGTCTTAAGAAAAGCTTTCCTTACTAAAACGACAGCCAAAAGTAAAAATGTGAACTTCACCTTGAATTAGAGAGTGGGGGTGGTAAAAAGGTGAGGCTTTGCAATAAATTACTTCACCCTTAAATCTGAACCCATTACTCACTGGATTGTACTTCTATTGTACTTTTAATACACATTATTGCCCAGGCAATCTTAGAAGGGGAAGGAGGTCGATTCTACCAGAACTCTTGCTGTGTGGCTGACAGCTTTAAACAATGCCCAGAAATCACAAAAAGAGTTCATGTCAAAAATGATCCTTTCTTTCCTGGGATTTCTGAATAAACAATAATTAGCTCATAATTTTATTTCATTACTGAATTTCACATATTTTCAATAAAAGATTTTTCAGTAATGAATTCTACCACTTTAAAAATCCATTTAACATTGGAAATTTGCTTTTGTGCAGTTCAACAGCCTGGAGCAGCTGTGCATCAACTTCACCAATGAGAAACTGCAACAGTTTTTCAACCACCACATGTTCGTGCTGGAGCAGGAGGAGTACAAGAAGGAAGGCATCGAGTGGGAGTTCATCGACTTTGGGATGGACCTGGCTGCCTGCATCGAGCTCATCGAGAAGGTCTGTTTGACTTCTAAAGGAAATCTGAACTGTAAGGATAACTTGCCCAAGTGTCTTAAGCAACTTCAGAAAGTATTACAGTAATCTTAAATAGACTGGTATCAGAACAAGTTAGAGAATTACTTTAGAAATTATTTCCTCTTTTCAGCTTTTACAGAAGGACCAGAGAGTTCAGTTTCATCTTGTCCTGAGCAGTTTTATTCTAACACTGACTCAAATCCAATTTGAAAGCAGTACCTCTACTGAGATGGTCTACTCCACCAGAGAAACTACCTCATTTGTTTTAAATCTCCATATGATCCAAGACGTCAGCAATAGAAATAACTATTTTCTAAGACAAAATTAATACAGAGGTAACACAGCTAGAGCTTATATGAAAACTAATCTGTTTGGAAGTCAAGAAGTCAAGTTGCTTATGCTTGTTCATAATCTATCTTTAAGGAGATTAAGTACACAAAATGTCCTATATGAAGTTTGGGTGATTTATACTATTGCATATAAAGTAAACATTCTAAGTCCTAAGTCCTTTTCACAGAAAAATAGAACTTTGACAATACATTAATTCACCAAGTAGGTGAGTTAATGTGATAAATGTGATAAATACAGACATTTTAATGTCACCTCCACATGCTGTGCTGACATCTGGAGTTTGTATCTAGCTATTCTTTTACTTAAAAATAATGCTATGGATCGAATGTGAGAAGGAATGGTGGAAAGTCATTCTAGTGATAACAAAAGGACTTTGAGCTTGATCCTGGTTTACTTTATAAGTATATTTAATTAGGAGTGCTCATAATTCAATCAAATGACAGCCACTATACCTTTTGAGACAAGAGAGACTGACCCCAACGTCTGCTTTTCTGAATTCAGCCACTGGGCATCTTCTCCATCTTGGAAGAGGAATGCATGTTCCCCAAGGCCACAGACACCTCCTTCAAGAACAAGCTGTATGACCAGCACCTGGGCAAGTCTGCCAACTTCCAGAAGCCCAAGGTGGTCAAGGGCAGAACCGAGGCCCACTTCTCCCTGATCCACTACGCAGGCACCGTGGACTACAACATTGCCGGCTGGCTGGACAAGAACAAGGACCCCCTGAACGACACAGTGGTTGGGCTGTACCAGAAGTCCTCCATGAAGACTCTGGCCAGTCTCTTTTCCACATATGCTAGTGCTGAAGCTGGTACTTTCTGTGCCTCTGATTTAAATTAACCTATCCCCACAGAACGTTGACATACCATTCCAGCCTCTGGGATACGTTCATTAATGGGTTTTCTTTTTATCTTAGACAGCAGCGCAAAGAAAGGTGCTAAGAAGAAGGGCTCTTCTTTCCAGACTGTGTCAGCCCTTTTCAGGGTAAAGTACAAATTTAATTTAAAAATCTATTCAGTCTCTATGACTTATAATTATAAAATTTAGAATAAATTAGGAGGGAATGGAATGTTAATAGGAATTACTTCAAATATTTCCTCTTGTTCAGGGTACAGCAAAAGCAATACTTCTGTAGGGCTGAATGTTTTGCCCACTACTCCTTATTATGCTCTCTCATGTATTCAGGAATTCCAAAATGCCTTTAGAAGTTTTCTGGTTCTATAATAAGGCTGATTTTTGAGGAAGCACAGCTGAACTTCAAAGACCTCCCTGCGGAAAGCCATATCTTTGTTCCACTAATATTGCCCTTTGAGAACATTCCTGAGTCCCTCTTTGAGAATAAGCCTGAGACACATCCTTTAGGACATCTTTCTACCAAAATGCATCTTTGTCTTTTGAGGTGGATTTAATTTTCTGTGATAGCTGAAAATTACCTAAAGCCAAACCTAGTGATTTAAATGGATGATTAAGATAGAAAAATACCTGTAAAGAATTAAATAACAATAATAATAACATTACTACAAATAATGTGATTCTCTTGGATGGCTTAAAAACTGACTCTTCTAAAAGGGGACATATGGAGCAACTGATCTAATGGCTGCTTTGTCAGGATTTCTATGAACTTCTATAGCTAAGTCTCATTCCTTTTAAAACTAAAATGCAGATACAACATATAACCTAAACAAGAAAATGGCCCTGTTCTTTTCTCACTACCAATTTGCACTATCTCCCCAAACAAACCCTTACACATATTTTCAGGATTAGAAACTCATATTACTTTATCTCCCCAAACTCTTACACATATTTTCGGGATTAGAAACTCACATTACTTATTTTATATTCTAGTAGTTAACTGAGATATTAAAAATAAAGCAACTCTGCCTTCTCAAAGAATATACCTAAGAAATAGAGAAATATCTACATGCTAGTTTTCTACAATTGCGTAAATCATCACTGTCTATCATAATCAGTTATTCTGTTTCTGCAATAACTGCCCCATATGCTTCAGACTGTGCATCATGCTCAGGTATCTGAGATCCACCTATAGAAGGTCATATAGTCTCATGATTTTAGACTCTTCAAAACACCCAAAAGGTTACAGGTCCCAGGGAATAATAAACTCAAGAAAGGAATGTCAAGCACTGGGACAGTGACTGACAGAGGTCACCACTGTAAACTAGTACTGTGAAAATTTTAGCACTGAGAGAGGCAAAGGAGACCTTAGAGGTAACTTCAACCATTTTTAGATGAGACCCAGAGAGACAAAAGGGATTTTAAGCACCTCGTTAGTGGCAAAGCAAGACGGTAGTCGTTTATTTTCTGATTCTTGCTCAAGAACACTTCATGTGCCTCAGTGCTACTTGAATTGGCAGTTTGTTTACAGGACAGATCCTAGGTGTCATAAATGAATACCACAGAGAGCTATATTCCTACCTAGCACTCTGGCCTTTCTGTTATTTGGCAGGCTACAACTCTTGAGACCCTTAAAACACAGAGCAACTGAAGCCTCATAGACTTAACAGTTAAGAGAGTACCTAGGTTCATTTCATCTAATTGCCCAAAAAAGCAACCTGAAATAGAACTTTCTCATCAAGTCCCTTCTTCCTGGTTTCCTAGGAAAATTTAAATAAATTGATGACCAATCTGAGGAGCACACACCCCCACTTCGTACGGTGTATCATTCCCAATGAAACCAAAACTCCCGGTAAGATCTAAGAGCACGAAATAATCAAACAGGCGCAAGTGTGACAGTTGAACTGCCCAGCAGTATGCACTTTGATCTCTTTCTAGGGGCCATGGAGCATGAGCTGGTCCTGCACCAGCTGAGGTGTAATGGGGTGCTGGAGGGCATTCGCATCTGCAGGAAGGGCTTCCCCAGCAGAATCCTCTATGGGGACTTTAAACAAAGGCCAGTCACTCTTTGTTGTATTTCACTAAATGCTGTGCTTGTTTAATCATTTTTACTGTTGTCCTCTGTTCATTGTGTTCTATGTACCCTGTTTAGTGGGTATTATGAAGTAAGTCAAATAATATAGTCTTGTGGTGGTAGAACAGAATACAGGCTAGAGGAGGTGGCATTTCTTACAAATAGGAAGGAAGCATGCATTAGCTCATGGAAAAATCATTGGATTCACCAATATGGACAATTGGCTTTTCTATTTTGCTTTCTCTCTTTTTACTGATGTTTCTTTTTGGTGTCATTTGATTTTCATATAATTCACACCATCCTAATCATTCATTCTTTCTTCAATGAAACAGGTACAAAGTTTTAAATGCAAGTGCTATTCCAGATGGACAGTTCATTGACAGCAAGAAGGCTTCTGAGAAACTTCTTGCCTCCATTGATATTGATCACACCCAGTACAAGTTTGGACACACAAAGGTACAGCCACTATTTACTTACAGCTGATCCAAGCACCGTCTGCCGTGTCTATCTCTCCTGTAGTCTGGGGATGATTTGTGACTTTCCCTCTCTCCAGGTTTTCTTCAAAGCTGGCCTGCTGGGTCTTCTGGAAGAAATGAGAGATGAAAAGTTGGCCCAGATTATAACAAGAACTCAAGCTGTCTGTAGGGGATTCCTAATGAGAGTAGAATATCAGAAAATGCTGCAAAGGAGGTAACAACTATGCAGAGTATCAGGACTGTAAGGTCCCTCAGGGACTTTATTTCATCAGTCTTGCTCATTCATTAACTCTTCCATTTTTCAGTTCATATGCACTTCTCACCCAGTTCAGAACCCACTCCTACAACACATCAGACTTTGCCAAGCCCTCACATTTGGACTCCCATCAAAACTCTTTCACTGTCTCCCTTCTAGTCCTCTCACACACAGCTGCAGGAATCATGTGCAGTAAGCACTGTTCTCATCATGCCATATTCAGCTGCAGTTCCCCATGGTCTCCCCTGTCAAATCCAAGTTGCCTCTGTGTCTGTCAAGGCCCTCTCTATTCCCCACCTCATCTATCATCTCCAACTGCCTTGTCTTTTCCAGCCAGCCTAAACAGTTTGCTTGTCTCTTATATTCTCACGTTTGCACAAGCCCTCTCCTCTTGGCCTAATCTATTCACTCACCAGCTCACAACTTCCATTTCCTCTTCCCCTAATTAACCTCATCCAACTCCACTGACCTAGCACTACTGCATTCCCTGTCCTTACACACACGTTTTGCATTCAGTCTGCTCATGCACACTTATTTATTTATGTGTTATAAGTTTTCCCAAGTCTTTCCATGTGTCAAATTATGGTTTATGCCTTCTTGGTTACGGTTCTTATAAATTGGACCTGTAGAAATGGAATTTCCATTTTAACAAGCTTGAAGAGACAAACACACTGTTCAAAGTTTTGCCAGTTTACTGCTACAGTGTGCAGAAGGGATATCTTTTATTACTATTTTTAAAATGTTATTTAAATAAAACAAACTTTGGAGCTCAATACAAGCTAAATGCCCTGTAGACATTAACAATCTAGTTGAGCAGGTAAGAATGAGGCATTTGAAAGGATCTGAGAAAAGCCAGTATATCATGTGAAGAAACTAACAAAAGAAGTTCACAGAGCAGATAATTCAGGGGTGATTAAATAAGAGGAGAGGCTTCAAGGAATACATGATAAATCATAAGCTCAGTGTACGTTCAGCTCAGTCTCTCAGTCGCGTCCGACTCTGCGACCCCGTGAATGGCAGCACACCAGGCCTCCCTGTCCATCACCAACTCCCAGAGTCCACCCAAACCCATGTCCATTGAGTTGGTGATGCCATCCAACCATCTCACCCTCTGTTGACCCCTTCTCCTCCTGCCCTCAATCTTTCCCAGCATTAGGGTCTTTTCTAATGAGTCAGCTCTTCACATGAGGTGGCCAAAGTATTGGCATTCAGCTTTAGCATCAGTCCTTCCAATGTGGAGCAATTCAAAAAGCAAGCCATGCCCTTTCACAGTTCTCATCAGTGTGCCCACAGCCAAGCTGCATGATCAGCTTACAACTGCCATACCCACTCCCAAATCACTAACACTGTGATTTCTCAGATGTTCTTAAAATGGTGCGTGTTGCTCATATATACAAAGTATCCCTCCTCTAAAGTCAGCTTCTTTGCTAGTGTGACAGGGTCTTGGGAACACAGGATTATTAAGTATGAGCAGTGCACACTGGCCAAGTGGTCATACTGAGGACCACTCTAAGTGGGAGTGGGTGAGAGTGTGTGTTTATGTCCCCTGCATATAAAATACACAGAATTTGGCAAATCATTTATATGTGGGGTGGTCATTAAAGGGGAGTTTATATGTTAAAAAAAAAATTACAACAACAACGTTGTCTCTAATGGGTCAACCTACACTGATCCTTTCCCGTCATTTCAGAGAAGCCCTTTTCTGCATCCAGTATAACGTACGAGCCTTCATGAACGTCAAGCACTGGCCTTGGATGAAACTCTTTTTCAAGATCAAGCCCCTCCTCAAGAGTGCGGAGACAGAGAAGGAGATGGCCACAATAAAGGAAGAATTTCAGAAAACCAAGGATGAACTGGCCAAATCAGAGGCCAAAAGGAAGGAACTGGAGGAAAAAATGGTGACTCTTTTGAAAGAGAAAAATGACCTACAGCTCCAGGTTCAATCTGTGAGTACCCTCTGTGCTGAATGTACCGTGTCATTCACAGAGCAGATAATTCAGGGGTGATTAAATAAGAGGAGGCTTCAAGGAATACATGATGAATCATGTCAGCGCACCAGTTTCTTGACTTCACAAACACTTTGGATTTACAAATGGCCTTTTCTTGAAAAAGAATATTTCCAATTGCTTTTTTCAGTATTTCACTTAACGTTGAACATTCCTATGAAGAAGGCAAGAACTACTTCCAAAGTGCAAATGGGAAATTGAAGAATTTATTTAACAATGTCACAAATTTACCAGCCCTGAAGGAAGCAGTTTAAAGGCAAGCCCTCAAATCTCAGTCATTTTTCTGAGAAAATGACTGCTTTAACTGCTTCAACCCAGCCTTAAAAGTGGAGCCCTATTTTCTGAACACACATGTATAAGATTGCACTTAAACTCAAAAAAGACAGTCATTCTTATTTCTCTCTGTAACTCTTTTTCCCAACCCCCAGGATTTAGCCCAACAAATTGACTTGCAGTTATTTGAACTGAACTACCAGGGTAAAGGGCAGAGCTAGTGAACCCTATGATTCTTCCTTTGATACAGATCCCAAGTTCTTAAGGTCTCTCCTCTGTGTATTGATTCAAGAAGAAGCAGAAATCAAAGTGGGACAGGCTTGGCATCAACACTCTGGCCAATTCAATCTCCCATTTCCTTAGTCCAAGTCAAGCAAGCCCACCAATGTCATGAAGAAATCCATAAAAAGGATAGCTTTCTTTAAAATTTTTAAGCTATTTTCAACTTTTCCTATTGATAAATTAACTTATATGAGTTACATTTTCCTTAAAGCACAGTAGCACAGTCTCTTCATCTTAACCTCTGTTCATAGGTATTATCATTAGTCAGTGAGTAAATATTTACTGAGTGTATCACTTAAAAACAAAGGAACCCTGAAAAGTCCCCATTATCATTCATTCAAGCATTTTAAAAACTTAAGATGTAAACAAACACTGAGAAGTTAAAGAAATTCCCCAGATCAGAGTAATCTAATAAGTTGGTGGCTGAACTGATTTTTATGAGTCCTTTAGTCATTTATAAAAACCTTATTGAGTAATATAGTTTCTCAAAAGTACAAGTTCTTATATACTCTAAACTTCCTTTTGAGACTAATTCTTAAAATGGAAAAGGAAACCTTGGACCATTATAGAACTGTTATGGCCTATCAGGGAGGTTTTGAGTGTATAAAAATGTTTCGTGGAGATATATTCATATGCATAAAAATTATATTCTTTTTCTTTTTTAAATTCAATCTAGTAACTAGGGAATGACCAAAGCCAAAATGAACCAATTTGACTAAGTCAAAATCTTTGAATATTAGAGCTGAAATGCTCTTAACAATCATCTATTCCAACCCTCTTAATTACATGAGATAACTGAGTGTAAGAGGAATAAGGCAAATTTGAGACAAGAACTCAGGCTTTGGTCCTCCCACTCTTCTATACACTACTTTTTAAAACAGTCAATTGCTTCAGTTCAGCCATGTTTCAGACTAATTTGTTTCTAAATCTATAGTCCCGGATCTAATTAGCTACATTTCTCCAAACAATGGAAAAATGTTCAATTAACTTATACTGAAAAATTCATTAGCATTCAGTAAACACTTCTATTTCATGCAACGATCAAGTTCAAAATAAGTAACAAATTCTCTAATTAGTTCAATGATCTCCCCTCAGGAAGCTGATGCCTTGGCTGATGCAGAGGAAAGGTGTGAGCAACTGATTAAGAACAAAATCCAGCTGGAGGCTAAGATCAAGGAGGTGACTGAGAGAGCCGAGGATGAGGAAGAGATGAATGCTGAGCTGACGGCCAAGAAGAGGAAACTGGAGGACGAATGTTCAGAACTAAAGAAAGACATAGATGACCTTGAGCTGACACTGGCCAAGGTTGAGAAGGAGAAACACGCCACAGAGAACAAGGTATGAATCATATTGCCCTATACCGTGCAGAGACTGCCATCCATCTAAGCTGCTCCCCTGCAGAGCTCACTTTTCTTTTAACTCTTCTAGGTTAAAAACCTCACAGAAGAGATGGCCGGCCTGGACGAAGTCATAGCTAAGCTGACCAAGGAGAAGAAGGCCCTGCAGGAGGCCCACCAGCAGACCCTGGATGACCTGCAGGCAGAAGAGGACAAAGTCAACATCCTGAACAAAGCTAAAGCCAAGCTAGAGCAGCAAGTGGATGATGTAAGTGTGTTTTTAATATCCATCTGGAAGTTTTTTTTAATTTCCTTTAATTTTTAATGAAATTTACTTTCGCATTAGCTTGAAGGGTCTCTGGAACAAGAAAAGAAGCTTCGAATGGATCTAGAAAGAGCCAAGAGGAAACTGGAGGGTGACCTGAAGCTGGCCCAAGAATCCACAGTAGACATAGAAAACGACAAAGAGCAACTTGACGAGAAACTTAAAAAGTAGGAAATCCCGAATAAAATTCTGTGCAACACCATCTTTCAATTTGTAGGAGAACTAATATGTCTTGTTCTTCTGTCTAAAGGAAGGAATTTGAAATCAGCAATCTGCTAAGCAAAATTGAAGATGAGCAGGCAGTAGAAATTCAACTACAGAAAAAGATCAAAGAGTTGCAGGTGAGTCATCTCACCTCCGTTTGTTTCTTCAGCCAAAAACCCGAAATTGAGATGAGATCACGTTAACGAGCTGTGTCACCGCCAGGCCCGCATCGAGGAGCTGAGGAGGAGATCGAGGCCGAGCGGGCCTCCCGCGCCAAAGCAGAGAAGCAGCGCTCAGACCTCTCCCGCGAGCTGGAGGAGATCAGCGAGCGGCTGGAAGAAGCCGGCGGGGCCACTTCCGCCCAGATTGAGATGAACAAGAAGCGGGAGGCCGAGTTCCAGAAGATGCGCCGGGACCTGGAGGAGGCCACCCTGCAGCATGAGGCCACGGCGGCCGCTCTTCGCAAGAAGCACGCGGACAGTGTGGCTGAGCTGGGGGAGCAGATCGACAACCTGCAGAGGGTCAAGCAGAAGCTGGAGAAGGAGAAGAGCGAGATGAAGATGGAGATCGACGACCTCAGCAGTAACGCAGAGACCGTTGCCAAAGCCAAGGTACCTGATACTCCCTTTATTTTTATTTTCCCAAAACTATCTTTAAATGAGGGTAATTATTAATGATAATCTGTAAGAACCCTCACTGCTCTCCGGCATTAAACTTTGTTTATAGCACTGATCTAAATTTTCTATTCTGATACGTTCCATTCTATTTCGTTTTGTAAAATGCTGGATATGCTGCCCTGGTGGCTCAGTGGTAAAGAATCCACCTGCCAATGCAAGAGACGCAGGTCTGATCCCTGGGTCAGGAAGATCTCCTGATGAAGGAAATGGCAACCCATTCCACTATTCTTGCCTGGAAAATCCAATGGACAGAGGAGCCTGGAGGGCTACAGTCTACACAGTCATAAAAGAGTCAGACACAACTGAGCAAATAAAGCAACAAATGATTGAGATTGTTTCACAACCTTCTTTAAGTGTCAGCATCCAGTACCACTGGGCTAAATGAATAAGCTCCAACAATGACCACTGAGTGACATCATGCACCCATCATGCTTGAAACCTAACATGGTCCAGGGTTGGCCATAAGTTTCTACTCACACTCAACATAGCTTTATGTCGACATAGCTTCACTCAAAATATTTTAAGAATCAAGTATTAATTTTATTTTTTCACTGCATTCGGTATCTCATCTTTCGTGGCTATGTGCCTGTAGGGAAACCTTGAAAAGATGTGCCGCACTCTAGAAGATCAAGTGAGCGAACTTAAGACGAAAGAGGAGGAGCAGCAGCGGCTGATCAACGACCTGACGGCTCAGAGAGCGCGTCTGCAGACGGAAGCCGGTAGAGATTTCCCTCCGTCCCACAACTGTGTCCTAGAGAAAAGCAATTCTGGGGATTCTGGGTTAATAGCAATACTCCCATATTACAGGGGGGTAAACAAACTACCAGAATTTGCCGACAAGGTCAGGAAAAAAAGCAAGAAATAATCAGCAGACTAATTTATTTGTTACACTCCAATAGCAATGCTGCTTTTTAATCTCTACTTCTAGCCAATTCTGGAACAATATTTAAAGTATATATCTGTCAGTTATATGTATAATATATATTCAAACCTTTAGGCTTATTTTTTTATGCCATTGGCAAATTCCTTTACTTCTATAATTCTTAGGTGAATATTCCCGACAACTGGATGAGAAAGATGCTTTGGTGTCTCAGCTTTCAAGGACCAAGCAAGCATCTACTCAGCAGATTGAGGAACTGAAACGTCAGCTAGAGGAAGAAACTAAAGTGAGTTTCACCAAAGATTTTGGCTAATCAAATCTAAACATGTTCAATTAGAGTCTACTTTAAGTGTATAAATTAAATATTACTGAAGAAATGAATTCAAGTCAGTGAACTCATACTTTCGCAGGCCAAGAACGCCCTGGCCCATGCCCTGCAGTCCTCCCGGCACGACTGCGACCTGCTGCGGGAACAGTATGAGGAGGAGCAGGAAGCCAAGGCCGAGCTGCAGAGGGCGCTGTCCAAGGCCAACAGCGAGGTGGCCCAGTGGAGGACCAAGTACGAGACGGACGCCATCCAGCGCACAGAGGAGCTGGAGGAGGCCAAGTATGAGCTCAACTCTGGAAGAGGAAAATGACTGGTTTCCCAGCTGAGCAACTCCCAGAAAGATCTGTGATGATGATAATAACATAACAGTGGCACAGGCTAACATTTACTGAGTGTATACATGTCTCCAATACTAATATATATTACATATTAACATTTAAATGCTTTCATAGCAATATTACATCTCACTGTTATCTGTATCCCTATTTTACAGATGAGGAAATTGAGACTGTGAGAGTTAACCAACTAACACAAGAGCATATGATTACTAAATAGTACAGCTGGGATTAGAATCAGACATTCTGATGACAGAGACCACCTTCTTAAGTACTGAGGCACAAAGACAGATCTCTTAAAACTCACAGTGGGGGCCACCCAAACTGTGCATAATGTCCAGGGTTAGTCTGAATAAAGTAAAGCCTTAGTCTGTGTACAGACTAAAGGAAACCTTCAGTAAATTTTCTAGAGCATCAGGGTTAAGGGTTTTTGCATACATTAGGCTTGTATATTTGGCACACAGTTGGGAATAAAGCAAGAATGTAGACAATTCAGAAGTGGGGAGGGGGAAAACCCTGCCTTTGCTTAGACTGCATGAATTGTCCTGATTTATTCCTTTCTTTTCCTGGTGAGACTCTCCAAATATATATGATTAAAAGAAACTGGCTATTTTTCTAGGGAAAAAGTACATAAAATAAAATGGAAAGTCTGAGAAAGCAAAACATTATGCCCAGTATATCTGTGCCCAACAGTTAGTCTCAAATCCTTTTTGAAATGAGGTGAGATATACATCAATCAATAGAATTACCCTTGCTAATCATTCTCCCTACCATACTCAATCAGAAGCCTGCAAGTCCTCAAACCGTATGCAGTAAGATACATACAACATCAGCTCCAACAATGGCCTCTAAGAATTCAAAAACAAAACCTTGAGTTCAACCGTTCACCACTTTGGACCTTTTCATGGTTTATGCATTTAGAAAGCAGTTCTGGCTACTACAGTTTTGAAAGCCATGCAACTTGACATCTATTCCATAGTTCAGAATTAGGATTATGAAAGGGGACTAAGAGTTTAGCACTTGCCCCTGTTCCTGACCTCTCCCCTTAACTACCTGGCTAACTTCTCAGGAAGAAGCTGGCCCAGCTCTGCAGGAAGCTGAGGAACACGTAGAAGCGGTGAACGCCAAATGCGCCTCCCTTGAGAAGACCAAGCAGAGGCTCCAGAATGAGGTTGAGGACCTCATGCTCGACGTGGAGAGGTCCAATGCTGCCTGCGTGGCTCTCGATAAGAAGCAGAGGAACTTTGACAAGGTGGCTCAGCCTATACAAACTCCACCCATGTTTTATTAATACTTAGTCTCCCTTTCTCCATCAGCTGACAATTTACTGCTTTTCAGGTCCTATCAGAATGGAAACAGAAGTATGAAGAAACTCAGGCTGAACTTGAGGCCTCCCAGAAGGAGTCCCGCTCTCTCAGCACTGAGCTGTTCAAAGTCAAGAATGCCTATGAGGAGTCCCTGGACCAACTTGAAACCCTAAAGAGAGAAAACAAGAACTTGCAGCGTGAGTGCACTTGAACTTCTCTACCCTACGTGGCCTTGCCAGGACCTCTCCATGTTCTCACCTCTTGTCCCTTCTGTTCACCCACAGAGGAGATTTCTGACCTCACTGAGCAGATTGCTGAGGGAGGGAAGCAAATCCATGAACTGGAAAAAATAAAGAAGCAAGTGGAACAAGAGAAATGTGAGATTCAGGCTGCTTTAGAGGAAGCAGAGGTACATATTATGATGTTGGGCAATGGTACTGTGAAAGGGGTCCATTATTACAGAGCTGGTGAAAATTTGAACTCATATAACCTTGATGAAGGGCAATTTGATGACAGTTGTCAAAAGTCTTAAAAATGGAATACTATGACCTATCGGTTCTAAGAATCTATCCCCTAAGACTGTCCTAAATGGAGGCAGTTTCAACACAAGGTATCCAATCCAAAAATAAAGTGATGCAAGCTATGGAACATCCATATGATGAAATTTTATACAGCCTTTAAATGTAATTAATACAGGGAAATATTTATGGTAGTGGATAATTTTTAAAGCAAGACATATATCTGCATATACAATTTTATCATGTGTAAATGGACATGGGTTTGGGTGGACTCCGGGAGTTGTGATGGACAGGGAGGCCTGGCGTGCTGCGGTTCATGGAGTTTCAAAGAGTCGGACACAACTGAGCGACTGAACTGAACTGAAATATGTATACATATACAGGGAAAAAAAACTAGAAGAAAATGCACCACATTAAAATAGTGCCTCTTGAGTGGAGGCACCATAGGAAGGTTTTCTATTTTTATAAATTATGCCCACATGATACAGTGAACATATATTTTGTAATCAGAAATATATATATATGTTTTAAAACTGAGAATTCCTACAATAGGAATTAGTATAGCACTTTATACTTTACAAAGCACCCTTATTACAGAGCTTCCCTCTAAAATCCATGACTAAATAAACAGAAGGATGATTTACCTAGCAGAGTCCTAGAGCTGTTGTATTGTACTTTGTAAAATTAGACAAACTGATATTAGTAAGGATTTGGCTCACAAGGAGATATCCTCCAAATAGTCACTTTCCATTATTAATTGATCATTGTTTTGTTAAGGCATCTCTTGAACATGAAGAGGGAAAGATCCTGCGTATCCAGCTGGAGTTGAACCAGGTCAAGTCTGAAGTGGACAGGAAAATTGCTGAAAAAGATGAGGAAATCGAACAGCTGAAGAGGAACCACATTAGAGTTGTGGAGACCATGCAGAGCACACTGGATGCTGAGATCAGGAGCAGGAATGATGCCCTGAGAGTCAAGAAGAAGATGGAGGGAGATCTCAATGAAATGGAAATCCAGCTGAACCATGCCAATCGCTTGGCTGCAGAGAGCTTGAGGAACTACAGGAACACCCAAGGGATCCTGAAGGTAGATGGGTCCACTGTACAGCCCGGATGAGTGAGGGATGGGACCTGTCTCCCATTCATCACAACAGCTTATTAAACCGTTCTTTTTTTCCCTTTAACAAATTATAGCAATTCATAGTATGAGGGAGCTAAATTAAGTACACATAGAATATATTTTTAAAGAAATATTATGGATTATCCCCATGCATCAGTCCCAAGCATCCTGCATCCTGCATTGAACCTAGACCGGTGATTCATTTCATTTATGATATCATACATGTTACACTGCCACTCTGCCAAATCATCCCACCCTCTCCCTCTCCCACAGAGTCCAAGAGGCTGTTCTATACATCTGTGTCTCTTTTGCTGTCTTGCGTACAGGTTTATCATTACTATCTTTCTAAATTCCATATATATGTGTAAGTATACTGTATTGGTGTTTTTCTTTCTGGGTTACTTCACTCTGTATAATCGGCTCCAGCTTCATAGACCTCATTAGAACAGATTCAAATGTATTCTTTTTAATGGCTGAGTAATACTCCATTGTGTATATGTACCACAGCTTTCTTATCCATTCATCTGCTGATGGACATCTAGGTTGCTTCCATGTCCTGATGCATGGGGATAATCCAGAGAGAAGGTGTGGGGCAGGAGGGGGGAGGTGGGGGTCGGGATTGGGAGTTCATGTACACTCGTGGCTGATTCATGTCAATGTATAGCAAAACGAATACAGTATTGTAAAGCAAAACAAACTAAAAAATAAAAAAAGAGAAATATTATGTAAAAAAGAAAAAAACCCAGAAGCCCAGAGATATGATATGAAAGAAATTAGAAGAGTCTGGCACCAATAGGCCTGGGGTTGAGTCTTAGTTTTGTCACTTACTAACTGCCTGATTTTAGGCAAGTTATTATTTAACCTTTCAGAACTTCTATTTCTTCCACAAAATAAGAATGAAACTACCACCTCATAGGGTTACTTTTGAGGATCAAGTGAGAAAAGAGATGTCAAGTGATGGGTAGAGCATATAGAAAATGTGCCATAAATGATCCTAGCACGTGAAAAATAACCAGTTGATGGCATAAAACACAACAAGAATCCCCAGCTGGTAACATCACCATTTTCATGCTCATTCAAATGATAGGCCTGTCCCCTCCGGTGCCTGGTACCAGCCCATTCTTCCAGTTCATCTCCTAGGATGTTCACACCTTCTTTAGAGTGTCTAAGGCCTTTTTATTAACCTAACAGGATACCCAGCTCCACCTGGATGATGCTCTGCGGGGCCAGGAGGACCTGAAGGAGCAGCTGGCGATCGTGGAGCGCAGAGCCAACCTGCTGCAGGCTGAGATCGAGGAGCTGCGGGCCACCCTGGAGCAGACGGAGAGGAGCAGGAAGATCGCAGAGCAGGAGCTCCTGGATGCCAGTGAGCGCGTCCAGCTCCTGCACACCCAGGTGACACCTTCATATCAAACAAATACTGTACTGTGATGCTGCTGCTTCCATTTAGTCGCTAAGTCATGTCCAACTCTTTGTAACCCCACGGACTGTAGCCCACCAGGTCCCTCTGTCCATGGGATTCTCCAGGCAAGAATACTGGAGTGGGTAGCCATTTTCTTCTCCAGAGGATCTTCCCAACCCAGGGATCGAACCCACATCTCCTGCTTTGGCCTGTGGATTCTTCACCACTGAGCCACCAGGGAAGCCCCACTCCATTGTATAAATATGTGTATATTTAGAAGGATGGAGGAGATGCTTTAAAATATTAATCACAATTATCTTGAAGTGATGAGATTATAGGTGATTTTTTGGTGTCATTTTTCTTTTTTAGATTTTCTACCAAAAAAGGGACAGGGGTATTACTTTTTTTATTTAAAATTAGGGCTTGAGTCCTTAGATTATTTTGAAAACCATGATGTGGAATAAACTTAAATAAAGATTATCCACTGACTACACAATCTGAAAATGCTCCATTTAATGTTTCTCATCAGAAGCACGTCAGCATTAGCACTACAGTGCTTACGATCCCTTTGCCTTGCACACCATTCAGCATCGCTGACCTGCCCAGGCAGTAATACCCTAGTCATTTTGATAACCAAAAATATCCACCTCTAAAAGTTTCTAAATACCCACTGAGGTGGTATTGCTTCCTTTAGAGAACCACTGGGCAAAATTTTAGGAAAATGTTTTCAGAAGTACTCTTCTGAATTACTATTCAATATTCCCAAAGGGAGCAAAACATTCAAGTTAACAGAAAATAGATTCTTTCTAATAGAAGAACTCTCAGTGCCAGGCTCTCACAAAAAGCAGCAATTATTTTCAAATGTTTCAAGGATAGAATACTAGGGATGTCTGTTAATTAATATAGGCATTTTTGAACCTCACACATCCTCAACACACAAATCAGATGGGCAATCGAGGGAATGGGACAAACCTTAAATGATTAAGATTTTGCATGGAACAAATTTTTTTTAAGTGAAATCTTACTATTAGGTCCCCTGCTTGAGCCAACAAGTAAGACATCAATAAAATCCCAAGTGTTCAAACTACTAGTCTTATAAATTTCCACTACTTTTAACAGAACACCAGCCTGATCAACACGAAGAAGAAACTGGAAAATGATGTTTCACAACTCCAGAGTGAAGTGGAAGAAGTAATTCAAGAATCACGCAATGCAGAAGAGAAGGCCAAGAAGGCAATCACTGATGTGAGCAAATGAGCATTTGTTTAATGATCCTTGTGTTACCTGCTATTACCAGGATTACTATATTGCTTTATTTACTAATTAGGCAGCCATGATGGCCGAGGAGCTGAAGAAGGAGCAGGACACCAGCGCCCACCTGGAGCGGATGAAGAAGAACCTGGAGCAGACGGTGAAGGACCTGCAGCACCGCTTGGACGAGGCTGAGCAGCTGGCCCTGAAGGGCGGGAAGAAGCAGATCCAGAAGCTGGAGGCCAGGGTGGGGCTCTCAATCTCTGAATCTGGGAAGGGAAAAAGTCACTCCCCAACCCTTCTCTCTTCTTGTATGTTGATTCCCATTCTTACCCTGGGGCTGAGGACATCCACCCAGTATCATCAGTAGGTCTTGAGTCAATTAATATCCCCCAAGACTGACTATATAAGTATCTTTCTGGATTGTAGGTACGTGAACTTGAAGGAGAGGTTGAAAGTGAGCAGAAACGTAATGCTGAGGCTATTAAAGGTTTACGGAAACATGAGAGAAGAGTA
The DNA here is from genome assembly GCA_006408695.1 of Aepyceros melampus. Classification (NCBI taxonomy): domain Eukaryota; kingdom Metazoa; phylum Chordata; class Mammalia; order Artiodactyla; family Bovidae; genus Aepyceros; species Aepyceros melampus. Next base: position 588,623 of record SJXQ01006972.1, on the reverse strand, counting down.
AAGGAACTCACCTACCAGGTAAGAAGAATAGCTTTCTAGAATATCCAGACTTTCTGCCCAAAGAAAACTTACTGACTGTGTGATACTCAAAAATAGCTACACATTAGCTTGATATATATAAGGGGAAAATGACACAATCACCTATCACAGGCACTCTTCTAAGCCACAAAAATCAGGAATACCTTTAAAAATAGCATAAGTGAGGAAAGAATATAGGTTTCAAGGCCAGGTCAACTGGTATTGGCCTCTCTTACTTTTTAAACTCTGATAGGTTACCTAACACTCACCTGTAAATTCTACTCACCAGAGCAGGGAGGTAAGGATTAAAGAATTGTATAACTCTCTAACATAGTGCCTGCATATTGTAGACATTTATCAAAAGTGGCTACTATTAATGCTATGAAGGAAGCCTCAGGGTCGACCACATTTACCCCAGGCCCACCTGCCATCATATCAAAGTGATTTATGTCACCACCTATAGTAGGTTTACTTTATTGGATTGAATGCAGACCATTTTTTTATTTAACTTCCGACTGAGGAAGACCGCAAGAATGTACTCAGGTTGCAGGACCTGGTAGATAAATTACAAGCGAAGGTGAAATCATACAAGAGACAAGCTGAGGAGGCTGTAAGTATCTTTAAGCCCTTGAAGGAAGAATAAAACTTCTGTGGTATTAAGAGAATGTTTTAATTAGAAAGAGACACAGATGTAAAGAACAGACTTTTGGACACTGTGGGAGAAGGCAAGGGTGGGATGATTTGAGAGAATAGCACTGAAACATGTATATAATCATATGTGAGATAGATTGCCAGTCCAGGTTCGATGCATGAGACAGGGTTCTCAGGGCTGGTGCACTGGGATGACGCTGAGGGATGGAATGGGAGGGGGGTTCAGGATGGGGAACACATGTATACCCATGGCTGATTCATGTGAATGTATGGCAAAACCCACGATATTGTAAAGTAATTAGCCTCCAATTAAAATAAATTAATTTTTAAAAAACCCAGGATTTATGACCAAAAAAAAAGAGACAAGAATATCTCATTCGTAAGAGATTATATAAATTTGAATTTACTCCCAAATTCTAATTATGGAATAAGATTTCAAGAGGAGATATTTTTATTATTAAGCAATTTGTAGGGGTTGGGGGGAAAAAAAGAAAATTCCAAATAACCCACCTTACTTGATAGCTGCAAAGAATCCCCAGTAGAATATCTAACACCATGATAAATATTCCTCTCCCTCTAGAAATGGGCAAAATCAAGTATTCCCAAAAGCCAAATAGAAGTCTTTTACCCCAGCTGACTCCTTCACTCACTAACCAGTGTCATCAGCAGAGGCTTATCCCTGCACACTTGCTACAGCAAATTGGGCTGTGTTGGAAGTTTCTCCAGCTTCATCTTTCCTGGTTGTTCCCCATTCTTCCAGACACAATGTTGTAGGTAGGAGATAAGAAAAGCGAACACAAAAGGGAGTGACAGGACAGAAATAAGTCCAGCCTACGGAGGGCATTACTTTCTTCCTAGCCCAATTTTTCTCCCATCTCTGTATACAGTCAAAACATACGGCAAAAAAAATTAAGTGGAATTTTCCCAAAGTTAATAATTTGATCTCACATTTACTTTCTAACCTCTGTGACCATAGACAGGTCTCTCCCTCCTTTCCACACAACCCATACCTGGTAAACTGATTTCCTATATACATGCATTGGGCGCAATGAGCCTGTCTCTTCCGTTTCAAAACTGTTCCTTCTTTCATTCTTTAGAGTAAAAAAAGTAATTGAAGCTACAAGTTCGGTCTGGATTTGAAGTCAAATATGACAAACAGACCATAAGAAAGAAGTATCTGAGTTGAGGAAATAATCCTGTTTTGTGACAAGTGCAGTAAGAACCACGAAGTCTAATTCTCACAACTTTATTCTTAGGAGGAACAATCCAACACTAACCTCGCCAAACTCCGCAAGCTCCAGCACGAGCTGGAGGAGGCCGAGGAACGGGCTGACATTGCCGAGTCCCAGGTCAACAAGCTGCGGGTGAAGAGCCGGGAGGTTCACACGAAAGTCAGCGCGGAGTGAACACACCTGCCTGGTGCTACCAAGGGCCTGAAGAAATGCACAAAATGTGCTGTTCTGGGGCACTCGCTTTGTGATGTTTTTTTCTCTTAATGTTGAATAAATAAAAACCATAATGAACTGATAAATTGAACCAGAGTGTCTTTTTTAATTTCCAAAATTACTTATTCTCAAACACAGTTCTCACCTAGCTGTTAGCTTTTAAACAGTATATATGGCTTTGCAGAACACTCAGTGTTTGTACCCTTCTCACCACCCAGCATCCCCTTTCCCATCTCCACCTCCACAATACACACACACACACACACACACCATTATCTTTTGCTGGACTTGATTCTATTAAATCTCTCAAGATTGTTACAAATTACTATGTAAAACACTCCCTGAGTGTCCTCCAGACAGGACCTATTCGTGCACCCGCTCCATACATCTTCTGTGTGCGGGGCCCTGCTCTCAGTTCTATGGTAACTGCCATGAACAAAGCGTAGCTCCTGCCCTCTAGTGCTTATATTCTATAAGGAGAGAAAGGCGATGAACAAATAGGAAGCTGTGTAATGTGTCAGATAAGTGCTGGTGAGAAATAAAAAAAATAATAAGAGGGAAGCAGTGTTTTGTAAAGAGGAGTTGAGGAAGGCCTCTTTAATAAGAACACATTTGAGCAGAGACCTAAGGAAGCAAGAGTGTTCCCGGCAGAGGAACAAAAGAATATGCAAAGGTCTGAAGCAGAGGCAGTTTGGCAGTTCCAGGGACAGGAAGGTGGCCAGCAGGGCTAGAGGAGAATCAGCAAGACAGGTACTGCATAAGAGAGGAAACCTGGGAGCCCAGAGATAATTCAGGGCCTGAGGGCCCCCTGAGGACGTGTGTCTTTACTCAAAGTGAGATGGAAAATTTTGGGAGGGTTTTGAGCAGAGGAGTGATATTAACATGCCTTTGAAAGAATCTCTCTGACTGCTGTGTTGAGAGTAGACTGAAGGAGGCAGAGGTAGAAACTGGGGAGACTAGTTAGGAGCCCACTGCAAAATAAAATATTAAAAAATGACAGTGGTTCAGACTAGAAAGATGGCACTGGGAGATGATGCAAAGCACATGGATTCTAGAGTACTGTGTAGTGTACATAGGATTTTCTGACAGATTGGAGAGATGAATGGGTCAGAGAGAACGAGAGAGAACTTCTGAGTAAAGGAACAATATTCATTACTTTGCCAACAATGGTCCATCTAGTCAAAGCTATGGTTTTTCCAGTAGTCATGTATGGATGTGAGAATTAGACTATATAAAGAAAGCTGAGCACTGAAGAATTGATGCTTTTGAACTGTGGTTTTGGAGAAGACTCTTGAGAGTCCCTTGGACTACAAGGAGATCCAATCAGTCAATCCTAAAGGAAATCAGTCCTGAATATTCATTGGAAAGAAAGCAGAAACTCCAATTCTTTGGCCACCTGATGTGAAGAACTGACTCCTTGGAAAAGACCCTGATACTGGGAAAGACTGAAGGCAGGAGGACAAGGGGATAACAGAGGATGAGAGGTTGGATGGCATCACCAACTCGATGGACATGAGTTTGGGTAGACTCCGGGAGTTGGTGATGGACAAGGAGGCCTGGCGTGCTGCAGTCTGTGGGGTTGCAAAGATTTGAACATGACTGAGCAACTGAACTGAAGACAAGAAAGATTTAGTCCAGGATAAACATGAGGTGTTTGGTCTCTAGAAAATAAGGAGGAAATAAAACAAAAATGCAATCTAGACAAAAATTGTACCTATGCATGCCTATTCTTCTTCATCTTCCACCATCCACTCTCCCCTGCCTCCCAACCCTATCAGCCCACACCTTCACAATACAAAAAGAACAGGCCACAATTTCATAAATGTCTAAAATTAATACAACAATTTAAAAGAAGAAAAATTTCTAAATACTCTCCTAAATAAAACTTTGGATCAAAGAAGGAACCAAAAGTAGAATCATAAAAACTGAATTAAACATAAGAGTAAATCTTTGTGACTTGGTTTACACAAAGATTTCTTAAATGCCAACACAAAAACACAAGCCATGAAAGAAAAAAATGATACTCTGGACTTCGTCAAAGTTTCTGCACCTTGAAAATCTCTATTAAGGAGAATGAAAAGAAAGCCACCAACTGAGAAAAAGTATCTGAAAATCATATTTCTGATAAAGGACTTGTGTCCAGAATACATAAAGAAATCTATCTTCACTAAAAAGAAATCACCCAATTTTTAAAGAACCAATATAAGACAAACATTTCACCAAAGAAAATATACAGAGAGCAAACAGGCATATGAAAAATGTCCAACATCACCAGTCATCAGGAGAATAGTAATTAAAACATAATGAGATATCACTGACACAGCTATTACAATGGCTAAAAATCCAAGTGTTAACCAAGAGGTGGAGAAACTGGACCTCTCACTCCTGCCAGGGGTCATGTAAAACAGCACAGTCACTTTGGAAAACAGTCTGCCAGTCTCTTAAAAAGTTAAGAAATTATCCATTTGTTCCAATCATTCCACTTTGATATATTTACTCAAAAGAATGAAAACCTATGTCCACACGAAAACCTGAACACAAATATTCACAGCATATTTATCGGTAACAGCCCCGAACTGAAAACAAACCAAATGAGCATCAACAGGTGAATGGGCAAACACATCATGGTAAATCCATATAATGTAATACTTGTTGTTTAGTAGCTAAGTTGTGTCCGACGCTGTGACCCCCATGGACTAGAGCACGCTAGGCTCTTCTCTCCTTGGGATTTCCTAGGCAAGAATACCGAAGTGGGTTGCCATTTCCTTCCTGTTCTAAAGAACAGGTGGGATTCTTTACCACTGAGCTACTAGGGAAGATTAAAATAAACTATTGAGAAACACACACACACACACCACCCCACACACAAACGGATGGATTTCAAAAGAATTTTTCTGAGTGAAAGTAGTCAGAGCACAAAGTGTAGACTCCATTACTCCATTGATACAAAATTCTAGAAGCTAAAAATGAAACTATAGTGGCCGAAAGCTGACCAGTACAGAGACAGCGATAGAGAGGTGGGATCTGTGGGAGGTACAAAAGGCAGTAAGACATGTTGCAAAGGCCCAGGAGAAAACTTTGGAGGATAAGGCACACGTCCATCATCTTGATTCAGATGATGGTGTCACAGTGTACACGTATGTCAAGACTCTTTAAATATGTATCATTTGTTATACATCAATTATATACCCATAAGGTGTTTAAAATTTTTCACTGTGGGGGAATTCCCTGGCAATCCAGTGGTTAGAACTCCACTCTCTCACTGCCAAGGGCTCCGGTTTAATCCCTAGTCAGGGAACTAAACTCCCATAACATGTGGGGTAGGGGTGGAGGGGAGCAAAAGAAGGAAATTTCATTGGGGAAATACTGCAATTGTAGTGTTTTGCAAAAATAATAATTAGGACACTGTATGTCTAACTTTAAAGCCAGAATTAAAATTTTGGATAGGAATCACGTGTATTTACCAGTTTGGGGAAAACTGACTTATTTACTATGTTGATTCTGCCAATTCATGAATAAGTTATGTTTTCCATTTATTTATTCTTTGATTTCTTTCTTTCTTGTTTTATAGTTTCCAGTATACAAGTCCTGTACATGTTTTGTTAGACTTACCTCTAAATTTTTCTTTTACTTTTTGTTTTTAAGCAATTGTAAATGGTATTATACCTTCAGTTTGGGGGGCGCACATGCTTATTGCTAGCTTAAAGAAATAAAACTGATATTTGTGTGTGTATCTTATATCTGGAAACCCTACTGAACTCATTTCATAGTTCTGAGTTTGGGGGGAAGGAAGTTCTTTGGGATTTTTACATAGACAATCACGTGCCTCAGAAAACAATCACTTAAAGTGAATCTAAATTAAAACTAAGTCCAAAATTACACAGTAAATTATGAGGAAAAAGTCTGGGGTTTTATCTTTTTTTTTTTTTTTTTTTAGTCCAACCAGTTTATTGCTACTAAACCATCACCCTCCACCCTCATGCACACATGCTCAGTCATGTAACCCCATGGACTGCAGCCAACCAGTCTCCTCTGTCCATGGACTTTTCCAGGCAAGAATACTGGAGTGGGTTGCCATTTCCTTCTCCAGGGGGTTTTATCTTAAAATCAAAACAAGATTTCATTGGTGGCGCAAAGGATAAGAATCTGCCTGCCAATGCAGGGGACATGGGTTCCACCTATGGTCTGGGAAGATTACACATGCCTCGGAGCAACTAAGCCTGTACGCCACAACTACTGAAGCCCACAAACCTAGAGCCTCTGCAACAAGAGAAGCCACCGTGGTGAGAAGGCCAAGCAAAGCAATGGAGACCCAGTGAAACCAAAAATAAATAATAAAAATCAAGGCAGAAGTACTGAAATAAATTTATTCGCTCTTGTACTTCACAGGATTTATGCTGTAACTGCATCTCTGCTAACTCTTAGAACAAAGAATGAATCCGTGTTGGAGTCAAGAGGAAAGAGACATAGTTCCCACAATCTTGCATGATATGGCACCCTTTATGTTTGATTTTCGAAATCCATCATAAAGAACGTCTTTTGCAGCAACACAACAACGAAAAAAGTGTGATGCCTTCATTGCCTTCCTAATCTTTGATCCTAAACTTACTCTCTCCTGAAACACTTACTGGATCATTGCCTTTGTCCATTTTCAGAGCTTTAATCATTAACTAGTTCAATGCTGCTGCAACAGTGGAACTGTTTTGAGAAATTCAAGCAGATTTCTAATAGCACTTTCATCAGCCTCAGGGAATTCTGTAAGTTTTGCAGTATTTGTCGTTTTATTTTGCAATCATGCTGCATTGCCTATTGTATGTTTCCAACAGCTGATGATCAGCATGATCACATACCACAAGAAGGAATAACAGATCTGACTCTATATTAAATCTGTTTCTTTTACTTTAACATTTTGTATTCTATAGCTTTTGCTGCAAGATAGGAATGTTTCCTGTAGCTTGAAATATGTAAGCCCACTCTCAAGGCTCTGACCTTTAAGGGTATAACACTTTTCCATTTGTATAGAGATAAAAAGTTGCAAAACAGAGAATAACATTTATCTTGTGGAGGTTCACAGGAACATCATGACCTGACCTACATGGACAGCTGCAAGAACAAAGGAGTCCAACACTAAGAAGTTTGCAACAACCAATCACACTCCCTTCCCTTTTAGTATAAAAGAAGCCTGAATTCTAACTCAGGTAAGATTGTTCTTGGCGGTACTGGTCAACCACCTTCTCAGTTTGCTAACTTTCTGAATAAAGTTACTATTCGTTGCCCAACAACTGTCTCTCAATTATGGGCCTCTCATGTGGCAAGTAATATGAGCTTGGACTTGGGACAATCATTAGTAAATACTTTTTGGTTTTTTATGCAATATCATTATGGTGGAGACAGTAATGACAGGCACTGCACTATAGCAAACCTGAAAACATCCATTGCCTTTGCTCCGGAAGTCTATTATATGAATTTCATAAAGATATACATAAACACATGTGCACAAGTTTACTAGAATATTATGATGCAGAACAAGAGTTAATATCATAAGAATTTCCATAATCTAATAAGCTGTAAAGCATAACACAAAACCATGCTTACAGGCTGATATCCCAACTGTGTATTTGTTTAAAAACATGTTTTTTTAATTTTAAAAAATATTTATGTGTTTACAAACATAGGCAGAAAATGTGTAAAAGGACTTACACCCAATTTAGGTAGAGATTACCTCTATGTTAAAATCTAAGAGTGATTTAAATTTTTCTTTCAGTATGTTTGATTATATTTTTCCATCTTTCTACAATGTGTACCTTAGTTTTGAAATTGTTTTAAAAGTTCCTTAAAAGAAATACAATAAATAAAAGGAACTTGCTTCTTAAGATGCCTTCATATCCACTTCTCATCAAAGACATGGGTATAACTGACAAGAGAAAGGTGAAGAGGAGTGGGTCATTTGATGCATAAGAGCATTAACACAACTGCTAAAAGCTGCTGCCTTTCATCCACACTCTCGCTAAGGATTAACATTCCAGTGCTAACGCAACAGCTGTCAGTGAGCAAACTTAAATTCTACCTCCTGGCTGTGACAGGTTTGGGTGCATGTTACACACACCAGTGTCCCCAGGCAACTTCACTGCCGACTTAAGTGGGTCACATTTTCCTAAGTAGGAAGCAGAAGAATCAGCTGTGGGCAGATGGAAAGAACCTTACTTAAGGGTGGAATTTACCAGCCTGATTCCTCCCTCCTGGCTCCAAGCCCCACCAAGATGCTGCTTCCGGAGAGAAGAGAGAAAAAGAAAACCTCTTCGCTGATGAAGAAGAAAAATATCCCCCTTGGGGAACACACCCCAAACGTGACTTTTTTTAAATTACAGTAGCCTGACCTTCACAAGAGGTCAGGCTACTTTCTCAGCTCCTCACAAAATCTATGGCTTACGGCTCTCGCTCAGGGAAACTGAGGCACAACACAGTGGGAGCCCTCAAATTATAAAGAATATCATTAAGAGCATGGATGCGAAAGGTGGTACCTTCTGAGAAACAGACTCAAATTTTTTTTCTAGCATATTCAGATAAGTAATTCAATTGATACCCACAATATTAATACCCCAAAATGGATTTAGCTTATCCTAGGTATATGGATAAGCAATGTAATAACATGCCTATAAATGCACTGAAAAGCTTCAAATGGAATTTGATGACTGGAAAATTTTCAAAAATTTCCTTGAGGCCCAGTCACCAAGATCCGGGCATTCAAATTCACCCTCTATGTCTGGTTTCACACCCTCTTCTTACCACACACGGTTACTCTCTGGAATCTCAGAGAGAATGAGGAAGGCCTTCCTCTCTCACATACTCACAAACACAACACTCACCAGCCAAGCTCCACCACAGGTTTCAGGCTGGTTCCAACAATGGAGGCATTGTTTTGGCCTTTCCAGAAGACGTCATGGAATGCGAAGTCAAGTGGGCCTGAGGAAGCATCACTACAAACAAAACTAGAGGAGGTGATGAAATTCCAGTTGAGCTATTTCAAATCCTAAAAGATGGTTGGATGGCATCACCAACTGAATGGACATAAGTTTGAGTAAACTCCGGGAGTTGATGATGGACAGAGAGGCCTGGCATGCTGCAGTCCATGAGGTCCCAAAAAGTCAGACACGAATGATCGACTGAACTGAACTTTGGCCTTTCCTTCCTCCCAGGATGCCCTGGGGCCCACTCCTCCCAGGATGCCCTAGGCATACTCCTCCCAAAATGCCCTTGTGCACTGGAAATGAACTCCTCACGTCTCTGGGAAATTGAAACCTGATTTCTTCCCAGTTGTTATTGGGGGCTTCTCTTCAAGTCCAGGGCTACTGATTTTTTCTCGTGTTTTAAATATTGTGTTCCACTCACCTACCCCTAACTAGCTCTTAAGCTTTCTGAGAGAACCAACTGCTAATCCCTGATGCCTGGAGCAGTGTCTTTATAAGCCATTTGTTAAATGAAGAGCAGGTGTTAAATTGTTGTTTGAAAGAATGAAGCAAAGCTAAGTAGAAAAAGAGCAGATTAGAAACAAGAGACAGAGCCAAAGCAAAAACAACACCCAGTTGTGGATGAGACTGATGATAGCAGCAAGGTCGATGCTGTAAAGAGCAATACTGCATAGGAACCTGGAATAGTAGGTCTATGAATCAAAGCAAATTGAGTGAGCATCGACATTTTAGGAATCAGCGAAATAAAATGGACTGGAATTTAACTCAGATAACCGTTATATCTACTACTGTGGGCAAGAATCTCTTAGAAGAAATGGAGTAGCCATCACACTCAACGAAAGAGTCTGAAATGCAGTACTTGGAATGAATCTCAAAAGCAACAGAATGATCTCTGTTAGTTTCCAAGGCAAACCATTCAATATCACGGTAATCCAAGTCTAAGCCCCAACTAGTTATGCTGAAGAAGCTGAAGAAGCTGAATCTGAACAGTTCTATGAAAACCTACAAGACCTTCTAGAACTAACACTCCAAAAGGATGTCCTTTTCATTATAGGGGACTGGAATGCAAAAGTAGGAAGTCAAGAAACACCTGGAGTAACAGGCAAATTTGGCCGTGGAGTACAGAATGAAGCAGGGCAAAGGCTAATAGAGTTTTGCCAAGAGAATGCAGTGGTCATAGCAAACACCCTCTTCCAACAACACAAGAGACGACTCTACACATGGACATCACCAGACGGTCAATATCGAAATCAGATTGATTATATTCTTTGCAACCAAAGATGGAGAAGCTCTATACAGTCCTCAAAAACAAGACTAGGAGCTGACTGTGGCTCAGATCATGAACTCCTTATTGCCAAATTCAGACCTAAATTGAAGAAAGTGGGGAAAACCATTAGACCATTCAGGTATGATCTAAATCAAATCCCTTACAATTTTACAGTGGAAGTAAGAAATAGATTTAAGGGACTAGATCTGATAGCGTGCCTGATGAGCTATGGATGGAGGTTCATGACACAGTACAGGAGAAAGGGATCAAGACCATCCCCAAGAAAAAGAAATGCAAAAAAGCAAAAATGGCTGTCTGAAGAGGCCTTATCTGTGAAAAGAAGAGAAGCTAAAGGCAAAGAAGAAAAGGAAAGATATACCCATTTGAATGCAAAGTTCCAAAAATAGCAAGGAGAGATAAGAAAGCCTTCCTGGGTGATCAATGCAAAGAAATAGAGGGGAAAAAATAGAATGAGAAAGACTAGATTTCTCCAAGAAAATTAGAGATAGCAAGGGAACATTTCATGCAAAAAATGGGCTCAATAAAGGACAGAAATGGTATGGACCTAACAGAAGCAGAAAATATTAAGAAGAGGTGGCAAGAATACACAGAAGAACTGTACAAAAAAGATCTTCATGACCCAGATAATCACGATGGTTTTATCATTCAACTAGAGCCAGACACCCTGGAATGTGAAGTCAAGTGGGCCTTAGGAAGCATCACTACAAACAAAGCTAGTGGAGGTGATAGAATTCCAGTCAAGCTATTCCAAATCCTAAAAGATGATGCTGTGAAAGTGCTGCACTCAAAATCCCAGCAAATTTGGAAAACACATCAGTGGCCACAGGACTGGAAAAGGTCAGTTTTCATTCCAATCCCAAAGAAAGGCAATGCCAAAGAATGCTCAAAATACCTCACAGTTGCACTCATCTCACCACATGCTAGCAAAGTAATGCTCAAAATTCTCCAAGCCAGGCTTCAACAGTTTGAACCACAAACTTCCAGATGTTCAAGCTTGTTTTAAAAAAGGCAGGGGAACCAGAGATCAAATTGTGAACATCTGCTGGATCATGGAAAAAGCAAGAGATTTCCAGAAAAACATCTACTTATGCTTTCTTGACTATGCCAAAGCCTTTGACTGTGTAGATCACAATAAACTGGAAAATTCTGAAAGAGATGGGAATACCAGACCACTTAACCTGCCTCTTGAGAAACCTATATGCAGGTCAGGAAGCAACAGTTAGAACTGGACATGGAACAACAGACTGATTCCAAATAGGGACAGGAATATATCAAGGCTGTATGTTGTCACCCTGCTTATTTAACTTATATGCAGAGTACATCATGAGAAACGCTGGGATGGATAAAGCACAAGATGGAATCAAAATTGTCAGGAGAAACATCAATAACCTCAGATGTGCAGAAAAAGCATTCTTATGGCAGAAAGCAAAGAAGAACTAAAGAGCCTCTTGATGAAAGTGAAAGAGGAGAGTGAAAAAGTTGGCTTAAAACTCAACATTCAGAAAACTAAGATGATGGCATCTGGTTCCATCACTTCATGGAAAATAGACGCAGCAACCCTGACAGACTATTTTTGGAGGCTCCAAAATCACTGCAGATGGTGATTGCAGCCATGAAATTAAAAGATGCTTGCTTCTTGGGAGAAAAGTTATGACCAACCTAGACAGGTTATTAAAAAGCAGAGACATTACTTTGCCAACAAAGGTCCATCTAGTCAAAGCTCTGATTTTTCCAGTAGTCACATATGGATGTAGGTTGGACTATAAAGAAAGCTGAGTGCCGAAGAATTGATGCTTTTGAACTGTAGTGTTGGAGAAGACTCTTGAGAGTTCCTTGGACTGCAAGGAGATCCAACCACTCCATCCTAAAGGAAATCAGTCCTGAATGTTCACTGGAAGGACTGATGCTGAAGCTGAAACTCCAATCCTTTGGCCACTTGATGCAAAGACTCACTCGAAAATACCCTGATGCTGGGAAAGGTTGAAGGGAGGAGAGGAAGGGGATGACAGAGGATAAGATGGCTAGATGGCATCACCAACTCAATGGGAATGGGTTTGGGTGGACTCTGGGAGTTGGTTATGGACAGGGGGGCCTGGTGTACTGCAGTCCATGGGGTCGCAAAGAGTCAGACACAAATGAACGACTGAACTGAACTGAGAGGACCAGCCCTCAACAGAGAATAAGGAAGAATGCGTGGGTGCATGTTTAATCACTCAGTTGTGTGCCATTCTTTATCACTGATGGACCGTAGCCCTCCATGCTCGCTATCCATGGGATCTTCCAGGCAAGATACCTGAGTGGGTTGCCATTTCCTTCTTCAAGAGATCTTCCTGACTCAGGGATTGAACCCACATCTCCTGCATTGGCAGGTGGATTCTTTACCACTAAGGCACTTGGGAAGCCCTATGGGAAGAATAAAGCTAGCTTGTAGTAACAGCTGGCATGTAAAACCCTATATCCTTAGCTGCATTTGCAAGACTTTAACTATCTGGCCCGTGGCCACTTCTGCAAGTTCATTCCTTACTACAGTATTTCTGGCTCTTTTCATTCCTTCCCCACTGGCCTTTATTCTGTTCCTGTGCAGCCAAGCTCCCCTCCCAAAGAGCTGGCGTTTGTCTCCTCTGCCTGAAATACTGTGCCTGGTTGATATTCTCCCAGCTTGCTCCTTCAATAAATGTCTGCTCAAACATCACATCTTCAGAGAAACCTTCCCTGATTGATCTATTTAGACACCACACAGCCACTGTTTCCTTATCCTAATTTTTCTTTCCTTCAGAGAATTTATCACTAATTGACATTTGATGTCTGTTGTCCCCACATACACACACCAAAATAGAATTTCCAGGAAGGCAAACTTTGCCTGTTCTGTTCACTTAAAATCTTCTCAGCATGTGGTAAGTCCTCAGTGATTGTTTGATGAATAAACAATTGAATGAGTGTGTTATAGTTTATTTTTTTAATATAAATTTATTTATTTTAATTGGAGGCTAATTATTTTACAATATTGTATTGGTTTTGCCATACATCAACATGAATCTGCCATGGGTGTATACGTGTTCCTCATCCTGAACCCCCCTCCCTCCTCCGTCCCCATACCATCCCTCTGGGTTATCCCAGTGCACCAGCCCCAAGCATCCTTTTTCATGTATTGAACCTGGACTGGTGATTCATTTCATATATGATATTATACATGTTTCAATGCCATTCTCCCAAATCGTCCCACCCTCTCCCTCTCCCACAGAGTCCAAAAGACTGTTCTATATATCTGTGTCTCTTTTGCTGTCTCGCATGCAGGGTTATCATTACCATCTTTCTAAATTCCATATATATGCATTAGTATACTGTATTGGTGTTTTTCTTTCTGGCTTACTTCACTCTGTATAATAGGCTCCAGTTTCATCCAGCTCATTAGAACTGATTCAAATGTATTCTTTTTAATGGCTGAGTATACTCCATTGTGTATATGTACCACAGCTTTTTTATCCATTCATCTGCTGATGGACATCTAGGTTGCTTCCACGTCCTGGCTATTATAAACAGTGCTGCGATGAACATTGGGGTACACGTGTCTCTTTCAGTTCTGGTTTCCTCAGTGTGTATGCCCAGCAGTAGGATCACTGGATCATAAGGCAGTTCTAGTTCCAGTCTTTTAAGGAATCTCCTGTAGTTTTAAAATTAGCAGTTCCACATGTGATTTTTATCACTATCCTGGCTTGGTGACAGATCTCAGCTGGTTCCATTCAACCTCATCTTTACTATCATACCCTCAACAACCTTTTGGGTAGAGTGATAAATTTATCTGAGTTTGCCAAGGACTGTCCTGATTTTAAAACTGAAAGTCTCAGGAATCTCTTCAAATCCAAGCAAATTAGGAAGAGGATCACCCTGTTGGAGGTATCCAGGCTTCATCTTCCTTCGTTTGATTTATTGTTGTGTGTGGTGTTGAGGGGCAAAGGGGTAACTTAAGAATGTTCTGAGGGGATTCCCTGGTGGTCCAGTGGCTAGGATTCTGCACTTCTACTGAAGGGGGTGTGGGTTTGATCCTCGGTCGGGTAACTAAGATCCTGCATGCTGCACAGAAAAGCAAAAAAAAGAAAAAGATGTTTTGTGCCATATGAACAAGAAATTGGGTGGGATGGGAGGACTGGATGAATAACAGTCAGGCTGTGGTCAGCTGGTGAGCCTTACCAAACAACAACAAAAAAGATATGAAAGAACAACATAGAAGACATTGTCCTGACTTCCAGAGCCAACTGGCACTGGCAGTGGTTGGTACATTCTCTAGAGAAAGCTCCTGGCTTCTGAGTCTCAGGCTTGCCTGTTGACATGGTCTCACCCACTCTGTGTCACTTGCAAAAACTAGCCTATGATGCATTCATTAACTCAGTTGTCACAAAAAGCCCATGAGTTAGGTATTATTATTAGCCCCATTTTACAGATAAAGAAACTGAGGCCCAGAAAAGTAGAATAGTTTTGCCTATTGCCCAAATTCACATAGTTTAAAAAGTGAAGTCAGGATGTGAACCCCAGAATTCTGACTCTCAAAGTCCACTCTAAGTGACTAATTATGAAGATTTTAACAATGTAAATATACATTTGGGCTCTGCCCAGCAAAGTTTTTGATCGTGGTTTAGAAAAATATTTTTATTATAGAATAAAATGGTATGAAATTTTAAGAAATGTTATTAATCATGAACAACAAGGTTCTACTGTATAGCAGAGGGAACTATATTCAATCTTGTGATAAACAATAACAGAAAAGAACATGAAAAAGAATGTATGTATAACTGAATTGTGTTGCTGTACAGCAGAAATTAACACACTGTAAATCAAGTATAATTTCAAATAAAAATTTTAAAAAGTAATCAATCATGCTTTCCTTTGTTCTAATGAGGCTTTAAGCAACTGAAGTAATCAAAGCACAACATTAAAGGTCAAATGATGGAGACTTTAACTCTCACAGCCATCAGTCAAAGTCATGAGGCCAGATTGAGGGAGGTCTTCAGTTTACTGAGCAGGCTAATTGGTAGAATTTCTTTTCTGGGCACAATGTTCCCAAGTCATGAACACATGCTCTCCAGGATGTTTTCAGAGAAGGATGCCTGGTTTGTGTGCAATTCTGAGAAGTGTGTATAATTCTGAGAACATTAGTGTCTTACAGGATCTTGCAAAGCCAGAAGCAGCTGTCTTGTAGTGAAAACACAAACTGGACTTGTTCTAGTTCCCACTCTGCCACTTACTAGCTGTATGACTAGTCACTTAATCTTGCCAAGCCTCAGTTTTCCCACCTGTAGAACTGATACATCTATGTCCTCATTGACTAAAGGAAAATCAATTTAAACAATTCTCTGGATAATCTTCTATCAACTTTTTGTTTTGCAAAAATGAATGCTAGCAGTGCAGAAGGTTGTCTTTGCACTGGGCTTCCCAGGTGGCACTAGTGGTAAAGAACCTGACTGTCGATGCAGCGGAATCGAGAGACGTGGGTTTGTCCCTGGGTCAGGAAGATCCCCTGGAGAAGGAAATGGCAACCTGCTATAGTATTCTTGCCTGGAAGATTCCATGGACAGAGGAGCCTGGTGGGCTAAGTCCTTGGGGTCACAAAGAGCTGGGCACGACTGAGCACACACACACACTGGAAAATCTCCCATCAGCTTTTCTCTTTGCAAAATTGAAGTGCATAAACGCTAGCAGTGCAGAAGATTATGTGTTGCACTTGAAAGTGTTCTGAACTAGCACTCCTGGATCTGAGAGTTAGATGGAAAAGATTTTGTTTAATTAATTAAGATTAATTAGGTAACCTGTCCGGCACCTCAATTTCTGATTCTGTAATGTCAGAGTTCGATTAGGTAATAATATTCAAGGCAATATTCTAGTTCTGCAAGCTAACATTCTCACTCAATGTTTTTAATTAGGTGATTAAATATAAATTTGTATCCTTCACAAATGTACCTGTCCTGTGACTTTTGCCCAGAAATTTCTGTTCCTGGTGGCAGGGGAACTTATCGCTGCTTTGTGATATTTCATCTGTTACATAAGCTTTCAGATGGTTGTGAGGGGTGAGGGTGATCCTCCTATTAGGACAATTAATTGCCCTTTCTTCTCAAGTAGCCCTCCAAGCAACGACCTTGATTACACTTGCTTTCTGGGCCTCTCTAGTTGGCCCTGCTACCGCTTTCTCCATCCAAATCATTTCCTCTGAATGCACCTCCTATAGTGATTGGTGGAGAGATTTGCCCCCAGGGAAATCAGGAAAACTTTTTCCTCCTCCTTGACACCTGTCACTCCTTAATCCTCGCCTTCAGTGCTTCCACCCCCGCCATCCTGCTGACATTCATGTCCGGATCACCTCTGTGACTGACCCAATGCCCCTTTCATGGTCCTCCTTTTCTCCATCTTGCCTGTAGAGCCTTTTATTATATCCTCTCTTGAAAACACCACTTCCCTTGAGTTATTTTGACACAAATAAAGTCCCCGTCACTTTAGAGTTGACAAAATGATTTTGTCACAAGACGGAAAAAACCCTCATGGAGAGAAGAGTCTTGAAGTTGGGAGAGATGGAACGATGCCGTGGGTGTGAGCTACGGACTACTATGCCAATTTAAAAAATAAATTCATATTTCCCCCTTCAGTATTGCTCCTGGGCTGGTGTCATGCCCCTAGATTTCTAGGCTGCTGTGAAGGCTGGATGAAAGGCAGGAGTCTCTGATTCCATTTCCCTCCTCAAACCCAGCGTCATCAAAGTCCTGTTGGTCCTGCCTTCAGGGTATCCCTTGGGTTTTCTCTTTCCTTTTACATCTCATTTCTGTCCTGCTGAATCAAGGCCCTTTTTGTTTTCCACTATGATTATTTTTTTATATTCAATGGAAATATATATTGCTTGCTAAGCCACTTCAGTCGTGTTCGACTCTTGACAACCCTATAGACTGTAGCCCCACAGGCTCCTGTGTCCATGAGATTCTCCAGGCAAGAATACTGGAGTGGTTTGCCATTTCCTTCTCAAGGCAAGTAGATATTACTTGTATGTTTAATATGGACCTCCCAGGTGGCAGTGGTAAAGAACCCACCTGCCAATGCAGGAGACATAAGGGACATGGGTTCAATCCCTGGGTCAGGAAGATCCCTAAAGAAGGAAACGGCAACCCACTCCACTATTCTTGCCTGGAGAATCCCATGGACAGAGGAACCTGGCAGGCTACAGTCCATAGGATCACAAAGAGTCAGACAAAACTAAAATGACTTAACACACATGTATATTTAATAAATATATTGAGTGGATTTTAAGATATTAATATAATGTGGGGTAGGGCCTCAAAAAATAAGTCTTGAGCTCAGAGAGATCTTCTATTGGCAAACATATTCCTTTCACCTCCTAGGGTTCTCTCTCTCTCTCTTTTTTTTTGGGCCAGGCCTAAGTGTGTGTGTGTACGTGTGTGTGTATGTATTTACATTTCCGCTTAAAAACCTTGAAACATTCTCCAATCATCTCAGAATAACACCCTGATTCCTTCCAGGGGCATCAGGAGCCCATCAGAACAAGCCCAGCCCACTTCTCCAGCCTCACCTCCATGTGACCCCTAACCCTTCCCTCTAGGCTTGCCTAGTCCACCTTCCTGAACACCTTCCTGAAATCTTGTTTCTAACCACAGTCTCTGCAATCCTCCACAGTCCCTCAGCCTGAAACCTCCTCCCTGCGCTCTCAAAATCTCCCTCCTCTAAGAGAGAGTAGAGGACAGAAGAAAAAGTCAGGCTTTGGAACCAGACACCAGGGATGCCACTTCTGGCTCCACTGTGTACAAGCTGTGGGGCCTTTTGGTCAATCACTTGACCCCCTTAGGCCTCAGTTTTCCATGTGGACAACAGAAATAATAATGATTATTATTAGTACTTAATAATATAACCCCCTAAGGCTTGCAGAGAAAATAAACATAATAAAACATACAAAATTTGTGACCCTATGGACTGTAGCCCACCAAGCTCCTCTGTCCATAGGGTTCTCCAGGCAAGAATACTGGAGTGGGTAGCCATTCCCTTCTCCAGGAGATCTTCCTGACCCAAGGATTGAACCTGGGTCTCCAGCATTACCAGCAGATTCTTTACCATCTGAGTTACCAGGGAAGCCCCTGTAAACCGGAAAGAATTATAAAAAGCATTATTATCATCATCTCCACAGTCACCAGCCCCTTCAGAGCTCTCCTCTCTTCCGAAGTGGTATCATTTCATTAGTAAGAACTCTGATAATATTTTGCATACACAACACACCTTATGGGTTTCAAACACCTTGTCCAATCATCTAATCCACTGGGCATCCCACTCATCTTGGCACTAAAGTTTACCTTGGAAAAATAAATTGTACTTTTTGTGTCTTTGTACTCTCTTCCCATGTCCATTACCAACCACCTCCTTTGGGGCAGAGTCCCTATTTCATGTCTCCATTCCTCAATATGCCAGCACTCAAAAGTGCTGGGCTGGCTAAAGTGAAAGGTTATAGGCATTGGCTCTAAAGCCAGAGAGGATTTGAATGCCATTTCTGCCACTTGCTGGTTGCGTGGCCTTAGCAGGTTACTGAAACTCTCAACGGCCCAATTTCTTCAGCCATAAAATGGGGATGATGTTAGCACCTACCTCCCAAAACTATTACAAAGCGTAAGTGAGCCAATATGGATAAAGCCTGGGTGCGTGGTGAGTTCTTAATAAATATAAACTCTTATGCTTAAGTGAGTCTCAGTCTGATTCCATTCTTTTCCACTTTACCGCTCCAACCCTCTTTCAATACAGATTCCCCATGAATTGTCTTGATTGGTTTATTCATAGGAACAACATTTACTGAGCATCTGCTACGTACAAAAGAGGCTGTCCCTTGAATTAAAGCAGCTGTGTGTTTGCCTGATAGCTCTCTGTTGCTTTATTCTGGGCCAAATGTTGCTAAGAAACAGACAAGTCTATGGACTGCAGTCTTCAGCCTTCTGTTCTCGTTTTCTTGAGCAGGGAGTAAGATGGTGTTCCAACAGCACATCATTAGTTACAAGAAAGTTCTTCATGGTTCTTTACTGGTAGGCTTCTCAGATTCCTTACCATGCTAATATTTATGGTGAATTTCCAATAGCAGGGGATAGAGTTGGCCACATTTCCCGAACTCATTTAACCACAGAACCTTTTATTTCACAGTTTCTCTCAGAATCAGCATTCTGTCAAATCTGCTTTACAAAATGCTATTGTGGAAGTTTTATTCCTATCTGCTTCTTCCTCTGCCTACAGTTTCATTTTCACTAATGCACACTGTCATTTGGAAATGCCTTACTTACTTGAGACTACCCACTGGAAAACTAGTAAGTAAGTAAGTAAAGTCACTCAGTCATGTCCGACTCTTTGTGACCCCATGGACTGCAGCCCACCAGGCTCCTCAGTCCACGAGATTCTCCAAGCAAGAATACTGGAGTGGGTTGCCATTTCCTTCTCCAGGGGATCTTCCTGACCCAGGGATCGAACCTGGGTCTCCCGCATTGGAGGCAGACGCTTTAACCTCTGAGCCACCAGGGAAGTCCACCACTGGAAAACTAGAGAATCTTTTTTAATTTAGGATAGTTGATTTGGGCTTCCCCAGTGGCTCAGGGGTAAAGAATCCACCTGCAGTGCAGGAGTTGCAGGAGGTGCAGGTTCGATCCCTGGGTTGGAGGAGGGCATGGCAATTCACTCCAATATTCCTGCCTGGAGAATCCCATGGACAAAGGAGACCGGCTGGTTACAGTTCACAGGATCGCAAAGAGTCAGACACAACTGAAGCGACTTAGCACACAGGCACGCATAGTTGATTTACAATATTGTGTTAGTTTGGGCTATATGGCAAAGTGATTCAATTATCTTTTTTCAGATTATATTCCATTATAGGTTATTACAAAATATTGAATATAATTCAGTACACATTGATCATATATGACATAAACAAGTCAGACTGTATTACTGTAAAAGGCTCTAACTTCTAATATGTATGGTTATTCCTACATATTCAAGCATCACTTCCGTCTCAGCCAAAAAAAAAAAACCTATGCAAACATAAGAGCTGTCACACAGACTATGTATTTTCATTCGAATTTCTAGAACTTTACAATATTTTTTTTTTAATTTAAGCCTGCTCTTAATTTTATAATGGGGCTTCCCAGGTGGCTCAGTGGTAAAGAATCTGCCTGCCAATACAGGAGACACAGGACATGCAGGTTCAGTTCCTAGGTCGGGAAGATCCCTTTAAGAAGGAAATGGCAACTCACTCCAGAATGCTTGCCTGGGAAATCCTATGGACAGAGGAGTCTGATGGGCTCTAGTCCACGAGGTCACAAAGAGTTGGATGTGACTGAGAGACTAAGCACAACACAGCAGAAATCATCATATTAAGTGGAAGTAAGCCAGACAAATATCATGTGAGGTGGCATATATGTGAAATCTAAAAAAAAAAAAAAAAATTTGATACATACAAACTTATATACAAAACAGAAATAGACCCACAGACATAGGAAACAAATCTATGGTTACCAAAGGAGGAAATGGAGGGAGAAGAGAATAAATTAGGAATTTGGGATTAACAGATACACACTACTATATAGAAATAGATAAACAACAAGGACCTAGTATATAGCACAAGGAACTATACTCAATATTTTCTAATATAAGGGAAACAAATCTGAAATATAAATACACACACACACATATATATATATAACTGAAACACTTTGCTATATACCTGAAACTAACACAATATTGTAAATCAACTATACCTCAATTTTTTTAATGTTAAAAGAAAAGAATAGATGTGTTAAATGGCCAATATTATGTTTTCCGGAAATTTCTGAGAGGAGGCACACACTATCTCATGTTTACAGTCCTTGGTAAAGAAGACATAGTTAGTATCCATGCTATTGATCACCCATTGCTTGACAATTCATCCTGTGTCTCTGCCCTTCACTGACCTTCTCAACACACTCTGCCCCAGTTCCAGTCAGTCCCTAGTACTCTCTAAGTCTCAAAGATCTGTGTCCAACGTCAAAATCCCTACGCAGCTGACTTGGCATTACACAGCCTCCGCTGGTCATTTATCCAAGTAACTTAACAAGAGTGAGAGATCAGTGCTACGACGCATTTACATCTAACAAGTAAATGGTGATCCCCAAATATAGCCAAGCTAGAGCGCTGGGCTTGCAGATTTGGGGGTATAAAGGGAGCCCGGGGGGTCACGCTTCTGAAATCGCTTTGACCGCAGCATCGTGAGGTAAGTGCTCACAAGTGCCCACTTTTTTGCTCCATGTCACTCTGACTATACCTGATTAGGTTATGTGGAAAGAAGAAGAAAAAGCAATACAGTAGCCTTTGCTGAGGACCTAGGGCAAGGAACTGTGTTAAGGGCAGTACAGAAGACCAGATGACAAAGCCTTTCCAGAAGCTTCTACAAGGAGTAAAAAGACAAGAATATAAGCAATTATGAGACCAAAAAAATTGCCTTGCAGGATATGAAGCTGAATACAATGCATACTTACCCCTCTAATTGTTTAGGTCAATATTATAACATGCAGTCAGCAAATTAACCTGCTAATTTGTGATATCTCTTCTGCAATTGCCTTGAACTATTATTTGAATTTTGTGATCATTTAAATGTTTTTCTTATGTCAAGATTTCTGGAAGATAATTGTGGGAAGAAATCCTCTCATGCATTTTATCCATCTCAGACTACATCCTTAGTCTGCTTATGAATGACTGGTTTCCAGATTGCCCTTGCACGATGTGCCCAGTGGACTTTGGGCTGGGTCACGTCTGACCCTGCAGGAGCATCTCTCAGAAGAGACTTGTGAGGCTTTGATTTCTGGCCATCATCTTTATCAGAAAGCCTCCTGTCATACATTCACAGAGCTAAGAGGAATCTTGAGATTTTCTTATCTGTCTCATTTGACAGAAGGGAACCAAAGCCCAAAGAAATTACAACAGCTACTTTACAGAACTGGCATTAGAAACCTAAAGTTCGGCCTCCAAGTCTGGTTTCTTTTGAACTGAGGGTCCAAAATAAAATACTTAATCATTTAATTGTTTCTGGAAAAATGTGGGAGAATTCTAGGATATAGCTAGAAATCTTTTAAAGACTCAGAAAAGATAAAAGGAAGCAACCAAAGTAGTAAAGCAAGTGTTGAAATGTCTTTTTCTACCTAAATGGTATTTCATGACATAATTCCTTGATTCTATAGAAGTACTCTATGGCAAATGGGAGGCTGAAGTCAGATTTTATATGGAAAATTATTCAGACTCTTATGATACCTTGAGATCTTCATGCAGGTTATAAACTTGTGAACTGAGGTTAGTCCCAGATAAGTTATTAGCTGACATACCTTCATCTTCTCCAATGGAATATAGGATATTTAAGAGAGTGCCCTTCCTAGACCTCTTAAAGAAGTCTTGCCTATAATTCACAACTTTTCTCCCATTGCCAAAGAACTCAACTAACTGATGTAAAGATTCAGGTAACAGTCTGGATGATTCTTCCTCTTCCTTTCTTCCCTGACCCCTCACAGCCCCCTACACTCAGCCAGAAACATCATCTCTGTAAGTCTCCTAACATTTTATTTATACTCTCACAGAATTTGCATTATTCTTCCTTGTTTAAGAATTATTTGAGCACTTCTCTTACCCCTTACTATATTTTGCATTCTTTTAGAGTAGATACTGTCTTTATCCTTTTTTATACCTGCTTAAGGCGCTAACTCCTGGAGAAGGAAAAGGCAACCTACTCCAGTATTCTTGTCTAGGAAATTCCATGGACAGAGGAGCCTGGGTGGGCTACAGTCCATGGACTTGCAAGAGTCAGACATGATTAGCAACTAAACCACCAAGGAGCTAACATGGTACTTGGCACACACAGAAAATACTAAAAAAAATTATTAATGAATATTGTATTTAACCAATTATTTAAAGAATAAAGAACTTAACCAAAAGGAAAATGGAAAATTTATTTCCATCTCACACCATCTACTCTGTACCCATTTAAAAGTAGCTAAACTTAGAACAAGCACAGTTTCTAGATTTATTTAAACTCTGTGTAGTTCATTTTTCTTTGTTTTTGTTTGGTTTTGATTCCTGGAACCACTGCCCAAGAAGATACTTCATTTCTGAAGGACACTGACCGTTGTTTGGGAACCAAGAAGGTAAGAGTTACTATCTCGATTGGGAATAAGGAAATGGCAACCCACTCCAGTGTTCTTGCCTGGAGAATCCCAGGGACGGGGGCGCCCGGTGGGCTGCCGTCTATGGGGTCACACAGAGTCGGACACGACTGAAGCGACTTAGCAGCAGCAGCAAACATTTTTACATTGTCATCCTTGTCACACTCATAAGAAGCTAAAAATGGTGAAACTATAATCAGTTACTTAGGTATTTCTAAAGGCAGATTACAAATGTGCAAATTGTATCTAAGGACAAATGGCTTCCCAAATTTGCCCATCACACTGAAAATAATAAAATACACTGCAGAACTCTGACATGTAAGCTCCAGGCCAATATACTTAGTTGGCCATGAGCATGATGTTCATAGGCTCAAGATTCAGTCTTCACACAAGTCTAACTTTGCTGTTTTTTGAGCAGGGTCCACACCCCTGAGTCCACTCAGCTATGCCTTTACTCACAAATACTGTTGAAGAATAAGGAGAAATGGATTCAACCTTATGTCCACTATAGTAATAAAAACACTTCCCCCTTCAAAATCTGCATTTTTTGGAGGTAACTCTACATGAATCAGGACCAAGGAAAGCAAAGCATAATTAAGTCATGACCACACCGCTGTTGACAAGATACAGTAGCTGAGAAATCCCCAGGAGAAGGGTAAGTTGAGATCAGTGTCATGTACACTGACAGCAGAAAAAGGGGGTGGGGAGCAGTAAAAAGGTGGTAATAGAGGTTAGGTAGACCGGAATGACTATCTCTATTGGAAGACCCTGAGGGCTGGAACAGAGTGGATGGTTGAAGGGACACAGCTGAGTAGGCTTGGAAGTAGGTCAAGCTCTTAAAACCGAGGAGAAGCTAATTAGGAGACTTTCTGGGGGTAGAGCCTCCAGGGACATGACAAATCATGCCAAGGGAGTCGGATCAGACCTAACAAGGCTCAGTTTATCAGCCAAGCATAAATGGTTTTAGCCTTGGGCCCCAGAGTACAGTTGTATAAATATGGGGACAAGATCTGACTTAGCAACCACACGTAGGCAGCAGATTGAGGGGCTTTGCTGGACAGTGAATAGTGAGTCAGCAGTGTGATGAGACTGCCAGAAGGCAGTCACCAGCTCGGGCATAACACCTAGGTCAGGAGAGGTGAGGGCACATGCTGACGGAGAATGACATGTGGTCTGGATGCTACACCTCAAGGGATTAACAAGAGTGAGTTCACCGTGACTGCAAAGGAGGTGCCAAAGCAGCAGCAGAAGATGGAGATGGCCCTGGGCTTATTTAGCCTGGAAAAGAAAAAGCTAAGGGGAACCCACAGCAGCCATCAAATTGGAGTAGAGTTGTCTTCTAGGAAGAAGATTTGAATTCTTTTTGTTGTTACCAAGAATGGGAATGAAGATAGAACATCTTGAAGTCACAGAAACCCAGATTTTAGTTTAAAGCAAGAAGAACCTTTGGCCTGAGAAACCTTTCCCAAATGACTTTCAAAAGTTTCCAAAATTTTCCAAAATGGAAAAGAGTCATCCTGGAAGGTGTTTGAGTAGCCTGGACAACTCATGCATCATCTACACAGTGAAATGGAAAGATACTGGATTTTCAGTCACAGTTAGAGTTGTGGGTGGAAAAAGAGAAATCTCCACCTCAACACTGGTCGTGACCTGAATCCCAGATGGAAGGTCCTGTTTTTCTCGGAGGCCTAAAGACATAGCTTGACCACAAGCTAAGCTTGACCACCCACCGTCAGTCTTCATTCTTATACAATCATCACAAAGTCTGCAATATTCACGTAATACCAGTACTATCAATTCATTTAGTATTTTGACTTGTTTCCTTTTTTTTCCTTAGATGTGTTTTTCAAAGCTACCTTATATGCTTGCTATGAAAGTGTGAACCATCTATATGAGTGTCAGCTGAGATATTTAGATATTCACAGTCTCAAACTGTACTCCATACCTGCTGAATCACAATATCCATTTCAACAAGACTCCCAGCTGGATTCCCACACACCAAAGAAGAGAAACACTGCTTTCTATCACTGTATAAACAGATACTTCACAGTCATTTACCCTGTGAAGGGTAATGAATTTACCCTACATTTTTTACCCCAAAATTTACCCTACATTTTTTCTTCAGTGTCATATCTTTTTGCCTTTTCATACTGTACATGGGGTTCTCAAGGCAAGAATACTGAAGTGGTTTGCCATTCCCTTCTCCAGTGGACCACATTGTGTCAGAACTCTCCACCATGACCCGTCCATCTTGGGTGGCCCTACACAACATGGCTCACAGTTTCATTGAGTTAGACAAGGCAGTGGTCCATGTAATGAGTCAGTTCTTCTGATGCAAAGAATTGACTCATTAGAAAAGACCCTGATGCTGGGAAAGATTAAAGGCAGTGGGGAGAAGGGGGCGGCAGAGGGTGAGATAATTGGATGGCATCACTGACTTGATAGACATGAGTTTGAGCAAGCTCTGGGAGTTAGTTATGGACAGGGAAGCCTGGCATGCTGCAATCCATGTGTTGCAAAGAGTCAGACACGACTGAACTGACCCTATTTTATAAGTTCTAATTTTCTTCACATTTTTCACAGAATATTATCTCTACACTTGGGATGCATCTTAGAAGCAATGAAAAAAGTATCGTAATAGGCAAGGTTTTATCCTGTATTTATGGGATGTAAAATTGTTCATGGCATTCTAGATTTTGATAGAATAAGGCAATAAACTTTAAAATAAACATATCGCTATTAAAATTAACAAATAGTTGCCTAAATCACTTTGTGTATGACCACTGGGACTATGCCATGGTTTTAGAAAAGCAAAATAATGTTCCCAAACATCACTGTGTTTGAGGCCCCTGGGAAAAATTCGGTTTCCTCAGTCTTAACCACAGAGATTCTCTGGCAGGTGATTTTGATATGGATCCACTTTCAACACTTTGTGTACCAGGCTGAAGTCAAGCAGCCTGATGAGATTTCCTCATGCTCTGGTGCAACCACTCTCAAAATGTTACCCATGGGGACTTCCCTGGTGGCCCAGTGGTTAAGAGTCTGCCTGCCAATGTAGTGGACCTGGGTTAGATCCCTGGTCCAGGAAACTCCCACAACCACAGAAAACTACCCCCATGCACCGCAACTACCGAGTCAACTACCCATGTGCTGCAACTACTGAAGCCCAAGCACCCAGAGCCTGTGCTCCACAACAAGGGAAGCTACCGCAACGAGAAACCCATACTCCACAACCAGAGAGTAGCCTCCCACTCTTGGCAACCAGGGAAAAGCACCCACACAGCTACAAAGACACATCATGGCCAATTCATTAATTAATTACTTTTTAAAAAAGAAAAAAATGTGACCCATGGATCCTTGGAGATCCCGAAGAACTTTTCAAGAGGTACATGAGGTCAAAAAATTTTTAATATAATACCCAGACACCATTTGCCTTCTTCACTGTGTGGACCTAATGATGCAAAAGCAAGGATGGATAAAAGTTCTAGTGCTTTTTTACAAATTAAGACATGGCACCAAGCTGGGCTAGTAGTCATAAAATCTTCACTGCCATATACTGACACTGAAAAAAAAATTTTTTTTTATTTCAAAAGCTAACTTCATTGAAAAAAATGACAAGTTTTGCAGCAGTGGAAATTATTGGTTTTGTTACATCTCAACTTTATCCACGTCTTTATAATATTCTATGTGATAGAACGGGAAGTCTGCGTGAAAAGCTCTCCTGCTGCACATTGGACTCTGAGAGTTGT
This sequence comes from Aepyceros melampus, assembly GCA_006408695.1. Taxonomy (NCBI): domain Eukaryota; kingdom Metazoa; phylum Chordata; class Mammalia; order Artiodactyla; family Bovidae; genus Aepyceros; species Aepyceros melampus. The sequence continues at coordinate 561,308 of SJXQ01006972.1, read as the reverse complement.
CTTGAGGAAAAGCACATGGGCAGTTGTCTCAGTTGCAAGATGACCCAGCCACTTGATTCATGAAGCATCATTTTTACTGGCAAGAATGACTAGTGGACACACTACGGTTTCCCAGACTTGGATATTTAGCAGACATTTTCTCAAAAAACAATGAAGTGTGCTTATCCAATTTCAAGGAAAACAAGTGACAGTATTTGTTACTAATGATAGAGTTGAGCTTTCAAGCAAAAATTAAAATTTTGGAAGACTTGTGTCTACCACCATTAGCTTGACAACATCCTAATATTTGAATTTCCTAATAAGATCAGTGCTGATAATGACTTTTAATGATATTAATGATTTTTATATTGTGCAATGAAATATGTTGATATTTGGAAGTGTTGTAGAATTCAGTGAACAAGATTTCTCAAATGGTCAATGTATGATGTTTATGCATAGGTAAAAGTTTCATTCAGAGTTCAACACAGGCCAACAGATTATGAGGTAACAGGTACCAAATGTTTGCTGATGTGGTTTCAGATTCTATGCTGCAACTAGCCTTTAAGAAACTACCACAGAAACTATCATGTGTAAGTTGTGGTACAGTATCTAAAGAGAATATCCACAGTCATTTGAAAGGACAATTAAAATACTCTTTCCTCTTCCAAATTACATAACTGTGATAATTTCTACTAGGAATTATCAACATTTAGTCATTCTCCTCAGACACCTTTAAGATTTGGGAATGACACAGAGATCATGAGGCTCAAATATGATATGGAATTAAGGAAGCATTTTCTGAGTTCTCTTTTATTGGGCTCAGCTTAGATTCTCTAACTGGTTCAGACTTCCACACCAGGAGCTGGACTTAGAGCTGTTCCAATTTCAACACTCAGAGTTGAAAGCAACCCCTCAAAAATATTTCTTAGAGTAAAATATCCCCTTTAGCTTACCCCCACTTGCCTGCTCTAGGCCCGTAAACCTGGGCCCAGATTCCACAGGAACTGGGTTAATCCCAGGAGCTTTTGAATCTGGCCCTTGTTTGAATAGAGATAATAGGCTGAGCCCCTCAGAGTCAGGAGCCCCTCCGCCCCCGCCTCAGCAGCCCTGGTCTCCCTAGCCCCTGCAGCCATGAGTTCTGACGCGGAGATGGCCATTTTCGGAGAAGCAGCTCCCTACCTGCGGAAATCGGAGAAGGAAAGAATCGAGGCTCAGAACCGCCCGTTCGACTCCAAGAAAGCCTGCTTTGCAGTGGATGATAAGGAATTGTACGTGAAGGGTATGATCCAGAGCAGGGAAAATGACAAAGTCACAGTCAAGACCCTCGATGACCGGGTAAGTGTTGATCTCAGACATTCTTGCTTACATGGGCATCCTCCTTTATCCTCTGGAGTAGAATATTAGAAGTTGCATGCTGATCCATAGCACCCTGATAACAAAACAAGACTCCCATTGATCTACTTTATGGTGACATGGCAGGTGAAAACTGACTTGACACACAGCTTTGCCCCTGTCTCTTCCTGTCTCCAAGAACTTGAGATTTGAGAGTTTTTGTGAGGTTTGCTCTGGGGAAGGGGGAAGGTGGTGGTGAAAGAGGTTGGACTATTGAAGGGAGAGATGGATGAAGACTGCTGCTGGATGGGTGAATATTCCACATAGAACTCTCTAGGCTGTGGTGTGACTTAGAGAGGGAGCTCCAGAGGCAATGCCTAATTTACTATGGAGAATTACAGAGCACCGTTCAAGGTGGCTGAGATGGTAAAGAATCTGCCTGCAATACAGGAGACCCAGGTTCGATCCCTGGATTGAGAAGATCCCCTGGTAAAGGGAATGGCTACCCTCTCAGTATTCTTCCTGGAGAATTCCATAAAGAGGAGCCTGGCAAGCACATGTGTCCATGGGATTACACAGAGTCAGACATGACTGAGTGACTAACACTTTCACTATTCATTTCAGTACTTACTGGACAACTACCACATCTAGGTCACAGTGTCCATCACTTTGCAAAGATGAGAAAATCTCAGTAACCATTTCCCCAAAGTTTATCATCCAGGATAGGTATCAAGAGTACATGATGGGTACAAATTGCAGTTCACAAATCCAAGCATACAAAACAGGTGATTACTATTGTAATTACTATTGACTTAACCTCTGATGTTAGTCTCTTTAAAAATGGCCAGAAATAAATTTTCTTGAGTTACTACTGGGGTCCACTCCCGAGAGTTGTGCCACATTTTCAGTAGTACCATATTGGGTCTCACTGTCCCCCTAAAGGATCTGCTAAGAAGTAAGCCCTGAATCTGCAAGACTCACAGATTTTTCCATCTCCCTTGTGCTACTTTGGGTGTCTCTCTCTTTAGTGTAGGGCAGTGGGGCAGAGGGCCTAATTTCCTCTAGAGATGTGGCCTTTACCAGCAAATCTCCTTCTCTTTTCAGTAAAACCCTCAAAGCTCTTCTAAGGATATAGGCTTATGGCAAAGACTAGAAAGGCTTACTGGCTGTTTCTCTTTTATGCACTAGTTTCTACCTTTCCTGAGTAATGGAGTGCCAGCTGTATGCTTAAAAGGAGGGAAAAACAGAGAAGGGAAAATTATGTATTAGTCTCAAAATACTGTTTGGCCACGGACCATACTCCAAGTCCAAATGTTTGAACTATTAGAGCAGAGGTGCAAGGAATTCTGGAAGCCTTGAAAAGACAGGGGAAAGCAGAGACAGGTCATGGGTGAGGTAGCACCTAAGAAGAGCTTTGAAGGTAGCTAGACATAATTTCAGTGTAGATATTCCAGACAAAGGGACCCATGTGAATAGAGATATGGAGGTGGAGATGTACCAAATATGCTGGAAGAGTTCTTTCCAGTATTCCAAGCTTGAGCTCCCGTAGCACTCACAGCAAATGGGGTACATAGAGACAAGCTGCTCTGGCCTTGGCCATCCTGAGTACCCCCGGCCACCCTGAGGTTGAAGGGCTCTACAGCTTTGCACAGGTGTAACCCACTCCTGGAGCGGAATGGCACACTGACTTGGGGGCATCAGACCAGAGCTGGTTACACAGTTTGACCAGACGTAGATTCAACAAGAACAGGTATTTATGGACCATCTCTGGGCACAGATATGACCCATGATGCTAGCCATGGTAATGGGGTCATCACACCGCAATAGCTCACCACTTTCTCCACACTGGTAGCATGGATACCGAACATCAGCCCTCCCACTCATCACCTGCCTTTCCTCTCAATATCCAGACACTCACGCTCAACAGCGAACAGGTCTTCCCCATGAACCCTCCCAAGTTTGACAAGATCGAGGACATGGCCATGATGACCCACCTGCACGAGCCTGCTGTGCTGTACAACCTCAAAGAGCGCTACGCAGCCTGGATGATCTACGTGAGTTTGTTCTCGTGGCCCCTGTTCATGCAGGCGGTTAACATTTTGAAAACCAGTATTAATGTCCTCATGAAACAATTACATTCCTTTTTTTTTTTTTTTATGGTGCAGACTTACTCAGGCCTCTTCTGTGTCACCGTCAACCCCTACAAGTGGCTGCCGGTGTACAACCCCGAGGTGGTGGCGGCCTACAGGGGCAAAAAGCGCCAGGAGGCCCCGCCCCACATCTTCTCCATCTCTGACAACGCCTATCAGTTCATGCTGACTGGTAATTTCCCTTTTTTATGTGTTTATTTTTGGCTGTGCTGGGTCTTTGTTGCAGCACACTGGCTTTCCCTGGTTGCTGCGAGCAGGGGTCATTCTCTAGTTGTGGTGCTCAGGCTTCTCATGACGGAGGCTGCTCACCTACTCCAGTATGATTGCATCTTTAAAGACATCTGCAATGACCTCATTTCCAAATAAGGTCACATTTTGAGGTATTAAGGGTTGGGATCTCAAACTATGAATTTCGAATTCAACCTATTGTAAATGGAAAACCATTGTCACTTCCCACAAATAAAAGGGAAAGGTAAAAGAAAAATGCAGTGACAACAAATAAGCATCCATAAGTCTAATTATTAATAGAAGCGATGGCTTCTTACAAGCTCTGAGTCTGAGACCTGCGTTTTTGTTGCTGCTGTTGTTAAAAAGGGAGATAAGAAAGTGCTAGTGAGGAGATAAAGATCTGTGAACGTGAAGAACTTTCACACTGTGGGACTCACTGTTCACGTCCCATGCTGCCCACATTACACACCCTACGTTTGGGAAATCTGCACAAATTGTCTCAAAGAAGACTGTGTATGTTTAGTTGCTCAGACATGTCTGACTTTTTGTGACCCCATGGACTGTGGCCCGCCAGGCTCCTCTGTCCACGGGATTTCCCTGGCAAGAATGCTGGAGTGGGTTGCCAATCCAAGGATCAAACCTACATCTCCTGCTTGGCAGGTGGATTCTTTACTGCTGAGTCACTAGGGAAGCCCTAAAGATTAGATATGCCCAAATCATCACACCACTAGTTACGGCAAACTCAGAACTGGAACTCAGGGGCTCTGCCCACCCCTACCCAATGTTGCCTTGCTAGTACACCCTGACTATTTGTTGGTCAATGATTCTGTTCTGCTTCCCTCTGTATTTCTAGATCGAGACAACCAGTCCATCCTCATCACGTGAGTAACCCATGTCTGCTCTAGGATGCCTTGGAAGAGGGCCATCCATCCCTTTCACTATCCTTTATCTCACTTACTTTTTTAAAAAAATGTATTTTATTCAAGTATAGTTGATTCACAATGTTGTGTTAACTTCTGTATAGCAAAGTGATTCAGGTATATATGTGTATATATTCTTATATATACAATAAGAATATATACTATGTATATGTATATAGTCTTATATATGCAATTGTATATATACAATATATTTTCATATTTTTCAGTCAAGGTTTATCACAGGATATTGAATATTATTCCCTGTGCTATACAGTAGGACCCAGGTGCTATCCCTCCTACATATAATAGTTTACATCTTCTAATCCAAAACTTCCAGTCCATCCATCTTTCATCTGCCCTCTCCTGTTGGGCCTCTTTCCACCCATGGGTCTGTTCTCTATGTCTGCATATCTCACCTTTAAATCAACAGTGGAGAATCTGGAGCTGGGAAGACGGTGAATACCAAGCGTGTCATCCAGTACTTTGCAACAATTGCAGTCACTGGAGACAAGAAGAAGGAGCAGCAGCCAGGCAAGATGCAGGTGAGCAGCCTCCTGCCTTCTGGAATAAGTACAACTTAACTGTTGGGTGAGCACTAGGTGTTTGCAGGGCTCCATGCTCAGCACAGATGCACAGTAAGAGGTCTTGCCTGGGAGCACTTAGGGGACAAGATAAGAAATGGCTCCACCTCGTGGACTCAGGCTCTAGCACAGGCCCCATCTGTAACAGCCCAACGACCTTGACCATCTCCACATCCTCCTCTTGAGAAGGAGTGGTTTAAGCCAGAGGTTCTCAGAGGATTGCTAGGCTCCCAGCCCAGAATTTCTGCTTGAAATTCCTATCTCACCTTCACAGTCCTGGCAGGTGGCATTTCTCTCACGTTCCTACTCTTCATGCCACTGGTCTAGGGACCACACTTGGAGAACCACTGGGCTGGACAATAGTTTCTAGAGAGCCAGAAAGATAAGCAATCATGCATGGAAGAGGGAGGGTGAAAATTCTGCTTTCCATAAGAGGAATTTTAAATAATAATTCTCATGAAATATTTTATGCAACTTAAAAATATTTTCAAGAACCACTGTTTCTATCATATGGGTCACTTTCGTTGCTCACAGTCTAAATTCTACCTCTGAACCCAAATATCTATATAAATGGATCCTGGTGCAAGCAGTAACACAGGTCTGTACTCTAAAAATCTGTATTTTATAATGAAATGTTGTCAGAGAAAAAAGGCAGTCTGGGAAATCGAGATGGAGTGGAGAGTACCCCAAACAGGAATCTGGTGTGGCCAGGGTCACTGTAATGCTGTGCAAAACCCTCTCTGGGATGAGACCATGAAGCCTCCTTCAGTAGGGTAGAGACGGGCTTCTGGGTACTTCCACATTCTGCAGCGGCCACCAGCCTGGACTGTGTGACATCTCTCCCTAATCCCTTCCCAGAGCAAGCATACTTTAGAGTCACCAAGAAATTACTTCGGAAGATGTCCAAAGTCCTCTCTTTTCCTGTTCTCTTATTTTTAGGGAACTCTGGAAGATCAGATCATCCAGGCCAATCCCCTCCTGGAGGCTTTTGGAAATGCCAAGACTGTGAGGAATGACAACTCCTCGAGATTTGTAAGACTCATTCCAACTGTCAACAGCCCCCAGAAGCCAAACCCTCTCCTCCAGTGCTGGATGTGAAAAAATGGCCACACAAACTAGAATATACCTGGCCTCATCTATCCCCAAGTGATTCAGATCAAGTTGCCCAACTGGGATATTCTGATACACTTCTAAGAATATGCTGGCTTGTTCCCAGCACAGGGAGGACTTATCTATCCTTCCCTAACTAATCAACATCACCTTAGAGCATCCTGGGGCTTCCCAGGTGGCACTAGTGGTAAAGAATCCACCAGACAATGCAGGAGACGTAAGAGAAGTGGGTTCTATTCCTGGGTTGGCAAGATCCCCTGGAGGACGGCACAGCAACCCACTCCAGTATGCTTTCCTGGAGAACCCTATGAACAGAGGAGCGTGGCAGGCTACAGTCCATGGGGTCACAAAGAGTCAGACACAGCTGAAGCTACTTAGCACGTATATACACGCACAAGAGCATCCTGAAGTCACGATGACTCAAATTCCACAAGTACAGAGCAATTTCTTTATGCAAAAGCTGGTCTTTTGGAGTGGAATCATTTTAAAATGCAGAAGTCCGTTGAGCAACATCCACTGACTTACTAGCCATGAAAACTTTAGTGTGAAGTTAGTTAGCAGACTTGACCTCCTCCAAGTCAGGAGGAGGGAAAAGCTGGTTCACCAGCACAGCTCAAAAATTGGGGAGAAGTTTAAATCGAAGCTGTGTCCCATTGTCCAACATTTCACTTAGGATTAGCTCAACCGAAGAGGCATTTACCTCCAACATTGGCAAATAAACAGATATCCATGCTTCTATCGAATTTCACTGGCCAGAGGAGCAAGTGCCCAGAGGCACTTCCATTAAGGAGCTAAAACTCCTGAGAACCCAACACACAATTCACATAAACCTTGGATGATCCTTCATTAGGTCTGCTTTAGGCTTCATTCAGAAAACACTGAGAATATCACTAAGTACAGCAGATTCCAGCATCTGTGGGTGAACAAGCAAGGCAGTATTTTTGCCCTCGAATCTGCTCACAGAATGGTAGAGACCAATTAAACGAACAATGTAAGGAGGGAATATACACACATATACACACACATACACGCACATATATATACTGCCTGTAATTTCACCTCTGACTACCCCAAACTGAGTGAACCCAAGTGCTGAGTGGGTCTTTAGGGAGCCAGCTCCTCCTGGGAGCTATGTTTGCCTGTAGTAAACAGTAAGGGGATATGAGGCAAGAAATCTCAGAAGTAGCACCCAGAGGCAAAAAAGAAGTCAGTTATTCCAACCAGGTTATCAATGCAAAGATGTTATGGAGAGTTTGAGCAAGACAGAGACCAAGGAGGCAGTCAGATGAGAGGTGGTCCCAAGAGAGAGTTGAGAGGGAGCTCACAGGCATCTCCAGAGCTAAAGGGACAGAGCCATGGGCTTTGGGCAGAGCTATCTGAGGCTTGGCTGAGCTGGTGTGGGGACCGGATGCCAAGCAAATGGAGAGAAGGAAGTCCTCAGGCTTCTGGCATCACCCTTGCTGAGCCTACATGTCCCACCATCCACAGTCACACCTAAAAGGCTGCAACAGTACCATGCAAATAGAATAGCCACGTGTCAGTCTCTCAGTCATTCTCTTTGCAACCCCTTGGACTATAGCCCATCAGGCTTCTCTGTCCATGGAATTCTCCAGGCAAGAATACTGGAGTGGGTAGCCCTTCCCTTCTACAAGGGATCTTCCCGACCAGGGATCGAACCCAGGTCTCCCTCATTGTGGGAGATTCAGATTCTTCACTGTCTGAGCCACCAGGGAAGACCAGAATAACCATGGTGTTTGTCAATCTGTCGTTGGACAGGGGAAGTTCATTCGGATTCACTTTGGAGCCACAGGAAAGCTGGCGTCAGCAGACATTGAAACCTGTGAGTCCGAACACACACCTTGAATTTGGCCTCAGGGTCATCTCCTGGGGAACATAAAAATCACATTGCTTTTTGTTACCTTAGATCTCTTAGAAAAATCCAGGGTGACATTTCAATTATCCAGTGAGAGAAGCTATCATATTTTTTACCAAATCATGTCCAACAAGAAGCCAGAACTCATCGGTAAGTTTCCTTGGTTACCATTCTCATCTTCCAAACCAGTCTCATTGGAAAAATCCCAGAGTCAGCTGTGCATAAGATGCTAAAGGGATCTTCCTGCTCCACAGACCTGCTTCTCATTTCAACCAACCCCTTTGACTTCCCCTTCGTGAGCCAGGGAGAGGTCACCGTGGCCAGTATCGACGACAGTGAGGAGCTGCTGGCCACTGATGTAAGTATTCTGTGTGTTTATTTACTTACGTGAGGAACTGTTGAATTTATGAACTGGAAGGTATCCATGATCTCACAGAGAAGCTGGGACAGGAGGATGCTCAGTGATTAGACCCAAGATCTTGGAGAATTTGTACAGATGGCACCCCGCCCCCACTCCAGAAAACTCCAGAAATGGGAATAAGAGAAAGTTCTCCAAAACAGGCCTTCAGTTCCATTCTGCAGCCTTTCAGGGTATAACGTTTGCATGGATAATGGATAAGATATTGATCAAAGTCTTCAGGATACAAGACCATCTACATGATTCTTTAAGAAAATCTGGAAAATACAGAAAAGTCTAAAGCAGGAAAATTCAGCCCCACTCTGCAGTAGCTCCCCCATTCCCCCATCTACCTGCCCTCGGGCTTACAGGAAGCACACTTGTCAGGCCTCTGGGCTTTAGCCCTGGGGAGCATCCCGGAGTCAAATATAACTAAGTGCAGTGAGCACTTAAGTGCTAGGAACTGAAAAAAGAGCGTTGCCTCCATCATCTCCTTTAAGCATCAACAAAACCTCTAGGACTGGCCCCACTGTTGCCCCCATTTCATAAAGGTAGAAGTGGAGTCTTGGGGAAAAAAAACTCACAATTTGCCTGAAGACAGTTTGTAAACAACAGTCTGAACCCAGATCTGCCCAACCCTGAACTTACATTTTTAACTAAAATACATCTCAGTGCAGTACATCTCTACCCCTGAGTGGCTCCACCCTCTCAGAAGCTGTAAGAGCTTCTGGAGAAGTGTCTCATCCAACACCCCAGGGGCCCTGTCCAGGGCCCAGCTCCCTGGCCTTCATTTTCTGCCATTTCCAGGTGATGCTGATTGTTTTAAGGCAAGGAGAAAATGCTCATGATCAAATAAACTTCAGTTAACGTCAGTCTGGCTATTGTATATTTTTAACCAGGTTTCCTCACCAGGTTTGTGCAGCCTTTGCCACCTGGGGAGGAAGCTTAGTGACTGACACACGGCTTCTCAGCACCCCACCATCTCCCGAAGGGCCTTCCTGTTGTGTTGGCCACTCAGTCATGTCCTCCTCTCTGTGATTCCATGGACTGTAGCCCGCCAGGCTCCTCTCTCCATATGATTTTCCAAGCAAGAATCCTGGAGTGGGTGGCCATTCGCTTTTCCAGGTGATCTTCCTGACCCAGGGATCAAACCCGGGGCTTCTGCATTGCAGGTGGATTCTTTACCGTCTGAGCCACCAGGGAAACCAAGACCCTCCTAAGGAATTCTAAAAATTCCCAAAGTAATATCTCAGGTCCTCACAGGCGACCCCAGCTGTCAGGGGCTGCTGTTGCTCCCCCTCCCAAGGAGAGTCTTCAGGGCAGTGGTTTACCTATGGCCAGAATGGAGGGGGACAGGTGTCTCCAAACGACTGCATTCTTCAGTAATGCTTTCACCGGCGTCCTTTTAGCATTTAGCGAAAGTTCTTTCTCTCTTTATTGTAGCCTCCCGCTCCTAGGACACAGACATGTACCAGTTGGGGTGGGATACGGATTCCAGGGCCTCAGAATCTCCCCTCCCTCCGTTTCTGATGCAGACTCTCCCTCCCTCACAAGGGGCTGCCACCCCAGAACACCTCACTCTGCAATACCGTCCTACTGACACAGACCTAGTCTGTACCATCAGCTCCCCGACACATCCAGACCTGTTTCAAATCCATCATGCACTTTGCTGCAAACTCTCTTAGAACATCAATTCTTCACCTGGTTCAGTTCAGCTCAGTTCAATTCAGTCACTCAGTCGTGTCCGACTCTTTGCAACCCCATGGACTGCAGCACGCCGAGCTTCCCTGTCCATCACCAACTCCCAGAGTCCACCCAAACCCATGTCCACTGAGTCGGTGATGCCATCCAGCCATCTCATCCTCTGTTGTCCCCTTCGCCTCCTGCCTTCTATCTTTCCCAGCATCAAGGTCTTTTCAAATGAGTCAGTTCTTCACATCAGGTGGCCACTATTGGAGTTTCAGCTTCAACATCAGTCCTTCCAATGAACATTCAGAACTGATTTCCTTTAGTATTGACCGATTGGATCTCCTTATAGTCCAAGGGGCTCTCAAGAGTCTTCTCCAACATCACAGTTCAAAAGCATCAATTCTTCAGCACTCAGCTTTCTTTTAGTCCAACTCTCACATCTATACATGACTACTGGAAAAACCATAGTTTTGACTAAATGAACCTTTGTTGGCAAAGTAATGTCTCTGATTTTTAATATGCTGTCTAGGTTGATCATAACTTTTCTTCCAAGGGGCAAGTGTCTTTTAATTTCATGGCTGCACTCACCATCTGCAGTGATTTTGGTGCCCAAAAATAAGTCTGTCATTTTTTCCCCTGTTTCCCCGTCTATTTGCCTTAAAGTGATGGGACCAGATGCCATGATCTTAGTTTTCTGAATGTTGAGCTTTAAGCCAACTTTTTCACTCTCCTCTTTCACGTTCATCAAGAGGCTCTTTAGTTCTTCACTTTTGCCACGAGTGTGGTGTTATTTGCATATCTGACATTACTGATATTTCTCCCAGTAATCTTGATTCCAGCTTATGCTTCACCCAGCCCAGTGTTTCTCATGAGGTACTCTGCAAATAAGTTAAATAAGCAGGGTGACAGTATACAGCCTTGATGTACTCCTTTTCCTATTTGGAACCAGTTTGTTGTTCCATGTCCATTTCTAACTCTTGCTTCCTGATCTGCATACAGTTTTCTCAGGAGGCAGGTCAGGTGTTTGGTATATCCATCTCTTGAAGAATTTTCCACAGTTTGTTGTGATCCACACAGTCAAAGGCTTTGGCATAGTCAATAAAGCAGAAGTAGATGTTTTCTGGAACTCTCTCACATTTTTAATGATACAATGGATGTTGGCAATTTGATCTCTGGTTCCTCTGCCTTTTCTAAAACAAGCTTGAACATTTGTAAGTTCATGGTTCACATACTGTTGAAGTCTGGCTTGGAGAATTTTGAGCATTACTTTACTAGCGAGTGAGATGAGTGTAATTGTATGGTACTTTGAGCATTCTTTGGCATTGCCTTCTTTGGGATTGGAATGAAAACCGACCTTTTCCAGTCCTTTTCTCAGCCACTGATGAGTTTTACAAATTTGCTGGCATATTGAGTGCAGCACTTTCATAACATCTTTTAGGATTTGGAATAGCTCAACTGGAATTCTATCACCTCCACTAGCTTTGTTCATAGTGATGCTTCCTAATGCCCACTGGACTTCACATTCCAGGATGTCTGCCTCTAGGTGAGTGATCATACTATCATGATTATCTGGGTCATGAAGATCTTTTTTGTATAGTTCTTCTGTGTATTCTTGGCACCTCTTCTTAATATCTTCTACTTCTATTTGGTCCATACTATTTCTGTCCTTTATTGTGCCCGTCTTTGCATGAAATGTTCCCTGCTATCTCTAATTTTCTTGAAGAGATCTCTAGTCTTTCCCTTTCTATTGTTTTCCCCTATTTCTTTGCATTGATCACTGAGGAAGGCTTTCTATCTTGCTATTCTTTGGAACTCTGCATTCAAATGGGTATATCTTTCCTTTTCTCCTTTGCTTTTCACTTCTTTTCTTTTCACAGCTATTCGTAAGGCCTCCCCAGACAACCATTTTGCCTTTTTGCATTTCTTTTCCATGGGGATGGTCTTGGTTCCTGTCTCCTGTACGTCACGAACCTCATTCCATAGTTCATCAGGCACTCTATCAGATCTAGGCCCTTAAGTCTATTTGTCATTTCCACTGTATAATCATAAGGGATTTGATTTAAGTCATACCTGAATGGTTTAGTGGTTTTCCCTACTTTCTTCAATTTAAGTCTGAATTTGGTAATAAGGAGTTCATGATCTGAGCCACAGTCAGCTCCCAGTCTTGTTTTTGCTGACTATAGAGTTTCTCCATCTTTGGCTGCAAAGAATATAATCAATCTGATTTCGATGTTGACCATCTGTTGATGTCCATGTGTAGAGTCTTCTCTTGTGTTGTTGGAAGAGGGTGTTTACTATGACCAGTGTGTTCTATTGGCAAAACTCTATTAGCCTTTGCCCTGCTTCATTCTGTATTCCTAAGCCAAATTTGCCTGTTACTCCAGGTATCTCTTGACTTCCTACTTTTGCATTCTAGTTCCTTATAATGAAAAGGACATCTTTTTAGAGTATTAGTTCTAGAAGGTCTTGTAGGTCTTCATAGAACCATTCAACTTCAGGTTCTTCAGCATTATTGGTCAGGGCATAGCCTTGGATTACTGTGATATTGAATGGTTTGCCTTGGAAAAGAACAGAGATCATTCTATCATTTTTGAGATTGCATCCAAGTACTCCATTTTGGACTCTTTTGTTGACTATGAGGGCTACTCCATTTCTTCTAAAGGATTCCTGCCCACAGTAGTAGATATAATGGTCATCTGAGTTAAATTCACCCATTCCAGTCTGTTTTAGTTCGCTGATTTCCTAAAATGTTGATGTTCACTCTTGCCATCTCCTGTTTGACCACTTCCAATTTGCCTTGATTCATGGACTTAACTTCCAGGTTCCTATGCAATACTGCTCTTTATAGCATCAAACTGTACTTCCATCACCAGTCACATCCACAAATGAGTGTTGTTTTTGCTTTGGGTCCATCTCTTCATTCTTCCTGGAGTTATTTGTCAACTGATCTCCAGTAGCATATTGGGCTACTATTCATGGAGTTCTTAAGGCAAGAATACTGAAGTAGTTTGCCATTCCCTTCTCCAGGGGACCATGTTTTGTCAGAACTCCCCACCATGACCTGTCCATCTTGGTTGGCCCCTACATGGCATGGCTCATAGTTTCATTGAGTTAGACAAGGCTGTGGTCCATGTGATCAGATTGGTTAGTTTCCTATGACTGTGGTTTTCATGCTGTCTATCCTCTGATGGAGAAGGAAAAGAGGCTTATGGAAGCTTCCTGATGGGAGAGACTGACTGAGAGGGAAACTGAGTCTTCACCTGGAAATCTGGAACAATCTGTGCACCTATAAGGTTTTCATAGGGACTTAATGAGATAACACAGGGATGGTGTTGTTCACTTTAAAAAATAGTCACTGTCTAAAATGTTGAGAGTTATGTTTTATTCGGCAGGAATTTTTAGGACTTCAAGCCCAGGGGGCAGCATCTCAAATAACCTGAGACAACTGCTCGAAGGAGGCTGGGGGGTGGGGTTTATAAGAGACAGGTTGAGGGGGGAAGTCAGGTTATAGAGAAGCTTTGCAACAAAGGTCAGGTAGTCTGAATGTGAAAAGATGATTGGTAATTTTAAAAAAGCAGATATCCAAACTTAAGAAATGTAGGGCTTTTCTATGTATGGGCAGATGCAAGAGTCTGGCCTCACTGAAATCATTCCTTTCATATGCACCTCAGCTCTCTGGAGCCAGTATCCTGTATTTTCACATCCTGAGTTTCCTTAGAGCTTACTGGCTCGTGAAGGAGGGCTGCCGTCACTGATGGCTGTGATATCTTTTACTTACTGATACCACAGGAAACATTCCATTTATCAGTGCCTAGTGCCCTCCCTAGCTCCTTTCACATTTGAAAAATTGCATTTTCCCTTCCAGTTCTAATATTCTATGAAGCCATGTCATTGCTGTTCTGAACAACAGTGGAATTCCTAGATGGCAACGCCAAGCTCACAAGCTCTTGGATAGCATCCATGAGCCTGCCTCCTCCCAGAATCACACAATCGTTCCCAATGGCTCATCCAGAAAACAGCCCCAAATCTATGCACAATGGGACAGGAGTCAAATCAGTGCTCACTGGATGGAAGCAAACAGATAATTCACATTTTCTTCCCATAATCTCTGCCCACCCACACAAACAGGTCAATGAAAGAAATGGTTTTTACCCCCTAACTTACCATACGCCACCAGTCATCCACGTATTTGGGTAATGCCGTCTCGTGTGCTCTACAAAATACCAGGAAAGAGCTGCACTGGGGTCCCTGAGGTCTGCTGTGATGGCTGTCCTTGTCTCTCATTCCCAGAATGCCATCGACATCCTGGGCTTCAGCTCAGAGGAGAAGGCTGGGATCTACAAGCTGACGGGCGCCGTGATGCACTACGGGAACATGAAGTTCAAGCAGAAGCAGCGGGAGGAGCAGGCCGAGCCGGACGGCACAGAAGGTACCACACAGGGGAAGGGCATGAGGTTCAACTCTCCACCTGGCCCACATGTGGACCGGGTCATGGGAGATAAACGTGGCGTTCATCTCAAGAGCTGCTCTTGGAAAACTGTACAAACTGAGTTTGGGTTGTCCATATGGTTACTGTCACTGTCCCCCACTTGACAAATGACAAGATGAGGCATAAAGGGGGATTCCCAGGTGGTGCAGTGGTTAAAAAAAAAATCCACCTGCCAATGCAGGAGACAAAAGAGACACAGGTTTGCTCCCTGGGTTGGAAGATCCTCTGCAGAAGGAAATGGCAACCCACTCCAGTATTCTTGCCTGGAAAATTCAATGGACGGAGGAGCCTGGAGGTCTACAGTTCATGGAGTCTCAGAGTCGGACACAACTGAGCATAAGCACACAAAGGAGCAAAGCTAATTTGAACCCAGGCTCTTTGCCACCAAATTATTCCACAACTCTTGGAAACGAGACACGTGAACCATTTTGAAGGTTAAACAAGCAGGACTTGGTGCCTAGACAAAAGAGACACAGGTTTGCTCCCTGGGTTGGAAGATCCTCTGCAGAAGGAAATGGCAACCCACTCCAGTATTCTTGCCTGGAAAATTCAATGGACGGAGGAGCCTGGAGGTCTACAGTTCATGGAGTCTCAGAGTCGGACACAACTGAGCATAAGCACACAAAGGAGCAAAGCTAATTTGAACCCAGGCTCTTTGCCACCAAATTATTCCACAACTCTTGGAAACGAGACACGTGAACCATTTTGAAGGTTAAACAAGCAGGACTTGGTGCCTGTCTCAACACAGCATGTCAGGGGTGAGAAAAATAATGTATTGCCCCAAGCTTTTAAGTTTAAGTAACCAGAAGAATCAGAGAAGGCAATGGCAACCCACTCCAGTACTCTTGCCTGGAAAATCCCATGGACAGAGGGGCCTGGTAGGCTGCAGTCCATGGGGTCACAAAGAGTTGGACACGACTGAGTGACTTCACTTTCACTTTTCACTTTCATGCATTGGAGAAGGAAATGGCACCCCACTCCAGTGTTCCTACCTGGAGAATCTCAGGGACGGCAGAGCCTGGTGGGCTGCAGTCTATGGGGTCACACAGAGTCGGACACGACTGACGTGACTTAGCAGCAGCAGCAATCAAAATAATGGTAGGATCCATGTAAATGAGCAAAAGGAGAAGGGATAATTTGAGCAAAGAGTAAAGCATGCAGTTGGTCTCTTAGTAAGTCCTTAACAAACACTGCCCTGAGTTTTTATTAACGTGACTCCCCAATCAGCAATGAGGTGATGGTCTCAACCAAGGAGAAGCTTGGGATGCTTCTACTTCTACTTCTCAGTGAGCTCAAGGCAACAGCCCAGGCTCATTCCAAAGTCCACAGAACTAGTGAACTTTGTGAAATTGCCAGTATTCAACTGAACTTGACCATCTCCACATACTTACAGGCAATGTTTTGTACTTCTCTCTCAAGTATTTGCATGGCACCTTGGCTTCCCTGGTGGCTCAAACATTGAAGAACCTGCCTGCAATGCAGGAGACCTGGGTTTGATCCCTGGGTCAGAAAGACCCCCTGGAGAAGAGAATGGCAACCCACTCCAGTATTCTTGTCTGGAGAATTCCATGGACAGAGGAGCCTGATGGGCTACAGTCTATGGGGCTGTAAAGAGTCGGACACGACTGATGATTATTAACACTTCTATTTATTTAACTATTATTAAAAATTAGGAACATGTTCAATTTATATTAATTGTCCAAATGGTGCTTCCTTTATCTATACACCATGTTGTTGTATTATCAGATTCCAACAGTACTAAGTAGCTATATGTTTTTTGTTGAAATTTAAATTTCAAGTTTGTCAAAATGGACCGATTACTAAAGACTATCTATTACAGAAAGCAAAATGAAAGTTCTTGAAAACCTAGGACCCTGAATTATGGGGTCAAAACTCCAGTGCAGGCCTGGGACTTGTAGGAAAACATAAAAATGTCTGAAAGGATTATAGACAATACTTCTGGGAGGACCCAAGGCCCGACTGGATGTTTTAGCAGCTGCTGGCTGTGTGTGACACCGCTTCTTCTTTTCCTTCAGTGGCTGACAAGGCTGGGTACCTGATGGGTCTGAATTCCGCAGAAATGCTGAAAGGCCTGTGCTGTCCAAGGGTGAAGGTTGGGAACGAATATGTCACGAAAGGGCAAAACGTCCAGCAGGTAAGTGGAAATGCTCTGAGTCCAATCGACTCGAGTGTTTTTCTATTTTCAATCTCATCCTGAAGTTCTTGCTGTTGCAGGGATCAGAAAAACATATGCAACTGGCTACAGCATGGAAAAGGAATTCATTCTTCAGGCTCAGGGTAACTCAAGGAGTGCCTTGGTGCTATGAGGGCCTGGGACCAGGGAGTGAAGAGTCCTCTGGAGCCAGGCAGCCTCCTTCTCAGGGACTCTAGACTGTCTTCTCTCTCCTGCTTTGTGTTCTCACTAGGCGGATGAGCTTTCCTTACCTCCGCTACCCGTGCCACCCCAGAGCTCCCAAGTTTATATCTTCGTGGTTCCATCCTCATCCTGAGACCAACATCTTTTTGATCCCAATTCCAAATCCTCAGGAGAGACACTCTTGTTTAACCCAACTTGGAGCAAATGTCCACATCTGGTTCAATTAGGTGTGGCCAGGGCGAGAGTCATGTGTTATATCCATGCTTGGTAGAAAACGAGCTTTGTAAATGGAATTGACCTCATGAACTGAGAAAATGCCTTGAGATAGATTTAATGTTAGGTTAAACTGTATGAAATTGCCAGTGTCCTGCTGCCTTTGACTTTCAAGGCATCCACTTTGTAGGTTTCATAAAAATACTCATTTGAGGGTTGAGTGGAGGATCCTTTTTCAAGGTGACCAATTCAGTGGGAGCTCTGGCCAAAGCCGTCTATGAGAAGATGTTCCTGTGGATGGTCACCCGCATCAACCAGCAGCTGGACACCAAGCAGCCCAGGCAGTACTTCATCGGGGTCTTGGACATCGCTGGCTTTGAGATCTTTGATGTGAGTTGTTTGGATAAATGATAGACCTCAAAGGGCCCTTCTGCTTTGTGTCTGCTCTGTTGACTCACCCCTGGATTTTCCAGACTCACTTAAATTATTTGGTATCTGAAACATCCAGTTCAACAGCCTGGAGCAGCTGTGCATCAACTTCACCAATGAGAAACTGCAACAGTTTTTCAACCACCACATGTTCGTGCTGGAGCAGGAGGAGTACAAGAAGGAAGGCATCGAGTGGGAGTTCATCGACTTCGGGATGGACCTGGCCGCCTGCATCGAGCTCATCGAGAAGGTAAGAAACACTGCTCCCCGGGGCAGCTCCTCATCAGCTGGGCCACCCTCTCTTTGCTCTAACTCTTCTCTGCTAACAGACTGGCTCCCTAAACCCATGTCCCCAGGCTCTGAACCTTCAGAGAGCCGAATTCCCAGTGCAGAAAGGGTAAATGTTTGCGAAGCTCCCAGAATCTGTTCAGACAATGAAAGAGGTATGTGAGTGATCAAGATCAGGGGCTCAGTGAGCCCCAAGAATGTGAGTGAAGCCCAGGGGTGACTGGGCATTCCATACATACCCGAACTGTCCAAGGAGGAGGAACCATGGAGCAGTGGGCTTCCTGGAGGAATGTTACTATGAAAACAGAGGATGATATTAACTTTTTAAAAAGGAATTCCCATCACATTTTGGGCACTGGTTGTGTTGGAAGCTTGTCTTCCTAAGGTGGCTACTGAAAAACCCAGATTTTATTGCTTAAAATATTACTGATGTGATTTTTATGTCTATGTATGGAAGGAAATGGCAACCCACTCCAATAGTCTTGCCTGGAGAATTCCATGGACAAAGGAACCTGGCAGGCTACAGTCCATGGGGTCGCAAAGAGTCAGACACGACTCAGCAACGGTCACTCACTCATGCAACTTTACATTTTTTCTAAATTTGTTCATAAAAGAGAGTAAGTTGGGGAAATATAGCTTTTTTTTTTTCCTTCCTATGTAGGGAAAAACTTAGTTCTTCCCTACTATGTGTTTCTCTTCTGTGAATTTGCTTTACTACGCACACTGAGCACTTCATTTTTTATATTTCCGGTCACCAAACATATGGAGGTTTTTCCTCGTGACAGCAAGCAATCCTCTGCAACATTAACTGGTCATCCTACAATTTAACTCAATTCTGGCACTCTCTACCCAGAGACACCAAGTTCAAGCAGTAGGTCCCCAGGTGTCCTATAACTTCTCACTTCGTTGGCTATAAATCAAAGTTTCTCACAACTCTGTCCTCAGGTTTAATTAATTTACTAGAGGGGTTCACAGAGCTCTGGAAAACAGTTACATTTACCAGTTTATTAAAGGCTTTGATAAAGAAAACAGATGAGGGACTTCCCTGGTGGCCCAGTGGTTAAGACTCTGTGCTTCCAATCCTGGGCACCTGGGTTTAATCCCTGGTTGGGGAACTAAGATCCCACATGCCACATATTGTGGCCAAAAAAATAAAATAAAAAGTAAATAATTTAAAAAAATTTTTAAAGGATTCAATGAACAGCAAGATGAAGAGACATATGGGACGGGATCTGGGAAGGTCCCAAATGCAAGTGCTTCTGTCCCCAAAGGTTGGATTGTGTCACCCTCCCAGTGTGGACATGTTTGCCAACCTGGACGTTCTCAGAATCACCTACAACTAGGATGTTATGGAGGCCTCCTCACAGTCCATCATTAGCTGCATTTCCAGCCCCTCTCCCCTCTCTGGTGGATGGGCGAGGGGATGAAAATCCCAAGCTTCTCATCGTGGCTTGGTCTTTCTGGTGACCAGCCCTCAGCCAGGGGCCCCCACCCCAGAGTCACCTCGAGAAAACAATAGATGCTCCAGTACTCTTATCACTAGCACATTTTACAAAGGCTTTAGAAGCTCTTTGCCAGGAACCAGGGACAGAGACCAGTATACCTATTTTCTATTATCTCACAAAGAGCTGCACTTACATACGTGCAATTTCATTCCATGCCTTTTTGTTCAGCAAACATTAAATAAGCACCTGCTATGCTGCTGTGCTTAATGTCAAGCACTATTCTGTCACAGCACCAAGCAGACCGACAGCCTTGTTCTCGCAGCACTGACATCCCAGTGTTCCTAGTAACAGTGGCCGCACCAAAGAAGTCGCCCGTGGCTCCTACCGAAGATGGAGTCATTGGGGATGTACTAGTGGACACTGAGGACAGTCTGTTATCCTCCCTCCAGCCTATGGGCATCTTCTCCATCCTGGAAGAGGAGTGCATGTTCCCCAAGGCCACGGACACCTCCTTCAAGAACAAGCTGTATGACCAGCACCTGGGCAAGTCCAACAACTTCCAGAAGCCCAAACCTGCCAAGGGCAAGGCTGAGGCCCACTTCTCCCTGGTGCACTATGCGGGCACCGTGGACTACAACATTGCCGGCTGGCTGGACAAGAACAAGGACCCCCTGAATGAGACGGTGGTCGGGCTGTACCAGAAGTCTTCGCTGAAGCTGCTGTCCTTTCTTTTTTCCAACTACGCTGGTGCAGAAGCAGGTGACATCCTTTTTAAAATCCCCCCTTGTGGAAACTATGTAATAATCACTCATAGCTCATGAAGAACCAATAATTGGACATGAGCTTCAGGATGACTTTGATTTGCCTGTTTCTGTTTTTCTTTCTCCTACTTCTATTCTTCCTCTTCCTTAAGAGATTTAGTTCTAATCATATGACCCACAATTCTACTCCTGGGTATACATCCCCCCCCAAAAAACCCACTAATTTGAAAAGATATATGCACCCCAATGTTTATAGCAGCATTATTACAATTGCCAAGGTATGGAAGCAACCTGTGTCTATCACCAGATAAATAGATAAGACATGGTAATATCTTGTATGTGTGTATACACGCACATATAATGGAATA
Source organism: Aepyceros melampus (assembly GCA_006408695.1). Taxonomy (NCBI): domain Eukaryota; kingdom Metazoa; phylum Chordata; class Mammalia; order Artiodactyla; family Bovidae; genus Aepyceros; species Aepyceros melampus. Next base: position 540,679 of record SJXQ01006972.1, on the reverse strand, counting down.
TTACTCAGCCATAGAAAAGAATGAAACGTTGCCATTGCAGCAACAAGGATGGAGTCGGAGGGCCTTACGCTAAGAGAGATAAGTCAGACAGAGAAAGACAAATACTGTATGATATCACTGATCTGTGGAATCTTAAAAAACCAAAATCATAGAAACAGAGGTCGGATTTGTGGTGGCCAGAGGTGAGAGGTAAGAGCTGGGGAAAAACTGGGTGAAGGGGGTTAAAAGGTGCATACTTACAATTATAACATAAATAAGTTCTGTGGTTGCAATGTACAGTGTAGCAATGATAGTTAATAATGCTGTATTGTATATTTGAAAGCTGCTAAGAGAGTAGATTTTAAAAGCACTTAACACAAGAAAAAAATTAATTATGGAGGTGATAGATGTTAAGTAGCAGTGATCATTTTGGAGTATATACAAATATCAAATCATTCCTTTGTATACCTTAAATTTATACAGTGTTATATGTCAGTTACAGCTCAATAAAGAGTGGAGGGTGGGTAGGAAGGCCACCACTGTGTCCTCAGGACTCACCAGACACACCCTCTGTGTCTGTCTGTCTCCAGGCGACGCCGGGGCAAGCAAGAAGGGCGGGAAGAAGAAGGGCTCCTCTTTCCAGACCGTGTCCGCTGTGTTCAGGGTTTGTTTTTTCACACCTTCCACTTCAGTTGTTCTTCTGCCCAGTGAAACAGCGTTTGGAAAGGTAAATGTGCTTCTTCTGGTTTGTGTCCCAGGAAAATTTAAACAAACTGATGACCAATTTAAGGAGCACTCACCCTCACTTCGTGCGATGTCTGATTCCCAATGAGACTAAGACACCTGGTGAGTGAGAATCCGCCAGAACAGGACTCCCTGAAACATACGCAAAACCCTGTGGGGGGTGTGTGCACACGTGTGTGTGCATGTGCCGGCGAGTCTGTGTGCATGCGCGTGTGTGCTTCCCCAAGGATGGGATCATGATAGCCTTTATCTCTTTCCGGTCTATGAAACAAGGCTCTCAGATTTGACAAATTAAAAATATGAGACCCCTCCCCATTAAATTCAAATTTCAGATGAGACAGTGACAATTTTCTTAGTGTAAATATGACCCATGCAATATTTGGGATATAGTTACTGAAATAATTATTTTACTGTTTCTCTGAAATTCAAGTTCAACTGGGCATTGTTTATTTCACCTATATCCCTACTAAGAAATTATTTCCAAAATATTATGTATTGAGTTGGCCAGAAAGTTTGTTCAAGGATTCCATAAGATGTTACATACGAACTCTTTGGCCAACACATCATCAACTCAATGGACATAAATTTGAACAAACTCTGGGAGATAGTGAAGGACAGAGAAGCCTGGCGTGCTGCAGTCTGTGGGGTCACAAAGAGTCGGACATGACTGAGTGACTGAACAACAACCACAACATATAGATAGGAACATTATATTCATAACTTTCGTAAGGTTCTTAAAACTCCCCTCCCCCAAAAATGAAGAGCCACTATATTTGGCAAATAATCAACTTAGGTCTTCCATAATAAAAGCAGAATCAATAACAACTGTTTTCTGAGCCCACTACAGTCTCATTATTATGTTATGTATTATAACATTATTATGTTACTGCTTATAACAGTTCACTGCAAGATAAGTGTGCTTATCTTCATTTCATAAGTGAGAAAATCGAGAATCAGAGACCAGAATATAGACATAGCATACCGTGCAGTATAGGAGACCTTTAACCATCCCCGATCTTGGATTCACAAATATTCCTGCAGTAGGGCTGAGTTTCAGGGCTCTTTGTCACAAAGAAAAGAACAGACCATCACATACACTGTGGCTATGGGGCAGCTCATTGATCAGCCAAGCTGTTCCATCCCAAAGGCTGGGCTTCCGGCATCAAGTCCTGCTTCAGCAACGTTACAGGAAAGCAGATGCTGCAGGAAAGCAGCCCAGCTCCACCTGTGACTGCTCAAGGGACTGTAGCCAAGTCCTTTTGCTTTCTGGTCTATAGAAGCAGGCTTGAATGGCAGTTTATTGCTTCATTCACTTGGTTATTTACTCATTCATTTACTGAGTGAAAGTGATAGTCACTCAGTCGTGTCCAACCCTTTACAGTCCCATGGACTATTATAGCCTGCCAGGATCCTCTGTCCATGGAATTGTCCAGGCAAGAATACTGGAGTGGGTAGCTATTCCCTTCTCCAGGGGATCTTCCCGACCCAGGGATCAAATCCAGGTCTCCTGCATTGCAGGCAAGTTCTTTACACTATGAGCCACCAAGGAAACCCTATTAGTGAGCACTTATAAATGTTGACTCATTTTGTAAATATTAACCCCCTTCACCCTCCTTAGAGGGTTGTTGTGAGAATTAAATAAGCCAGTACATGTACAGCATTTAAAACAGGACCAATCATAAGAGAAAAATTGAAACTCTGTATGGTGATGGGGGCTAGCTGGATGTTTTGCAGCAATCATTTCATAATTATATAAAATATGGTTGTACACTGGAAACTAATAAAATATTATATGTCAATGATACCTCAATTAAAAAAAAATGTTAGTAGATAGCACTAGAGCAGTAGTTGTAGGTGAATTTAAATAAACTCCGTCAGTTCATGATTGATGAGGCAGACAAAAATATGTAAGAGTACATGCAATATAATAAATTATATGGTCAACCTCGCCAAAATATCAAACACAGTAATGACAGAGGAGGCTTCTCTTTGCATATTCTCATGAAACCCTTACACCTGATTATTTATTAGGCCCCCAAGGAAAATAGCAAAAACACAACAATATAGGGCAAAACACATTATGAACACTCTGCAAATATTGGCTGTCAATTATAGTAATAATAAAAACTGCTGTTATTCTGAGGATAATAATGATGGGAGACATTTCTAGATCAAGACAACCATTCTGTCCTCACCAGAGTCAAGAGCGAAGAACAGGGCAAAGATTAATATTTTTGGCTTTTAGTCCCATGGTTATGGGGTGCTAGAGTCTCCCCAGAATATTGAGATTATTTCTACTGGCACCAAACCTTCCCATTCGAGTCTGGGTATCCAGGGGTCTCGTGGCGCCCAGACCATCAGAGAACACAGTGGAAAAGCCGCTAACAGGCCCCGGGCTCCTCTCTCCCCAGGCGTGATGGACCACCACCTGGTCCTGCACCAGCTGCGCTGTAACGGGGTCCTGGAGGGCATCCGCATCTGCAGGAAGGGCTTCCCCAGCCGGATCCTCTATGCCGACTTCAAACAGCGGTAGGTCGCCTGCCTTTGCAGCTCTTGCCTTTGGAGGGTACCTTCTGTATCCCCCAAAGGCACTCCTGCAGCTGGATGTTGGGTGAGTTCCCAAGGTTTCCATAGGATTCTTCTGCTGTGGCAACGAGCTTTTGCACAGAGCAAGGGCTGGACCAACCCAAAGTAATCCCAAGATCAGACCACTCGAGCCTGACTGGGACTCCAGACCAGAGTTTCTCAACCCCTGCATGTGGACATTTGCAGCTAGACAATCCTTTATCATGAGGACTGTCCTGTGTGTTACATGATTTTAGCAGTACCCCTGGCCTCGACCCACACCGCCTCAATCTCAGATATTGCCCAATGTTCCCCAGTTGAGATTCCCTGCCCTAGACCAACACTCTCCTCCCAACTGCCATCTGGGCCCACAAGTCCAAGCCTTGCCCATGGGAACAAGTGAGAAGAGGACACTCTAGAATAACCACTAGCCTGCAGGTCACACTGATTTCAAGGCTCTTTTAACTTAGAGAGCCTTTCAGAGAGTCATCTCCTCTGAAAGTACCATCCCAGCCATGCACTCAGCTGGCCTTTCTTCCATACGTTTCTCTCCCTCCTGCTACAGCCCACTTGCCTAAAATCAACTCCTAGATTCCCCACTGCCAGACTAGTCCATTTCCATGGCTGGAGCAGGAGAAGTTTCTGGAAAGCCTGGTCTCAGGCACAGAGCCTTTTGCAGGAGTTGATTCCATTGGGAAATTTTGCCCCTCAACTGAAAGCTCCACCCTCCCCAGAACTGCCCAGTTGGTGGGGGGGATGTAGGTAGGTGCCAGTCCTGACCTGGCCTGCAGTGCAGGTGAGGTGTCTCCTCAGCTCCCATGTGCTGAGCCAGCTGCTGGCATGGCCTTGTCCCCTCGGCAGCACTGGCTCCCTGGATTCTGCCTCCCAGACTCCACCCTGGGTACAAGGGACACCACCTCCTCCTGTCCCAGAGAGACCAGGCTGGGACCCCGCTGGGCTCCGTGGCCCCAGGGTCTGAGCAGGGAGGAGCAGGAAACAGTAGCCCCTCAGGAAGCAGCGGGCCAAGCACCCTCCCGGCTCCACCCAGGGCTGTGTCATCAGAGGCTCTTCTCCAGACCACTCACACCCAGGCCCCGTGCTGATCCCTCCCTCTCCCTCATCAGGTACCGGATCCTCAACGCCAGTGCCATCCCGGAGGGGCAGTTCATTGACAGCAAAAATGCTTCCGAGAAGCTTCTGAACTCCATCGACGTCGACCAGGAGCAGTATAGGTTCGGCCACACCAAGGTAAGCACAGGTGGGGAAGGGACGACCCCCACCCCAGGTAACCCCTAGGCCAGTGGGGTTAACCCCCAAACCCCCTTTTGAACTGTGGTGTTAGAGAAGACTCTTGAGAGTGCCTTGGACTGCAAGGAGATCCTACCAGTCAATTATAAAAGAAATAAGTCCTAAATATTCATTGGAAGGACTGATACTAAAGCTGAAGCTCCAATACTTTGGCACTTATGCGAAGAACTAACTCATTGGAAGAGACCCTGATGCTGGGAAAGATTGAAGGCAGGAGGAGAAGGGGATGACAGAGGATGAGATGGTTGGATGGCATCACCAACCTGATGGACATGAGTTTGAGCAAGCTCCAGGAGTTGGTGATGGACAGGAAGGCCTGGCATCCTGCAGTCCATGATATTGCAAAGAATCAGACACAACTGAGCAGCTGAACTGAACTGGGCTGCTTGTGAGCTGATGGGAGGAAAGGTGTCTCTTTCCCCTTCCAGGAAGCCTGACCGTCCCTTGCCCAGAAGCCCAGGCCAAGAGAACTCTGTCCAGGAATAGGAAGCTCTCTCTGTGCTGATTTTAAGTGTCTAGAGGCTTAATTGGAAGCTCCAGCCCCAGCCCCAGCAGCAATAGAAGAAATCAACAGGGGCAGAGAGTGAGTGCCCCTAAAGGGGAGAAGGAGCCCAAGAGATCAGAGAACACAGAATTCCAGGGACCATGAGGTCCTGAGAAGAATTATAGCCAATAAAAATGATCACCATTATTGAGCACGTGTGCATTGAGACCTGGGACATGCCTTCTATACACATTTTACCAAATCTTTTGATCACCTGATGGTGGTAACGGTGGTACTTACATCAAGGGGTTATTGGGAGGCTCCCAGAAGACAAGACACTTGTTCGAGGTCGCATGGAGAGTGGGTGACAAAGGCCAGCTGCAAATCCTGGCCTGACTCCAAAGCTCCGTGTCCTAAAAGGGGCCAGGGGACCATCAACCCCATTAGGGAAAAGCCTGCAGCCCCCACGGGTGCCCCGCTTCCCGGGAACATCACAGGGGCAGAGGAAGCCCTGCAGGTGTGGGCAGTGCGGGGAGGGGCCCCGAGGGTGGGACCCACCTCCTCAGCTGGGCGGAGAGATTGGAGGATGAGGATGGGGAGGCAGAGGCATCTGTGAGTCCCTCCTGGTCTGCATCTGTGATTACATTTCTGCCCCATCCTTGCTTCCTGCATGTGAACTCCATCAGAATCTGTCCGGTGGGCCAGCGGGGCCTGGAACATACCTTGGAACAGGATACAGAGGGGCTCCTGCAGAGAACACAGCCTCCCAAAACTGAGTCCTGGGAGCCAGACGGCTGCTGGTCCCAAGTCAGGGCTCTGAAGGCGAGGGCTGGGGCTAGACAGAGATAGCCCGCCTTGAGTGCACAGGCTGAGGATGAAGCAGGGCCCCTCTCTCTTTCACACAGGTATTCTTCAAAGCTGGGCTCCTGGGCCTCTTGGAGGAGATGAGGGATGAGAAGCTGGTGACCCTGATGACACACACGCAAGCCTTGTGCCGGGGCTACCTGATGCGGGTGGAATTCAAGAAGATGATGGAGAGAAGGTGATGCAAGCCCTCGCCTCCCTGCCCTCCTCCCTGGAGCTCACCATCGCTTCATGCTTTAGTCTTAAGATGTTCACTTATTTGTCCCACATTTACTGAGCCACAGTTCTGTGCTGGGGCCTCTGCTTGACACTGGAGATGCAGAAATGAGCCCTGGCCTCCAGGAGCCCACAGAGGAGTGGGAAGCAGACACCAGCTTGGCTAGTTTTCATGCCTGTGACAAGCGTACTGTCAGTTGTATTCAGGGCCAGGTGGACAGATTGGGGGCTGGGGTTGGCATGAAAGGGCAGCAAAAAAGAAAGAGCTTTCCAAAGGAGGCTTTGCATGGCTGGAGGAAGGGTGGCCTGCGGGTTGGGGGTAGCAAAAGCAGATTACTTGACTGGAGCAAGGAGAGGCTGGCAGTGGAGGTCCCCACCTGCCACCTTGAAGAGCTCAGGTTAAATCTTCCACTTGATGGGGAGCCACGGAGGAGACGAGTGAGAGGATCGGATTTGTTTCAGTAGCTCAGACAGGTCACCTGGAGGACTTTCCTGGCAAGCCAGTGGTTAAGACTCCACGCTTCCACTGCGGGAGGCACAGGTTTGATCCCTGTTCCAGAAAGTAAGATCCCACTTGCCACACGGCATGGCCGTAAAACAAAAAGCACACATACTCAAAGAGGTCACTGGCAGCCGCAGAAGAGCAGGCCTGAAGGCACGAGAGGGGCCAAGGCCAGGCTGTAGCAGAAGTCCAAATAGAAGATGACAGGACCTGACTTAGGACACAGATGATGGGGGAGAGAGGACGGAAGGGACTGAATGAAGCTTGAAGGGCCTTCGTCCTTCAGTAATGCAACAGGAGGAGCAGCAGCACCATGGGCCAGTCCTGTGTGGGGGATTCACTGGGACCCCTTCTTCCTGATACCCTGTATTCCCTGTCCTTCACTACCTCCCGGAGTTTGCTCAGACTGACAACCTTAGGGTGAGCATGTTCAGTAGGATGGTGGAGGTGGAAGCCAGGTGGATGGAACCTCTCTCACCTCCCAAATTTGCACACGCTGTTTCCTCTCCTCTTTGTTTGCAGAACAGACTCTGGGGCTCATGGGATGGGTACAGCCAAGCTGCACTCCTTCCCACCTGACCGATAAGGGTGAAGGCCCTGGGGCCCACGGGGGCAGGCGGGTGGAGACTGCACCTCGCTGTGGTCCATTAACCCCAGTCCTAACAATACACAGGGACTCCATCTTCTGCATCCAGTACAACATCCGATCTTTTATGAACGTCAAGCACTGGCCCTGGATGAACCTGTTCTTCAAGATCAAGCCCCTGCTGAAGAGTGCAGAGGCTGAGAAGGAGATAGCCACCATGAAGGAAGACTTTGAGAGAGCCAAGGAAGAACTGGCCAGATCTGAGGCTCGCCGAAAGGAGCTGGAGGAGAAAATGGTGTCCCTGCTGCAGGAAAAGAACGACCTCCAGTTGCAGGTCCAGTCTGTAAGTATCTCCCCCGAGGCCAGGAGGATCCGTCAGTTTATGCAAGAGATAGTGGTGCCACCCAGTGGGCTTGTGGGGTATTACATCACTACCCTGCTAGTAAGAGGAGGCAAGCCAGGGCTTGTGGACTCAGTACAATGCAAAATACATCTGCAAAGTGAATTTCTGCTCACTTTATTTCTCCCTGTTTTCTACAGTAGAGTCAGATGTATTTTGCTGTGGGCATGAGGGGATGTGTTTGTCATAATAAAAAAAATCTGTCCATGATGTACCAAGTCTTTTTAAAAATCATGTAACTAAATCACTGGGAGTTCCCTGATGGCCTAGTGGTTAGGATTCCAGGTTTTCACTACCGTGGCTTAGGTTCAATTCCTGATCAGGGAACTAAGATCCTGTAGGCTGAGTGGTTCAGCCAAAAAATTTAAAGATAAAAACGTTTTTAAAATTAAAGATATGCATATTTTCAAAGATATAGGGAAAATGAAGCTGTATGTCTAGTACATAACACTCTGGCAGCATAATGGTCTCATTTCACAGAGTCAAGACATTTAGTGTTCGCTCTTTTTAATAAACTCCCAATACGTTTACCTTTCGCTTAAGTGCACAGCACCTCCTCCTCCCCTTTCACTTTCCCAAGCACGGTGAGCATAAGAATAAGTTTTGGAACCAGATATCTGGGTTTACATCCCAGATCGTCCACTTGGCAGCTGTGTGACCTCAGGCAGGTGACTTACCTTCTTTGTGCCTTAGTTTTCTCAACTGTGAAATGGACACAGCAATAGCCCCTCACCTCTTAGGGTAGCTCGGAAGCTCAGATGAGTTCATGCATGTAACACAGGACATGTTCAGTAAACACAGAAGGCTATTCTTGCCGGACTCTTTTTATCCATAACCGTGAAATGCGTGTCCAGTTCTCACAACACTGAGAAGTACGTAAGAGAGGATATAATCTGTTTACATTTAACAACATAATCAGCTGATTGTGGCCACTCCAAGAGACTCATTGTAGAGCCTTCTGGGGAATGTACATATTTAATCACTTGTTTCTATTTGGGGTTTTTTTTCTGTGGTTTAAGGAAGCAGGCCTCAGGAGTCATAAGAAGCACTTTGCTGTGGGGAGTTTTAAAAGGTGGTCAAGTTTGGGAAATATTAGTTAGCGTGTGAAAGTACAGAGTGGATGAGTTGATCTCCAACTCATGTAGGAGGAAGAGGGAGATGGCCGGGCATCCAAATGTGACAAATTTGCAGAGGTTTCTGAATGCTACGTGTGCCTTTGCTTGAGAATTTCTATTAAGTAGATGACACCATTAGTGGCTAAAAAAACGTATTTGGATGATATACATGAGTATGTGCAAGCATGTGTGCACATATGCGTGTGTATATGTGTGTGTGTGGCAATAATCCATTCCTTGACTTGGGTCCAGATAATAGGCTTTTGGAGAGTAAAGCCCTTCCCTCTGGGGTTGGTCAAGAGGCTGATTAAAAGACAACAGCCTGTAAATAACACAGTCCTATTGTATAGCACAAGGAACTGTATTCAACATCCTGTGATAAACTATACTGGAAAAGAATATGAAGAAGAATGTGAATTTGTGTATAAATGAATCGCTTGGCGGCAGAGCAGCAACTAACACAACACTGTAAATCAACTATCCTTCAAATAACAAATTAGAAAAAACAATGATCTGTTTGTTGGTTTTTTTTTTTTAGGAAACAGAAAACCTGATGGATGCCGAGGAGCGGTGTGAGGGACTCATCAAAAGCAAGATTCAGCTGGAGGCCAAAGTGAAGGAGCTGAACGAGCGGCTGGAGGAGGAGGAGGAGATGAATTCTGAACTGGCTGCCGAGAAGAGGAACCTGGAAGACAAATGCTCCTCCCTCAAAAGAGACATCGATGACCTGGAGCTGACCCTGACCAAAGTGGAGAAGGAGAAGCATGCCACGGAGAGCAAGGTGGGCCTCCCGCCCCTCCGCCCAGGAGGAGACAGGTGGGCAGGGAACTGCCCGGAAATGGGCGGGGAATGAGTCCGCCTCCGCCCTGCTCTTAAACCTGTGGGCTCTTCCCTCGCTCCTGCTACCTGCCTGGTCACACCACAAGCTTCTAGCCGCAATCCTCCCTCCACAAAGCAAGAGATCCTTCAGGAGAAGCACTTGGCACAGGGAAGCCAAGAAACGTGCCCACGGAGCCAGGCAGATGATCAGGGAGGCAGGTGGTGAAGGAGGCAGAAAACGGGACCACACCAAGGACTGGCAGGGAGGTTAGAGGTTCAGGGCACTCAAGCATCACTGGTAAAATGTACACTAATGCAGCCTATGGGAAAGCCATCTGGAAACTCTTAGCTGAGTTAAGAATCCATGCATCCTTCAACCCAGTGGTTCTGCTTCTGGGTATACAGACCAAGGGGTTCTCCTGCCAGGTCCATAATGGGACATGTATGAGGAGGCTCATGGCAGCATTTCTTGTGGTGGGGGGATGGATGCTGGAGGCAGGATCAGGGTCCACCTGGGGGGATGGAGAGATGAGATGTGGAGGACACACCACAGACTGTCACACAGCCACCGGGACAATGAGATGGATGTGAAAGGCCTAGTGCTGAGTGTGGGGACAAAGGAGGAAAATGAAACATAGAGCATGAAACCGCTTATGCAGACTAAAATTACATGCACACAAAATAACACTTCACAAAAATACATGGAAAATACAGCCCATGATTCACATCATCTCTGTTGCCAGGGAGGTAGAGATGACTCGAGGCAGTGTCGAATGGACAACTGGGTGTTGATAGGGAGGTGACAGGGAAGGGGTAGGGACTGTGGCAAACTGAAGAGCACTTGCCCTGTCCCCAGGTGGCGGCCAAGGCCCAGTGCCAGCCACCTGTTGCCAGGTGGGGATGTGAACGCTGCACGGCCAGAGCTTCTAATCTCCCTTGAGAAATCAGACATCCAGATTTTAGGTGAAATCTCATTTTTTCCCCCAATGTCTACAACTTATTCAAAAGTTGTAAACTATTATGTGGCCAGATTTGGCCCATAGGTCAGGATCTGCAAGAGTGTTGCACATGGGAAAAAGCTCAATTTAATGCTTTAAAGCTCCATGGTTGGTGCCCTTGCCCTGCTTCCTGACACAGGGGACTCCCCATTCTGGATTTTCTTGCGTAGCACCTACTGCCTATTCCTCTTCCCCTTCCTGCCTCTTTCTAAACCCTGGCCAGCTAATAAACAAATTCCCATGGATATAATCTGATGCGTATAGGTTGATGTGTTGTTTTTTGGAAACAGCATATTTGCATGAATATGTCCTTCTGTGTACCATATGATGTCTTCTTTAAAAAAAAATAAATTATCCTAAAGGGCCCTGTGATAGGCCAGTGAGGACTGAAAAACGCCAGAGGCCGCCAATTTCAGGATGATGCAGCCAACACCATGGGCACCTGCTGGAGAGGCAAAGAAGCAGTAGCTAGAAAAGAGAAAGTCAAAGAAAAAAAATCAATAGCCTTTGATGGAAGCTTCTGGTTTAATTGTTTGAACTGGTTTCAACTGGTAATATATTCTCTTAGGTAAAGAATCTTTCAGAGGAAATGACAGCGCTTGAAGAAAACATTTCCAAACTGACCAGAGAGAAGAAATCTCTGCAGGAGGCCCACCAGCAAACACTGGATGATCTTCAGGTTGAAGAAGACAAAGTCAATGGTCTGATCAAAATAAACGCCAAGCTGGAGCAGCAAACAGACGACGTGAGATTTCCTTACTATGCCCTAACACTGATGACTTCAGAAGCAAAGACATGATGAGGTCTACACAGCATGCAGGGGCTGAGGGTTCCGACTCTGGGGTCAGAATCTCTGGAGTTCAGATCTCAGCCCCTTCCAAATAAATGTGGAATGCTGAGTGAGCCACTTAAACTTGTGAAGCCCCAGTTTCCACCTTGTGAAATGGGGATTCACTTAGCTTTACCTGCAAGAGTTTGCATAGAAAGCTTAGCACACAGAGCGTGTTCCGTAAAATGTTAGCTGCTAATATCACCGCCACCATCGTCATCACTGTCATCCTCACCACCACCATCAGCACCATCAGCACCATCAGCAGCAGCATCACCACCACCATCACCAGCATCATTGCCACCATCATCACCATTGTCATCACTACCACCTTCACCACAATCATCACCATCACCACCACCATCACCATCGTCATCACCATCACCACCACCAGCATTATCGCATCACATCATCACCACTAGCATCATCACCAGCATCATCACCACCATCATCACCATTGTCATCACTACCACCTTCACCACAATCATCACCATCACCACACCATCACCATCGTCATCACCATCACCACCACCAGCATTATCGCATCACATCACCACCAGCATCATCACCAGCATCATCACCACCATCATCATTGCCACCATCATCACCATCGTCATCACCACCATCACCACCAGCATCACCACCACCATCACCAGCATCATCGCCACCACCATCACCATCGTCATCACCATCACCACCACCACCAGCATCATCACCATCAGCAGCAGCAGCATTATCATCATCATTATTCGCATCCACATGTAGGTCCTTGGGTTCCAACAGCTCCCATCCTGTTCTAACTTTGTTAAAAATGAGTTCCATTGGTGGCCTGAAATTTTACCATCCACCCCCTCCCTACCCCCGCATCACATTACACTTTTGTTCTTGATATAAGAGCCAGATTTGAAGCTTTAAGGTTTCACTCCCAATCGTGGCTAGAATGTTTCCAGATTGCCGCAATTGTCCTGAGGCCAGAGCAGGTGTCCTCCTCCCCAACAACTCCTTTCCCTCACCGCACCCCCCCAACCCATTCTGCATGGTGCAGGTAGGGTAGAAGATTGATAGTGTATAATCTAGACCTTCCCAGGCACAGCTGGGGCAGTGTCCTCCCACCGGTGCCCCTTTCTGTCTAGGTAAGAGTATGCATCCCCCAGCACCATGTTTCCATCGTGGGGCATGGGATAGGCCAAACGGGCATCAGCTGAAAGAGGTACTGGGAGGCCTCGGGGGGGATCCAGCCTTTGCCAGAGGAGAGAAGAGGGAGGAGGCAGGGGGCCATGCTCCCTCCAGGGGCAGAGGAGAGGGCTCACACATGCAGGATCCCCAGGACACTACCCTTGGCTAAGAGGCAAGCTCAGTTCCCAGCAAATCTCAACCCTCCCCCACTGTGTCTTCCCAGCTGGAGGGCTGCTTAGAGCAGGAGAAGAAACTGCGGGCTGACCTGGAGCGAGCAAAGAGGAAGCTGGAAGGAGACCTGAAGATGTGCCAGGAGTCAATCATGGACCTAGAAAACGACAAGCACAAGTGGAGGAGAAACTGAAGAAGTAGCTCTTGCATGTTCACCTGTGTTTGAGTCTGAAAGCTAACTTCTGCCTTTGAAGGGCTCATAATTCAGGTATTTTAAATACATATACGTATCTATTTGCAGGAAGGAGTTTGAAATCAGTCAGTTACAGACCAAAATTGAAGACGAACAAGTTCACAGTCTGCAGTTACAAAAGAAGATTAAAGAACTGCAGGTAACATGTGGACACCTTCCCTACCAAGTGGAAATCCCTGTATCAGGGACCCCTCCTTGCTCTTTCCCCTAGGTTTCTCTTTTTAAAATATTTATATATTTGGCTGCACTGGGTGTTAGTTGCAGCAAATGAAGTCTTGTGCTGCATCGTGTGGGCTTAGTTGCCCCACAGCATGTGGGATCTTAGTTCCGGGACCAGGGATTGAACCTGAGTCCTCTGCATTGCAAGGCACATTCTTAAGCATTGGACCACCAAGAAGGTCTCATCCCCAGGTTTCTTTTTCTGCTTTTTTGTCTTAGTCCTTTTGGAGCTGGAGAGAATCTCCTTCTCTCTTTTTGAAGTTAATATTCAAACTGTCTAAGTTGCATGTAAATAGATTTTCTTGAAGATAATTAAAATTACCCATAGTGGCAACCCACTCCAATACTCTTGCCTTGAAAATCTCATGGATGGAGGAGCCTGGTGGGCTGCAGTCCAGGGGGTCGCAAAGAGTCGGACAAGACTGAGCGACTTTACTTTCACTTTTCAGTTTCATGCATTGGAGAAGGAAATGGCAACCCACTCCAGTGTTCTTGCCTGGAGAATCCCAGGGACGGGGGAGCCTGGTGGGCTGCCGTCTATGGGGTCACACAGAGTCGGATACGACTGAAGCGACTTAGCAGCAGCAGCAGCATAGACTAAATACTATTGATAAGGGTGCTCTAAGCACCACCCCTACGTCCAGGTCCTTCCTCCTTCTCGGAAATCCACCACATCCTCTGGACCTTTTGTACACATGGATCTATGTACACAGACACAAAAATAATATCGGAGATGCGTGCACGCACGCTGAGTCACTTCAGTCATGCCGACTCTGCAACCGCATAGACTGTAGCGCCAGGTTCCTATATCCATGGGATTCTCCAGGCAGAATACTGGAATGGATCTGCAATGGATTGCCATGCCCTCCTCCCTTCCTAAAAGGAACAAGAATATTAAATAAATATGTATATATATAAACTTCTACATAATACATATGTATATGGGGACTTCCCTAGCAGTCCAGTGGTTAGAAGTCAGTGCTTCTACTGCTGTGGGCCCGTGTTTGATGCCTGGTCAGGGAACTAAGGTTATCCAAGCCATGCAGCATGGCCAGATATATATATACACTTAAAATATTATATAGAGACTATCATCATGCAAGTTGCTCTCTCCATGCAGCTGTCCATGGTAGACACGAGTGGACATCTTGTGGTCTCCTGGACCATGGGCTGATCTGACCATTCCCCTACTGATGGGCACTTAGTTTGTGGCCAAGTTTTCTTCCAAGGATTTAATGTTATAATGTATTCTTGACTTTATGAAGCCCACCCCCATTCCTCCCCACCATGTCCCCCCCAAAGTGGGGCTGTTGCCCACCCCTCCATGACCTTCCTGACCCAGTGACCCTTCCAGGCCCGCACTGAAGACCTGGAGGAGGAGGTGGAAGCAGAACACACGCTCAGAGGCAAGATTGAGAAGCAGCGCGCGGACCTCTCCCGGGAACTGGAGGAGATCAGCGAGCGGCTGGAAGAAGCCAGCGGGGCCACTTCGGTCCAGATCGAGATGAACAAGAAGCGGGAAGCTGAGTTCCAGAAACTGCGCAGGGACCTGGAGGAGGCCACCCTGCAGCACGAGGCCACGGCGGCCACACTGAGGAAGAAGCACGCGGACAGCGTGGCTGAGCTGGGGGAGCAGATCGACAACCTGCAGAGGGTCAAGCAGAAGCTGGAGAAGGAGAAGAGCGAGCTGAAGATGGAGATCGACGACCTGGCCAGCAACATGGAGACTGTCTCCAAGTCCAAGGTCCTGATGCTTTTGCTCTCTGCAAAGGCAAGGCAGCATCCACCGGCTGGGTGAGCGGGTACAGTGCCATGCCTGCAACTCACTGCATGTTCTGAATGGTAACACTCTCTCCACTTCCATCTGCTCCTGGCTCCCCAAATTCATTCAGGTCACCAGAGCCCTGATCCAAAGATCTGCTACAACTCAAGATCTCATCATTCATCTAGTCTTTCCCAAATGCTTCCAATCCATCTCCCATTTTCTTATTTATTTATGTGTGTATACATGCCTGCTAAGTCGCTTCAGTTGCATCTGACTCTTGTGACCCTATGGACTGTAGTCCTCTGGGCTCCTCTGTCCATGGGATTCTCCAGGCAAGAATACTGGAGTGGGTTGCCATGTCCTCCTCCAGGGGATCTTCCCAGCTCAGGCGTCGAACCCAGGTCTCTTACATCTCCTGTAGATTTTTTTTTTTTTTTACTACTAGTGCCACCTGGGAAGCCCATTTATTTATTTGCTTATTATTTATTTGGCTGTGTCAAGTGTTAGCTGTGACACACAAAGTCTTTTGTTGTGATGTTCAGACTCTCGAGTCGCAGCACATGAGCTTAATTCAATTCCTCCACAGCATGTAAGAGCTTAGTTCCTGGACCAGGGATCAAACCCGAGTCCCCTCCATTGCAAGAAAGATTCTTCAAAGTGGCAACCCCACTTTGAAGCTAAACCATCAAATGATTTGATACTGGGAACCCAGCATCCATTTTTCCCATTCATGTTGGCTTTTTTTTTTTCAAGAGTAACGTGGAAAGGATGTGTCGGACTGTGGAAGACCAGTTTAATGAGATCAAGGCCAAGGATGACCAACAGACACAGTTAATCCATGACCTGAACATGCAGAAGGCAAGGCTGCAGACCCAAAATGGTGAGAATGGGCAGGGCCTCGGGGTCCTACCACACCGTGGAAGAGGGTGGTCCAAACCCTGACATGGGCCCACATCTGTTTGCCAGGGGAGCTGAGCCACCAAGTGGAAGAGAAGGCCGCTCTATCTCACAGCTAACCAAAGGCAAGCAGGTCCTCACCCAGCAGCTGGAGGATCTTAAGAGGCAGCTGGAGGAGGAAACCAAGGTAAGGATGGATGTCTCCGTCTAGAAAGGTAGAGTCAGGTAGGACCTGAGAAGCCGATGCTGCTCCTTTCTTCCTTGTAGTAGGACAGGAACATGTTCTTGGAGGTTCCAGAACCTTGGCATTGGATCTCCCTCTTCAGAGCTAGAAAATTCTACCAGGGTGCTCCATCCTCAGAGCCCCTCTGTTCCGCAGTGGAGGGGCTGATGAACTCCCGTCCCCAAGCAGGGGCATCCCCTCCCCCACCATGTACCAGCTGGGCCATCTCTGCCTCTGTGCATCTTCCCACTCTGCCCAGCCGTCATTCCACCCTCTTGAAATGCCCTCCTCTCTCTCCTCCATCACTCTTTGTGTATCACCAGCTACAACACCTACATTTAAGAACCCCCTCCTCCAAAGGGCTGGGTGGTTTGGGGGCACCCTCGGGACATTTGCATAAATGCAAACACCATCATGATGTGCATGATGTCAATATCAAGATATTTATAATTCACATCCCCCAACTAATCTGTGAACTCCTAGAGGGCAAGAATTATTTTTCCCCACTGTAGTAGTTCACAGTAGTTACAGCACACAGAACAGTGTACACAGTAGGTGCTTAGTAAATGTTGTCGATGTGTGTTCGAGAACTAAAACAGAAAAGCAAGAGTGCCCAAAACTGCATATATGGAGTTCTGGGGTTGCCATGTGCCAGCTAAAACTTACAGGGAACTCTTCTGGAATTCCAGCAAACTCTATCTGCCTCTCCTAAAAAAACAAGAAAAGTGCTGTATTTGTCCCGCATCTTTCTAGTATATGGTTGGGGTTCCTGGGGACTTGCAGGGCAGAGGGAGTGGAGAGAATCAGAGCCTGAGAAGGCCCCTTCCAGGAGCAAGGCTGTCCTTTGGCAGGATACACAAGGAGCTAAGCTTTCCTTCCTGGGAAAAGTTTGTTGTTTATTTGTGCTTTGTTGTTGTTGTTGATCAGCTGCTAAGTTGTGTCCTACTCTCTGAGACCCCATGGACTGTAGTCCGTCAGGCTCCACTGTCCATGGGGTTCTGGCAAGAATACTGG
Source organism: Aepyceros melampus (assembly GCA_006408695.1). Classification (NCBI taxonomy): domain Eukaryota; kingdom Metazoa; phylum Chordata; class Mammalia; order Artiodactyla; family Bovidae; genus Aepyceros; species Aepyceros melampus. The sequence continues at coordinate 523,552 of SJXQ01006972.1, read as the reverse complement.
AGTGGTTGCCATTTCCTTCTCCAATCTGTGCCTTTAAAAGGATGCAAATATATGAGTTACTGCACTGGCCAACCAGAAAGTGTTCTGTGACCATTATAATGAGAGCACCAATTTCCTCCCGACCAGGTAGAAGTGGAGGCCTCAGATATGTCCCCGTTCTGCTTGGGAAGTGGTGGCAGAGCCATGGAAACTGCACAGCTCATGTCAGAATTCCCGGGTGGGGACACAGCCCCCTGATGACACCAGAATATACTCTTGGGGTTTTCATGGTCACAGTATTCCAAAACACTGCATTAAGTAGTGAGAAGATTAATCCCTTTCTGATTCTCCTCCAGTTATTCTGATTAAATAAGAAAAAGGTCTCAATTTGGATGTTGTGGTTTAGTCACTGAGTCGTGTCTGACTACTTTGTGACCTCATGTGACCCCACCAGGCTGCTTAGTCCATGGGATTTCCCAGGCAAGAATTCTGGAGGAGGTTGCCATTTCCTCTTCCAGGGGAATCTTCCCAACTCAGGGATCAAACCCAAGTCTCCTGCACTGGCAGGTGGGTTCTTTACCACTGAACTACAAGGGAAGACCCTCAATTTGGATACCATCTCTCTAACACTGGTGCCTCCTCATCAAAACACAAGAGAATAGGATTAGGACACAGGTTCACAGCTGCAAATTACTTAGCTAGAAGGTGGTAACATTGTCTTACCTCCATTGCATTTATTCGGTTACCTTCTATTTGGGCTTCCCTGGTGGCTCAGACAGTAAAGCATCTGTCTGCAATGTGTGAGACCTGGGTTCGATTCCTGGGTCGGGAAGATCCCCTGGAGAAGGAAATGGCAATCCACTCCAGCACTCATGCCTGGAAAATCCCATGGACTGAGGAGCCTAATAGGCTACATGGGGTCGCAAAAAGTCGGCACGACTGATCGACTTCACTTCACTTCACATGGCAAGTGTTAATGATTTTCCACTTAAACAAAATAGTCTACTTTTTAAAAAGTGAAGTAAATAAAACAGGAGCTAGGCTGCTCCAGCTAAGTTTATGAAGGCAGCAAGTGAATGATTCAAGTTGGGAAACACTGGTTGAAACAAAATTACTTACCCTGGAAAATGACCAAACGGTTTTGCAATTTGTCACCACGGTGATGCCGCAGGCCAAGAGCGCCCTGGCCCACGCCCTGCAGTCCGCCCGCCACGACTGTGACCTGCTGCGGGAACAGTACGAGGAGGAGCAGGAGGGCAAGGCCGAGCTGCAGAGGGCGCTGTCCAAGGCCAACAGCGAGGTGGCCCAGTGGAGGACCAAGTACGAGACGGACGCCATCCAGCGCACGGAGGAGCTGGAGGAGGCCAAGTAGGGGCTCCCAGGTTACGCTAGGAGAGACGACCTTAAGCACAAGGAAGGGACAGGGGGCAGGCCCTGCCTTCCTCCCTAGGCCTTCAGGTTTTCCTAAGCACGCAGACCGGGTCCCCATGCCCTTCCCCCGGGTCCTGTCCATCCATTCCACCTGGTCCCCTTAGCACCTCCTAGGTGACTGCTTGGCCACCCAACATTTGGGGATTCTTCAGGTGATACTTAGATCCTGTCCAATCATCAAACTCTAAGGCCTTGGTCTTATCAAATTCCAGTCCTTTTTAGATGGCCCCATTCCCTCCTGATCTGATAGTTACTTCTGAAAGAGTCCACCTTTCCCAGCAACAGTAGGTCTGATCCTCTTAGGAAAAAACTGGCCCAGAGGCTCCAGGAAGCAGAGGAAAACACAGAGGCTGTGAGCTCCAAGTGCGCGTCCTTGGAGAAAACCAAGCAGAGGCTCCAGGGAGAGGTGGATGATCTGATGCTGGATTTGGAGCGGGCCAACGCTGCCTGCGCCTGCCTGGACAAGAAGCAGAGGAACTTCGATAAGGTCCTTCCCCCTCACTCGATGCAAGAGATGTGTGAATGACACATCTTTGGGGTAGGGGGAGGTGCACAGAGCATCAAGTCCGGAGTGGAGACTTTGGGGCTTTGCATTGTCTTGATTTTGTGACGGTCCCTCTGAAAGGAATTTTATTTTTCATCAAAGTTAATTCAGATTACTTTGAGACCAGCATATCTTTCAGAATACAGCAGATCTCTGTAGAGATATCAGAGTTTGGAACCCCTGAGTTTGGGGAATCCCCCTCTTTCTTTGGTCTCTAAAGATGGGAGGGTCCCATTTTGGCATTGCTGACATGACTCACTGTTAACATGACTCAGTTCCTGGCCTTCTCGGCTCCTCACGGGTCCCTCTGTCACCTCCTAGGTCTTCTCGGAGTGGAAACAAAAACTGGATGAGAGTCAAGCTGAATTGGAAGCAGCTCAGAAAGAGTCCAGGTCTCATAGTACTGAAGTCTTCAAGATGCGCAACGCCTACGAGGAGGTGGTGGATCAGTTGGAGACACTGAGACGAGAGAATAAAAACCTGCAAGGTGGGCACTGCCCATCGCAGGGGTAAGAGAGCCCCCAGCTCTCTCCCCCAACTCACAGGGGTGTGACAGTCCCTCCTTCTCTTCCAGCCACCTCTCCCCCACTTAGCCACAGCTGCCTCCTTCTCACTGCCCTACAAAATCCTAACATCTACTCAGTGACCCCAAGACCCAAACTCCACCAATGGAAGGCATAGTGGCAGCCAAGCCTCGTTCTCAAGAACAGATGGCCTGTGGGCTGCCAAGCTCCCTACACTGCTAGAGAACAGATCTTCCATGGATTCTGTCTCTATGTGGCTTTGTGTCCTCGGTTCTGACACTAAATCCTTTAGGGTCTCAGACTCCTGATCTACAAAATTAGACCAGACCCAGTGCCCCCGAATGCCCCTTCTATTTCCGAGACTGTGATTCTATGCATGCTGCTGCTGCTGCTACTGCTAAGTCGCTTTAGTCGTGTCCCCATAGATGGCAGCCCACCAGGCTCTCCCATCCCTGGGATTCTCCAGGCAAGAACACTGGGTGGGTTGCCATTTCCTTCTCCAATGCATGAAAGTGAAAAGTGAAAGTGAAGTTGCTCAGTCATGTCCGACTCTTAGCGACCCCATGGACTGCAGCCCACCAGGCTCCTCCGTCCGTGGGATTTTCCAGGCAAGAGTACTGGAGTGGGGTGCCATTGCTTCTGGTTACATGTGCTTTAATTTGCTTCCTGGGGGTCCCGGAGGCTGCTCTCTCCGTGATTTCCTCCCTGGTCCTCTCCATCGATCAAACAGAACCTGTAGAAATAGCCTAAATCAAGCCTGTCCTTTGCAGAAGAGATTTCCGACTTAACCATGCAGATTGCGGAAACAAACAAGAATCTTCAGGAAGTGGAGAAGACCAAGAAGCAGGTGGAGCAAGAAAAGTCAGACCTCCAGGCTGCCCTAGAAGAGGTGGAGGTAAGTGCCTGGGATGTGATGGAGAAGCACAGAGCACCGCAGAAGGGGAACTAGACCATGCTCCCTGGGCGCCCTTCCTGCCAGGAGGCACTGGAGCTTTGCTGGAAAGAACATTCAGCTGCCCGCACCCCTCCAGTCCATCATATAATATTTTCCCTATTGAATAAATAAACCTGTCTTTATGTCCTCAACATCTCAGAAAGCAAGAACTCCATCACCAAACATCCTGAAAGCCAGGTCCGAATGCCTTAGCTTCAGCAAAGAGCTATGCACAGCCATATTTGGCCACTGGGAGTTCCATATGGCCCAAAGAGTGCAATGTCCTGATTTAATCATCCACGGTGGCCGGTGCGGACCAGACGGTTGAGACATTTCTAGGGAAATTTCCACGACTCAGGGTAACAGGAGAGCAATTTCTCTTTCTCTGTCTTTTTAGAGACAGGATAGGCTCCTGATTTATGGTCACTATTTTTTTTTTTTTTTACAAAGACACAATAACCAAATTTTTACTAATTCAAAGCGATGCTCTGTCCTCAAGACATAAGGCTGTTTGTTTATGACAAATCTTCAGCTCTAGTTTCAGCACTAGTCACAATTTGGAAGTGACCTCTTTGAGCTCTGTTTGACGTCTTTGTTCTAGTCATTTGTAAAACGAGTGTAACAGCACCCATTTTATCACGATGGGGATGAAAAACCTTGTTCCAGAAGGTGGCTGCCCCAGCACTCCCAGTCTCTCCTTTGCTTTTATCAGGGTTCCTTGGAGCATGAAGAGAGCAAGATTTTGCGTGTCCAGCTAGAGCTGAACCAGGTGAAATCTGAACTCGACCGCAGGCTCACGGAGAAGGACGAAGAAATCGAACAGCTGAAGAGAAGCAGTCAGCGGGCGGCAGAGGCCATGCAGAGCACACTGGATGCTGAGATTCGGAGCAGGAATGATGCTCTGAGGCTGAAGAAGAAGATGGAGGGAGACCTCAACGAGATGGAGGTTCGGCTGGGCCACTCCAACCGCCAGATGGCCGAGACCCAGAAACACCTGCGCTCAGTCCAGGGCCAGCTCAAGGTGAGTGGGCGGCCCACGGGGGACCTGGCGGGACCTCAGCCTGCCCTGGGCGCCCGTCTCACCCCTGGCTTCCCTGTGAAGGACTCCCAGCTGCACCTGGATGATGCCCTGAGGAGCAACGAGGACCTCAAGGAGCAGCTGGCCATGGTGGAGCGCAGGAACGGCCTCTTGCAGGAGGAGCTGGAGGAGACGAAGGTGGCCTTGGAGCAGACGGAGCGGACCCGCAAGCTGTCGGAGCAGGAGCTGCTGGACGCCAGTGACCGCGTGCAGCTTCTTCACTCCCAGGTGAGTCCGTTCTTGCTGCACTCGGGGTCCACCCTAGGGGTCAGGCGGGATCCAGGCTCTGTGGAATGAAGTTTCCACCACTCTTCCCAGGCTAGTGGTCAAGACCAACTTTCATTAAGCTTAGTTCTTGGGATAACATTGTCTCTAGATGGAAGATGGCTGAGCTTTCTTTTATCCAAAGATAAAGAAGGACGAATTATTGCATAAAGGGGCTGGAGAAGGCTGCACAGATGCAGTAACATTTAAGCTGCAAGCTTAGATAATTAGGGGCTCCGTGTGGTTCGACAGTAAAATATCTGCCTGCAATGCGGGAGACCTGGTTTCCATCCCTTGGTCAGGAAGATCCCCCGGAGAAGGGAACGGCAACCCACTCCAGTATTCTTGCCTGGAGAAGTCAATGGACAGAGGAGCCTGGTGGGCTGCAGTTCATGGAATTACAAAGAGTCGGACATGACTAAGCAACTAACATATACACACACTTAGATAATTAGGATTGTCTTTTGAAATAATTATTTTTAAGAAAGTTACAAAATTCCTTGTTTTTTTAATTTACTTTTGGCCATCCCACATGGCATGTGGGTTCTTAGTTCCTCAAGAAAGGGAAAATGAAAGTCATTCTGTTGTGTCCAAATCTTTGCCACCCAATGGACTGTGCAGTCCATGGAATTCTCCAGGCCATAATACTGGAGTGGGTAGCCATTCCCTTCTCCAGAGGATCTTCCCAACCCAGGGATGGAACCCAGGTCTCACACATGGCAGGCAGATGCTTTACCAGTTAAGCCACCAGGGAAGCCCCAACCCAGGGATCAAACCCTTGCCCCCTGCAGTGGAAGCTCAAAGCCCTAATCATTGGACCATCATGGAATTCCAAAAAAATTCTTTCCTTTAAAAACTAGAGAATACAAGCCAAAAAACAGAAAAACACCAACCATGTTGTTAGCATTTGGGGATCTTTTATTCTAGACTTTTGTTTCTATACATAAATATGATTTTTTTAGTAAATGTCATCAGTCTTTTTGCAACTTTTTTTTCATTTAACAGTGTCACAAGCACATTTCTATATTTTGAAATAATTTTCCATGACACAGTTTTTTTAATGGCAGAAAAGTAGTGCATTTTAGTTGTGTATTCTGACACTTTTATATAATCAGTCTTCTATGCTTTGGTATTTTTAGATTGCTCCCAATAAAAATTTTTATGATTAGAAGATTGCTATGACAAACTTCTTCATATACATCCATGATTACTATTTCCTTAATATTCCTAGAAGTAAATAAACTCCTGGAAGCCCAATTTCATGGTCAAACAGTAAAAGCATTTATATGCTATAAATTGCTCTTTAACAAAGTTGTCCCAATTTTTATTCCCATTGGGAAAATATGTGAGAGTGCTTAGCAATTATTTGTTTTAATCTTCACTAACGTTTACGCTTGAAAATGCCTCACTTTAAAATTTCATATTTCTTTGATTACTAATGAGGTAGAACATTTTGTCATATTTATTGGTTATTTGTATTTCGTCTGGTGTGTCTTAACTATTTGTACTTTTGCCCTTTTTTCTTAATGGTTTATCTTATTTACATATTAAGGAAGGAAATGTTTTTTCAGCAATGCACACTGCAAATGCTTTCTCATTTGTCATCACATTTACAACCCTATGTATAATGTTTGGATCATCAGAATTATTTTTCATTTCATATAGTGAAATCAACCATTTCCTTGTTCCAACACCATTAATTAAATAATCTGCTGCTGCTGTCGCTAAGTCGCTTCAGTCATGTCCGACTCTTTACGACCCCATAGAAGGCAACCCACCAGGCTCCCCCGTCTCTGGGATTCTCCAGGCAAGAATACTGGAGTGGGTTGCCATTTCCTTCTCCAATGCATAAAGTGAAAAGTCAAAGTGAAGTCGCTCAGTCGTGTCTGACTCTTAGTGATCCCATGGACTGCAGCCTACCAGGCTCCTCCGCCCATGGGATTTTCCAGGCAAGAGTACTGGAGTAGGGTGCCATTGCCTTCTCGAATTAAATAATCTATCCTTCCTCAAATATTTGAAAACCTACCTTCATTGTTTATTCAGTTATTTTACCTACAATTCTTGAATCTGATTTGGGACTTTCTGTCTCATCAAGAATGAGAATCTTTTTTAATATTTTTTACCCACGTGAAGAATAAGAACCGGAACATCCTCAGCACTAGACTTCCTTCCCCACCCAACTCTCTCCCTTCCAATCACTGTAAGTGTCCATATGCAGCCTGAACCTCTGGTATCTAATTGTTCTTGTAGAACACAAGCCTGATAAATACCAAGAAAAAACTGGAAGCTGAATAGCCCAATGCCAGGCAGAGGTGGAGAACTCTATCCAGGAGTCCAAAAATGCGGAGGAGAAGGCCAAGAAAGCCATCACAGACGTGAGCTCCATTCTTTCTTCTCAGAGATGCTGTCTGGAGACAAGAAAGGGGCTTCTAAGCCAGGGCCTGGCGTGTAGGTCTCCTCTCCTCAGCCCTGCAGTCAGTCAGTGGTGGTTTCCTGGAGAGATGGAGGAGATGGGAGGCTCAGCAGAGGCAGAGTGGGAGGGGAGCTGAGGGAGGGAGGGCCAGCCTCGCAGCATCCTTCAGTGCCCGGGGAGGAGGGCGGGTGGCCCATAGACGCTTCCTGTGAACCACAGGCGGCGATGATGGCCGAGGAGCTGAAGAAGGAGCAGGACACCAGCGCCCACCTGGAGCGGATGAAGAAGAACCTGGAGCAGACGGTGAAGGACCTGCAGCACCGCCTGGACGAGGCTGAGCAGCTGGCCCTGAAGGGCGGGAAGAAGCAGATCCAGAAGCTGGAGAATCGGGTAGGGGGGCCAGAGGGGACTCTCATTCCCAGAGTGACAGGTTCAGCTGCCTCTGGCAGAACCACAGTCCCGAAACTTAGATGGCGGGGAAGTGGGCACTGAGTCAATCGCAGGTGCTGTTTGAGGACCACGTGTGAAGCTCCCTGCGAGCCAGATGTCCCTCCCACTCCTCCCTCTCTGCCCTACACCCCAAGACATATACAGACCCACTTCAGAAAGGGCATCCCTCGATACCTATAGTGTAACGACAGACCACATGCTCACATTCTATCTTTATTTAGATTTAGGTCTATATTAACTGGGGGTGGGGGAAAAATACTTTGCAGTTGTAAGATTATACATTTGGGTATAATTCATCAAGCTGTACTTTGATAAGGGGCTTCTCTGGTTGCTCAGTGGTAAAGAATCCACCTGCCAGTGTAGGAGACTCAGGTTAGATCCCTGGGTTGGGAAGATCCCCTGGAGAAGGAAATGGCAACCCACTCCAGTATTCTTGCCTGGAGAATCCCATGGACAGAGGAGCCTGGCAGACTACAGTTCGTGGGGTTGCAAAGAGTTGGACATGATTTGGTGACTAAACAAGAAGCACTTGTATAAACAACGGCCCATCCTACGTAAAATCTGCCACTTTGGCTTTCATTCCCAGGTCTCATTCTCTTCCTGGATTTCCTAATGTCGATTTCCTACTGTCAAAATACAACTTGCGATTCTGGTGTCTTTCTCACTCCATCCAAAAGGCAGGGCGATTGGCGCATCCCCCAGGCTAACTCTCCAGCAGCTTGCAATCCACACGCAGAACAGTATTGCTTTGTCTTGATCTGGGAGCATATTTTGTAGTTTTCCGTTTCTTTCCTGATGACTCCCTTTGTTTCCTGTACCCTTTGCTTTTCCCTTTCGACCTGGGATAGTTCATTTTATGTGCTTTTTAAACCGGGCTGCATTACCTGTTGGTAGTTTGGAGGAGGCCTTGGAGAAGGATGTGAAACTGTCTCTGCTGTCCCCAAGAGAAGGGACATGAAAGAGCCAGACAGGATGAAGAGGCGGTGAAGAGAAGAAAACCACTTCTCCCACAGGAAAGACCCAAACGCACTCTTGATGCCAGCCTCCCAAAGATGTGGTCACTACACTTGTACACTTTAAATGGGAAGCCATTTTCTAGCTAAAAAGTACAAGGCTACAGACACACGAGTAACAAAAGTCAACACCAGGGGAGTTAGAGTTCCCCCCAGAATTCTTGAAATGCTTATTTTTAATTACTCCCAGTCCTCTTCTATTAAAACAGACTTGGGCTCGGCCTTCCCATGGACCCCTCCCTGGTGGGAGGAATTAGATCCCATGCCACCCTCCCTGGTTCTTTGATTCTGGGTTGGCAGGGAACCCTCCACCAGCCTCCCCATGGCGTGGTAAGCCACCTGGCCTGTTCTCCATTCCAATGTTGCCCAGTTACTCAGCTCCATGAACCTTATAGCCGTCCAGAGGGAATTCCTAGGGAAGCAAATGTTTCATAGAACCTGATGGGAGACAGCTTCCTGGGGATAGTGGGGAAGGGAGGCAGGTCTTTTCTTTTCCAGTGTTCAGAATTACTGGTTCCATTGGTGGATTTCAAGGTTGATTCAGGGAGCCTGCAGGCCCAAAGCTGCCCTCTCTGTGGCCACTGGGATTCCCAAGGACTGGCTGCCACCACCACCATGGGACCCCCTCTGGATTGAGGAATTGAGCCACAGTGGTGACCTGCATTCTCTGGCTATACTACTCCCTCACAGCTTCAGGAAAGGCAGACACAGCTATGAAATCAATAATACCTGTGTAACCTCATGGGCAGAGGAGCCTGGGAGACTGCAGTCCGTAGCGTCGCCAACAGTTGGACACGACTGAGTGACTTCACTTTCAATTTTCACTTTCATGCACTGGAGAAGGAAATGGCAACCCACTCCAGTGTTCTTGCCTTGAGAATCCCAGGGACAGGGGAGCCTGGTGGGCTGCCCTCTATGGGGTCTCACAGAGTCGGACACAACTGAAGCGACTTAGCAGCAGCAGCACTATATCATCAAAAGATAGACTTTGTCTTGTTTGATCCCCACATTCAAGATAAGTTAACAGGAATTATCTCTATTCTAAATACACAGAAATTCAAAAATTTCCCTAGCTTTCAGTGGTTAGGACTCCAGACTTCCAATGTAAGGGGCATGCATTCAATCCTTGATCGGGGAACTAAGATCCCATAGGTCATGCAGTGCAGCCAAAAATTTTCTTTAAATAAATAGATAAACAGAAACTCATACTCAGTGATGACAACTGACTTCCTTTGGATTCATCAGCTGGACCTGGGGCTTAAACACACCTTCAATTCTCCCAGGCCCACTTTCTCTCTGTGACCCCTGCAACTGCCTTCCTCAATCAGGAATCCAGGCCCCCATGACAGCCCTCACCCAGCTGCATGGCCCCTGAGGAAGGGGCATCTTTTGCAAAGCTCCATCCACTAGCCAAGCCACGTGCACCTGGGGCTGCTTCTGCCCAAAGAGGGCATCTTGTCATTTGCACAAAACCACAGCATGGACTAGCAGTGGCCTTGAGAATAAAATGTGTTCTGAGCCTGAGGAGGAGACAGCTTTGCAAAAATGAACTTAGAGGATCTTGAGTTCACCCTAAAAACAACCAGCATGCAAGTGGTGAGAAAAGCCTGGGAGATGTGGCCTGACCCCTGTGCTCTCTTCTGGGTGCAGGTACGAGAGTTAGAAAGTGAGCTGGACACTGAGCAGAAGAGGGGGGCCGAGGCTCTGAAGGGCGCCCACAGATACGAGCGAAAGGTCAAGGAGATGACTTACCAGGTAGGCAGTGACTCTCCTGGAACCCCAGCAGAAGCCCCCTGGATCTCACCTGCAGAAGCAGCGGAGAATGGGTCTGGCATGGACCTTGTGTTTGCAGGCAGAGGAGGACCGCAAGAACATCCTCAGGCTCCAAGACTTGGTGGACAAGCTGCAGGCCAAAGTGAAGGCTTACAAGAGGCAGGCAGAGGAGGCTGTGAGTATGGGGTCCATCCAGTCTCATAGGGTCCATGGCAGCTGAGGCCTGAGTTTTCATTTGCAGGCTTAAACACAAGCTCAGAACACCTGCCCTCTCCCTCCCCTATTTTGCTCTCCCTCTCACATTCCCCTCCACCTCTCCCTAGTCTCCTCCCCCTCCCTCAGGCCCCACCAGTCCTGGCCCATACCCCTCCATCCCTCCACTCTGCCTCGATCCACTTGGCTTTATCCCACCCACCCTGACTCACTGCACTGCCCCTGACTCACTCAGAACTCCCTGCCCCTGTGAGCTGACCCCAAATACCTGGTCTTAATTCATGTCATCCCATCTTAGCCCTGGCCCTGTCCCTGTCCCTCACCACCTCCGTCCTTTCTCGGCCTCCCTAACTCCCACTCCCCAGTTCATGCTTTCGGATCTACCCTTGAGCAAACAGTGGAACCAACAGGGAGGAAATGGTTTGGGCTGAAATGAGCACTTCCCAAATACCTTCTGGGGATCCAAGGTCTGAAGGACTTTAATAGCAGGAAGCTGGGGTGGCGGGGAGGAGAGGGGGGGGTCTTTCTCTTTGATAGATGAGAAATCCTATAGGAAAAACTCTGGGTTCCACAGAGTTGGAGGGTTGCTTTACTTCATCCCAAATACCTGGTCTTAATTCATGTCATCCCATCTTAGCCCTGGCCCTGTCCCTGTCCCTCACCACCTCCGTCCTTTCTCGGCCTCCCTAACTCCCACTCCCCAGTTCATGCTTTCGGATCTACCCTTGAGCAAACAGTGGAACCAACAGGGAGGAAATGGTTTGGGCTGAAATGAGCACTTCCCAAATACCTTCTGGGGATCCAAGGTCTGAAGGACTTTAATAGCAGGAAGCTGGGGTGGCGGGGAGGAGAGGGGTGGGGTCTTTCTCTTTGATAGATGAGAAATCCTATAGGAAAAACTCTGGGTTCCACAGAGTTGGAGGGTTGCTTTACTTCAAGGGTTTCTCAGATTTTGCAGATGACATGGGATGGACCTCATAGTGGAAGAGGTGTTCTGAATTGTAGCATTTCTCACCCTTGATGGAACATGGCATCTCTTTTTAGTAAACAGAGCATCTCACAGGACTTGCATCCTGAGAGACAAAATCTGGAGGAGCCTGCTCCAGATAAATGACTGAAGATGAGGCTTCTCTCCCTGCCCTTTGTCTTCCCTGCTCAAGAGACTGGGGCTTCCGTCCTGACCTCTAGGAAACAGGTCTGGACTGGTTAAATGGGGGGAGGATTAGCACAGCTGCAGCAGGACTGGCCAGGGCCCAGCAGGCCACCTTCATCAGAAACCCTTGGATGGTCCTCAACTAGACCCAGCCTGGCCATGGGCAGCAGGCATTGGGAGCAGGCACAGGGCAGGAGCAGGCACAGGGCACGGGGGGCGTGCACGGTGGGTCTCTGACACCTCCATGTGCCTTGGGAGACTTGGTCTCCTCTAAAGAGCTCTGAGGGGTGGGGATGGCATACAGGAAGGGCACAGGGGAACAGACAAACATCCTGGGGGAAAAGTGACGTGTTAATCACTCAGTCATGCCCAACTCTTTGCAACCCCATGGACTGTAGCCCAGTCCTCTGTCCATGGGATTCTCCAGGCAACAATACTGGAGTGGGTTGCCTTTCCCTTCTCCAGGGGATCTTCCCCACCTAGGGATTGAGCCTGGATCTCCTGCATTGCAGGCATATTCTTTATCATCTTATCCCACTGGGGAAGCCTGGGAAGCCCTATCCTGGGGGCAGCGGACCTCCCAGGTGACTGGGCGGTGCACAGGATCAGGAGCTGCGGGCATCGTCCTCACTGCTGGAGAGCTCAGCTCTCCCTCCTCTGACCTCAGGGAATTGGGGCCCAAGCTCTCCTGGTACCCCCATTCCCACAGAGGCTGTCAGGGACCGGGGCTTCAGAGCCAGAGGGAGGGGCTTCCTCAGCCTCCTGCCCCCTCGGCCTTCCTTCAGGAGGAGCAGGCCAACACGCAGCTGTCCAGGTGCCGGAGGGTCCAGCATGAGCTGGAGGAAGCCGAGGAACGCGCGGACATCGCCGAGTCCCAGGTCAACAAGCTGCGGGCCAAGAGCCGAGATGTGGGAGCCCAGGTGAGAGCAGACTCCCCCCTCCAGACCCTGAGACTCAGGACCAGGCGGCAGCCGCAGAGCTCAGAGGGTGCTTTCAGTGTCCCTCCCTGGCTGCTGGCTGTGCCTTCACTGATGCACTGCTTTAAGCCGGGTCGCCAGGGTTCCAGGCTCACAGGAGCAGTGCGGGGCCAGGAGCCAGCTGCCCTACTATCCCTGCCCCTCTCTCCCTATTGCAAAAGGCGGTGCCCAAGAAGCCCCTGCTTTGGGGGGATTTGCCCCATCTCCAGGGGCTCAACTGGTTTGCTTTTACAACGTACAAAAGGAGACAAAGCCACGTCTTAATGTTTTTCTGAGACTCCAGCCTCTCCAGTTGCCCCACTTGAACACGAGGCCCGGCCTCACCTTTGCTTTGACTCATTTCCTGACTCATTTCCTGTGTACGATTCTTTTTCTCCCCCAGAAGATGGAAGAATGAGCCCTTCCCGATGCCTGTTGCCATGGGACACCTTGGGAAAGCAGAGGGAAGGTGTCCTGAGAAATAAATTCTCCTGGCAACTCAGATCTCCGGCTCTGCTATGTTTATTATCACTGTCCATTCTTCCTCCGTGGTGGTTCTCAGATTCTTGCCAGGTCTATTGTATAAACCATAAAGAAAGAGATGTGAAAGTGGACCCTCCTGGCCCTGAGTAGGAAAGAAGGAAAATCAACTCGCTGCAAAATAGACCACCAGCTCCCCAGCAGTTAAAAATAACTTTCAGATACCTGTGGGCCATCCTCTACTAGGAATTCATTATTTTTTCCAGCTCAGTTCCCCTGAATTTACACACAGGGAAACTGGACCCAGATGGATTAAGCACTCTGTAGTTATCCAGGTTGGAGGAGCCCAGACCCCCAAGATCCCAGACCCCCCCTGGCTAGAAGCCCCCCAGGATCCCAGGGCTCTTCCCCCAAGCACCTCTGCTTTTCCATCCCGTCTCTGCTGGGGCGGTGTCTCCACTCCTCTCACACCACCCACAGCTCCCAGAACATCTTCAGAGGTAGTAGGCGCTCCTGAACACAGGATTCATTCCTAGGAGGACAGTTCCTTTGGGAAGGACTGCCCATAAGCTGGTCTGCAAGCCCTGCTTGTTCCTCCTTCCCATTTTCCTCCATGTGCACGGATCCTCTCCACAGTGCTCTGGCCAAGGACTAAGAGTGTAACTAGTTTTATGGTTGCTCCCAGAGCCCCCGTGACTCTGATTAAGTTGGATTTCTTGCCCTGAAAGGGTAGAAATGCAGCAGCATGAACAAGGACAGGATCAGAAGGCAAGACTAAATCTGAGCCTCAGACGGAGCACTTAGTAGCAATAGCTCTGTGGCCTGGGTTGGCCATGTACATTCTCTGAACCTGAGTTGCCTCAGTGGTCAGACTGAGTTGTGTGATCAGGGACATGGACTTTGGGTTCCATCAAACCTAGATGGAATCCCAATATTATCACATACCAACTGTGTGGCCTTGAGCAACTTAAGACTAACTCCCTGGGCCTCATTCTCCTTATTCTGTAAGGCAGAGATAACAATAAAAATCATAGCTTCTCTGGGACAGATGGAGGGTTGGGGTGATGGCAAGGGGTGCAGAGTTTCTAGCTTACTATGTACCAGGCACTACAACGCACTCTCCTCCAACATCTTAGACAGTCCCTTCTCTCTGGCCTCTAGATCCCTCTTTGCATCTCATCACCAGCTCACCCCTCATGCCTTTGATACAGGGATTGGCAGCAGTGGTGGTGGCAGGAAATGATTCTGAGGTGAGATGACCTCAGACATCACCACCCCCACCATCATCATCACCATCCTCACCATCCTCACCCTCATCATCACCATCATCACCATCCCCACCATCATCCTCACCATCCTCACCATCATCACCCCCATCATCACTGTCATCACCATCCTTGGCACCATAATGCCTAAACTTAAGGACTGAAAAGGTCCATAAAAAAACGATCTCCTTCAATCTTCTCAAGCTCATACACAAGGAAACCAAGGTCATTCTCAAAGTCCTCAGACACCAGATCCTAGTCCTACACTCCCGCCACCCCACTGCACCACCCTCCCAATTAGAATGATAATACAATTTCAGCTACGCAGAACTATTCTATAAGATGCTGAGGATCCACGTGCCCCGTTTTCGTCTTTTCCGCAAGGGTCTCCCAACCATCCTGTCGGGAGGTCAGGCAGGTATTAGCACCCCCATTTTCCAGCAGATGGGCTGTGGCTTTTCTGATGTTGAGAAGGAGCTGAGCTGGAAGCCCTTCAGCCTCGCCATACAGCAGAGCCTCACACGGTGGCCTTTCCCTGGGTATGTGGTGAAAGCCCTGGGGCTGACCTTCTGGGTCCCAGTCCCACCCTACCACTCACAGTGTGCAATTTGGAACAAGTTCCTTCATGCCTTTCAGCCTTTGCTGCCTCACATGTAAAATGGGATGTAATGATGTGCTTTAGAGGGCTATTCTGAGAAGTAACTAAGAATATGCAAGAAATGCCCTTGGTCTGGAGCCAGACACATAGTTTGTACTCTGGTAACGTGTTATCACAGTGGGCAGGGGTGACACGTGGCCTCAGAGTGCAGGTGGAATGTAAGACAGGGGTTCAGAGGGGGCTGGGATTTGGCTGTGTCTCCATGGGGATTCCTCTGGTCTAAGGAGCTAATATACCATGCACTTGAGGGGCATCAAAAAAATTTCCTGTGGAATCACTTCTTTCTGACATTCCAAAAAAAGCAGATATGAATTCCATCTGTTCCAACACTCCCCAGTTCACCTAGAGCTGCCTAGCATCTCTGCATTCACCTCACCCCGGTCCCCCAGATCTCGAGCACGTCACACTTTCCAAAAGGCCTTGGGAAAGTCAGGGAGTGTCTCTAAGCCTCAGCGTGGAGCAGCAAGTCCTGGAATTTCCTACGTCAGGACGGAACTGTTGAAAGATTCACGCCTGATGCACGAAAGAGATTTTCCTAGCAATCACCCAAATTGGAGATGTTTTACTAACAAGAATGATAATAATATTGATATTGTTGGCTGCTGCTGCTGCTGTTATTAGTTTGAAACCTAGCCACCAAATCTGGGCTTCAAGTTCTGGGGCCCCTGGACAGCAGCACCTACCCTGACCTGCAGGCCTCTTCAAAACAGAGCTTTGCTGCCACCTCCTGGCGGTGGAAAGACAGGCTTTTCATAATGCAAATGACCCAGAGGTCTTACCCCTCAAGTCTTGACAATAGACATTCAGAGTCAGAGGTGTCCTTGGGAAACAGGATCATCCCATCCTGGCCCCTGGTTTTGCAGATGAGAAATTCAGATTCGTGATGGGATCTGGTAACCCCCACAGGATGAAGTGTCAGAGCCAAACATCCAACTCTCAGGGCTCCCAGACCAGGGATCCCCCTGAGTGTCATCAGAAGAGGACCCTGCAGAATCTGAGATGGAGGCCTGGGACTGGCCGGGCTGTGAGTAGGCCCCAGTGATGGACCTGGCAGCAGAGGGTGGAACCATGGCCAAGGGTCTTCTCCCAGACTTTACTCCCGTTGTCCCAGAAATTGCTGCCAGACTGGAAAAGAGGGGTTGGTCCCCAGAGTAGAAGGCAGCGGGCCTCCACAAACAGCCTCCTGGCCCTAACAGGGTGGGTGACCAGACGCTGGGTGTCTCTGGTGGCCTGTGGAGGTTCCAAAGGTAAGTCTGTTGGCCCTTCTCCTAGGCCCCAGACAAAGGGAACACCCAGGTCCACAGTGAGATACTCAGGTCAAGACCTTTGCCGTAGGATCCTTCAGACCCCTCCCACTTTTCTCTCGTCCCAAAAGAGGTCGAAGAAACAATGCTTTTCCTTGCCCTCTGGACTTCGGGTGGGTCCAACCAACAGGGAGCTGAGATAGAAAAGCAGAGGGAAGAGGAGGAAGAGGGCATTTATTCCCTGCATCCTCCCGCTCCCAGCCTGCTCTGTCGCCATCTCCACGGAGCAGGCCCCTCACCCTGTTTGTACCTGGAACTCTGCCTCATCCCCGTGGCCTCCCTGAACCTGCCTGCATCTCTGTGCAGGGTCTCTTCCTCAAACACCCCACACGTTGTGCTGATCTGGGTGTGGCATCTGCTTCCAGCCAGAGCCCTGCTGGTACACACCCTGCCCTGCACATCTATTTCCCTGCTCCACGGCCCTCCTATGCAGTGGGGTCAGCCGACCACACAGAGCACGGCTGCTTCACTGAGCCATGTGTTCATCTCCAGGCCATAAATCCCATTCTGATTGCTAATGACCCATTCAGTTCCATTGCACGCTTCAGCTCTGGCACAGGCCTCCTGCCAGATCAAGCTTTTAGGATCTCATCCAGGTCCCTGTTTTCATTTAAACCTGGGCTCACACCAATAGCTCTTGAACCCAGGAAGACGCAGTCATTTCCTGCTGAGATCTATGTGGCATCAGTGGTATCCTGGAAACAGCTCGTACTAGCTCACAAGAGCCAGTTCTGAAACTTTTAGGAATTTTGTGAGCCAGTTCTTAAAATTTAAATTTTATAATTTACTTATTATTAAATTTAAATTTTATAATTTTACATGAGATAAATTACAGCTCTTCCTTGACTTTCACCATAAATTGAAAATACCATTTATTTGGAAATGCATTTGATACATCAAACCTACCAAACCATTATCATTTAGTTCACCCTACCTTGAATGTGCTCAGAACACTTAAATTAGTCTACAGCTAGGCAAAATCATCTAACACCGAGCCCATTTGAGAGTAAAGTGTTGGCTATCTCATGTAATGTATTGAATACGCTACTGAAAAGTGAAAAACAGAATGACTGTCTGGGTGCAGAAAGGCTGTAAGTATATCAGTTGTTTCCCCTCATGACTGCATTGCTGACGGGAGCTGTGGCTGGCTGCCCTGCCCAGCATCAACAGAGGATCAGACTGCATATCTCTAGGCCAGGGAAAAGATCCAAATGCAAAACTCAAAGCACAGTTTCTACTAAATGCATATTGCTTTTCTAAAGTTGAAAAATTGTGAATCAAACCATCAAACGTCCAGGAGTATCTGTATATTTAAAGAAAAGGTAATAAAAAATCAATATGGGGAGTTCCCTGGCAGTCCAGTGGTTATGACTCTGTGCTGCTAATGTAGGAGGCATGAGTTCAATCCCTGGTAGGGGAACTAAGATCCTGCATGAAGCTCAGTGTAGCCAAAAAAAAAAAATTAAATTAAAAATCAATACATAAAACTGCGGAAGATTGAAGGAAGAGAGGATGCAGAGGATAAGATGCCCATCACTGACTCAATGGGCATGAATATGAGCAAACTCCAGGAGATAGTGAAGGACAGGGAAGCCTGGTGTGGTGCGGTCCATGAGGTTGCAAAGAGTCGGACACGACTTAGCGCCTGAACAACAACATAACTAATCTATTGCATTTTATTAGGATCTGTGATTTACAACTAATAAATCTGGGTGATGGACATACTCTCCAGCAGTGTGCTACTTACATCTCTTTCTATCTCCACAGTAAGGAATGTTATGGGGGATGCTGAACCCGGCCGAGGTGGAAATAGTTACACCACAGAAACTGGCAAACACTTTATGCAGGACTTTTTTATTTCTTTGTTGTTAAACGGCTACCAGCATACCACTACGTGGAACCAATGAACCCAAGTTAAGACAAACCTGGAATTTGTATATAGGGATACTGGAGGATGTACTGGGTGGGCCAAGCCGACCTCCCATTTCCACCAGTCCTACCAGGCCAGCTGATTCAAGGCAGCAGATTGAGAGGACTTCTCAGAGCCAAGGATTTCCTCCTTCAGAGTATGGGAAGGTGGAAAAGACAGAAAGGAAATGTGGGCCAGGTCATCCTAGTCCCAATTCCACAACTATCCCCTGGGCATAGGATCTCATTCATCTGTGACAGAGAGTCAGCTGCAACGTCTAGGCAAGACGGAAGATTTACTGGTTCACCTAAATGAACATTTCGAGGGGCCACAGGTGTGCCACTGGATCTAGGATTTCAGACAGTTTCTTATTTTTCTCTTTTCTTTCCATCTCTCCATTCTGCTTTCCTCAAAATTAACTCTAGTCCCCAGAAGCCTGCTTCTTTGTGATTACAACATGGCCAGGCTTGTATCCTGTATCTTCCCATCTTATGCTAGTGGCCTAGGAGCATCTTTTTTTCCTGCAAAAGCCAAAGGGCTGGGCTTCCCTGGTTGCTCAGTGGTAAAGAATCTGCCTACCAATGCAAGAGCCACAGGTTCGATCCCTTCTCTGGAAGATCCGACATGCCTCGGAGCAACTAAACGTGTGTGCCATAGCCGTTGAGCCTGTGCTCTCGAGCCCGAGAAACTAGTGAGCCCACATGCCACAGCTACGGAAGCCCTCATGCCCCAGAGCCTGTGCTCCACGACAAGAGAAGCCACTGCAATGAGCAGCAATGCCCCGCAACTAGAGAGTAGTGCCCGCTCACAGCAGCCAGAGAAAAAGCCAGCCCAGCAACGAAGACACAGCACAGCCAAAAACTAAGAACAAATAAACAAGTAACTTTTTTTTTAAGCTGAAGGGCTGGTTCTCATTGGCCTCGATGGTCAGGCCTGACGTCAGGAGATGACAGGAGATGGAGGGTTTTGACTGGTCAGTCCTAAGTCATGATGGTCCAGCCGCACCCAAATCCAAAGTCAAGAGGGGTGTTTCCTATTCCTCCTACAAGGTTAAGTTCCTCCTCCCAGGAGAAGCAGTATAGATCACCTCAATTTGCTGCTCATGACCAGGGCTCACAAGCAAGGGGCCATGGGGCTTTGCTGAGTCTGATTTTCCGTTTTGGAATTGAACTGCCTTCCCACACGGTCACTGTGGGGACAAATCCATACGCAGCAGTCAACCCCCTGGCACAAAGTGGGCTTCTGGAATGCCAGTTGGCATGTCCCTTTCTTCTTTGCTTGTCCCCACGAAAGAGGCACCATGGCCGACACAAAGTTCTCCACTTCAGAGTCTAAACAGGCTATCTCTCTTGGACCCAGCCGGCACACAGACCCAGCAGACATCCCTCGTCCTTCAACACTCCTGCTTAGAGTGTAACTTCTCATAACATCACATCATTTCCTCCCCCGCCAGTGACCTGAATTCCACGGTGGGCCTCTCACCACCATTGGGAGGAGGAAAAGACTGTAGCTCACAGGCACTGCCCCACGACCTGGGGCTTCCTGTCCCATGAGTCAGGAGGGAGAGGTCCAAGTGGGGCCAGACAAAACATCTGGACCCCGATCAGGACCTAGCTGGGATCTGGACCAGGCTGGTGGCCCTGCCGGGGCGTGACTCCTTCTAGAGAGTAAGCAGACGAGGCTTCCAGCCAGCCTTGGACAGACGGTGGAGGAACTCTCACATACTGGGAGCTGTTATAAGCTCCAGGAGTAAATTAGGGTAATAAATAAGGCGGCTTACAAGTGCCTTTCCCTCTGAGGAATTACAAGTTCATCTCAGACCTCAACCACTCCACTGAGCGCCGCTCAACGTTCGCCTGCCTCACGGCCCTCACCCGTTCCTCTCCAGGGCCCTTGGGTTTTCATAATCACCCATTTCCTGTATCTCTCCATCACTAAACTGCCACCTCTTCAAGAGCCAGCACCCTCTTCATCATCTAGAATCCTCCAGGGCAGATGAGGCAGTCCACAGAGGTTGCCGGAATGGATCAATGTTCATAACAGCATTTTCATAACAATAAAATACTTGCAGGGCTTGTCAGAATTCTCTTGTTGTCTTTATTACGTGTGTTCTTTTATGGTCTTCTCTGATAAAAGCTTTATTAAATTAATTTTCATTATACCTCAAAAAAAAAATTTTGCAGGCCTTCCCTGGTGGTTCAGTGATGAAGAATCCACCTGCCAATGCAGGAACCATGGGTTTGAACCCTGATCCAGAAAGATCCCACATGCCACAGAGCAACTAAGCCCACATGCCACAGCCTGCGCTGTGGAGCCCAGTAACCGCAGCTATTAAAGCCCGCACACTCTAGAGCCTGTGCTCTGCAACAAGAGAAGCCACCACAGCAAACAGCCCAAAGACTACAGCTACAGAGCAGCCCCCACTCACAGCTGGAGAAAAAAGCCCGCCCAGCAGCAAAGACCCAGCACAGGCAAAAATAAAATAAATAAACTCAAAAAAAAATCTTTTTACATGACTATTTTTAAAATTAAACAATCCCCCCAAAAACGAAAATGCTTAGTAATTGAGGGCTATCTGAATACCTTAGGTCATGGTAATAACAGCAGCTGATGTTAACCGAGCACTCTTCATGAGCTAGCTGCTGTTTTAAGAACTTAACATGCATCATCTCATTTAATATTCACAAAACTTCTCTACTGTAGGCTCCTATTTTCTCCTCCTTTTACAAGTGTGGTTCAGAGAGGTTAAGCATTTGCTTAATGTCACACAGCTAGTGAATGGTAGGGCTCGAGGTTGCAATCACCATGATAGTCTAGGATTACTCGGAGGGTTATGTATCTTTGAAGAGAGAACAGCACAAACAGCATTTGAGTCCATCAAGATGCAGAGATTAACGTGCTTACTAAAAGAAGTTAAATGAAAGAAGCTTAAGTTAATACATACATGCTGATGACAGCCCTGTGTCAGACAAGCCCACAATCAGGATGATGAAATAGTTCTCATCTCTTTGAGGTTTCATTTCTCTATAAAGCTGTGCATAATTTTCTAAAGTCATCTTTAAACTTTAAGATAAGATTTATGCCCTGGGGGCTGGGTAAACTACTTCCTAATTTGATAGAAGAATCCTGGCTGAGATGTTAGGACTTGAGGCTGACTCAATTCTGCTCCTTCTCAGCAAACACATTTTACAGGGATCTTCCAAAACAAAGCCTTGACTGAAGCCTGGCTTTGGGGGAGTCCTGAGAAATGGAGGAGGGGGCTTCAGGGTGGTGGGGATAGGGGATCCTTGTTAAAGAGGGTCACAAAAGTGTCAAAGTAGTCACAGAAGCTCCTGTGTCTTGGTGTGGTCAGAGCCTGTCCTCAGCAAAAGGAAGGCCCCCTCAGCCCTTCAAGTGAACCGGGTGCTTCAAGGGGCGAAGCAGACAGGAAAGCCCAGGTCACCAGTGTTGAATTGAGGTGACCCTGGAAGGCAGACAGGAGACCCTGGAGAGGGCAGGGGTCAGGAGGCTCACCAGGGCGTCAATCCAGGGGGGCAGATGGACACTGCACTTTCTGGCTCTAGTGCAACTTCCTTCCTCCAGCCTGAAGAGCTTCCCAGAAGCTTGAGAGATCCAGAAATCCCCCCAGGCCTGGAGCCAACCTGGGAATGACTGAAGAAAATAGCTTCCCTGTGGCTCAGATAGTAAAGAATCTGCCTGCAGTGCAGGGGACCCAGGTTGGATCCCTGGGTTGGGAAGATCTCCTGGAGAAGGGAATGGCACCCCACTCCAATATTCTTGCCTTGAGAATTCCATGGAGAGAGGAGCCTGGCGGGCTACAGTCCATGGAGTCACAGGAAGTCGGACACAACTGAATGACTAACACAAGGTGCTCTACACAAGATGTCAGGAGGCAGGAAGAGGAAAGAGGAGGCTGGGGGTAGGGGTAGGGGGATGGATGCCATCCACAGGAGCAGCCTGAATAGGGGAAGGGGTACGGGGGTATGGCAACTGCTGCCTGAATAGCAGTTGGGGGAACTGGCCTCTTTAGTCCAGAGAAGAAGCTTGGGGGCTGGAAGCATAGTTGTCAGTTTCCAATATTTGGGTAGCTGCTCATGACAAAAGAGACAGAACGTGCTGTAGTCCAGAGGCTTGCTACTCTGAAGTGCGATGCAGCAGCAGCAGCAGCCCCGGGTATTTAGAAACACAGACTCCAGGCCCCTCCCAGACACAGCGAATTCAAACATGGCCCTGAACCTGATCTCCAGGCCGACCGTGAGCACATCCAGTTCAAGAAGCACAGATCGGGAGTGTTGCTACTCACACCGTGGTTCAGAGGCCAGCGCCCATCTCTGAATAGCTTGTTAATGGTCTCCCGCAGATAAGTACAGACACTGAGAGTGTTTGGAAGCTTTTACAGCCATACGGTGCAGTGGTAAAGAATCTGTCTGCCAGTACATAAGATTCAAGAGATGGCGAGTTCGATCCCTGGGTCAGGAAGATCCCCTGGATGAAGGCCTGGCACCCCACTCCAGTATTCTTGCCTGAAGAATCCCATGGACAGAGAAGGCTGGCGGGCTACAATCCATGGGGTCCCAAAGAGTTGGATACAACTTAGTGACTAAACAACATCCTGGATTGGATTCTGGAACCAAAAAAAGACACTATGAGATGTAAATACAGTGTGGAGTTTAACTAATAATGAACAATGTTGGTGTTAGTTTTGATAAGTGTGCCACGGTTATGTAAGACATAAACATTAGGGAGAACTGGGGAATTCTCTGGTGGTCCAGTGCTTAGGATTTGGTGTTCTTCATGCCAGGACCCGAGCTGGAGCCTTGGTCAGGGAATTAAGATCCCACAAGCTTTGTGACATGGCCAAAAATAAAAAACAACTTTAGGGAAAACTGCATGAGGGGTGTACTGGAACTCTATTATGTTTGCAACCTTTCTATAAATCTAAAATTAATCCAAAATTTAAAGTTTATTTATAAAAATTTTAAAATCAAAACGCAAAAATAAATTATACTTGTTTATTCCAACACTGAACAGGTAGAAAATGATTTTTAAATTATGCTGCTTATAATTGAATTTTTAAAAAGCAATTTCCTAACAGTGAATAAAGCACATACAAGACCTCTAGAGAAAATTACAGAACTATTACATTTTAGATCCTTAAGAACTACTAAAAAAAATTCATAAAACAAAAATACAGCATGTGAATTGCTAGACGACTTTACAAAATAAAGATACAGTTTCTTTCCAGATCTGTTTACAGACTCAGTACAATCCAGGTCAAACACTTCTACAGTCTCTGATCTTCCTTCCCCCCCACACCCTTCCCCTCTCTCCCCTTTTCTCTATTTCTTTCTTTTGACAAAAGTTAACAAGTTAATCCCACATTTTATATGAAAATGCAAAAGATGAAGCATCACTAAAGCATTCTTGAAGAAGAAAAACAAGGTGGGAAGAAGGAGAGAGAAAAAAAGTTTTTTTAAAAAAGAACAAGGTGGAAAGATTTGCTTGTGTGTGTTCAGTCGCTCAGTCATGTCCAACCTTCTGTTGTGCCATGCACTATAGCCGGCTGGGCTTCTCTGTCCATGGAGTTTTCCAGGCAAGAATACTGGCGTGGCTTGCCATTTCCCACTGCAAGGGATCTTCCCAACCCAGGGATCAAACCTGCATCTCTTACGCCTACCTGCATTGGCAGGTGGATTCTTTACCACTAGCGCCACCTGGGAAGCCCCAAAGCCTTGCTTGCTCTACCAAAAAGGACCTCTGGGGCATAGAAAAGGATGGATTAGTATTTTCTGTCTATTCATTCTATTAATGTTTGAGAGCTTGGTATTGAAACTCCAGTTTAAAATCTTAATTTAGCTACTTAAAAATAATTGTAATATAGAGTAGAACTATATTTAACTTTGTTCTGTATTTTCCAGTTCAGTTCAGTTGCTTAGTCGTGTCCGACTCTTTGCAACCCCATGAATTGCAGCACGCCAGGCCTCCCTGTCCATCACCAACTCCCAGAGTTCACTCAGACTCACGCCCATCGAGTCAGTGATGCCATCCAGGCATCTCATCCTCGGCGGCCCCTTCTCCTCCTGTACCCAATCCCTCCCAGCATCAGGGTCTTTTCCAATGAGTCAACTCTTTGCATGAGGTGGCCAAAGTACTGGAGCTTCAGCTTCAGCATCATTCCTTCCAAAGAAATCCCAGGGCTGATCTCCTTCAGAATGGACTGGTTGGATCTCCTTGCAGTCCAAGGGACTCTCAAGAGTCTTCTCCAACACCACAGTTCAAAAGCATCAATTCTTCGGCACTCAGCCTTCTTCACAGTCCAACTCTCACATCCATACATGACCACACGAAAAACCATAGCCTTGACTAGACGGACCTTAGTCGGCAAAGTAATATCTCTGCTTTTGAATATGCTATCTAGGTTGGTCATAACTTTTCTTCCAAGGAGTAAGCGTCTTTTAATTTCATGGCTGCAGTCACCATCTGCAGTGATTTTAGAGCCCCCCAAAATAAAGTCTGACACTGTTTCCACTATTTCCCTGTCTATTTCCCATGAAGTGATGGGACCAGATGCCATGATCTTCGTTTTCTGAATGTTGAGCTTTAAGCCAACCTTTTCACTCTCCTCTTTCACTTTCGTCAAGAGGCTTTTTAGTTCCTCTTCACTTTCTGCCGTAAGGGTGTCATCTGCATATCTGAGGTTATTGATATTTCTCCTGGCAATCTTGATTCCAGCTTGTATTTTCCAAGTCTCCTGTAAATGTTAATATCATACTTTCATAATTCAAAAAAGAAAAGGGTGAATTATTTTTAAAAGAATCAGTTTACTTTTAACAAATACTGGGGCAGCCGGCCCAGCCCCAACGCTCCAGACCATGGTGGTCCCAGTGGACAGGGCCCCTCGGACTCAGGTAGTGGAGCCCGTCCCACAGGAGGTGGGGAGCGGCACTGGCTGGCTGGCCCTGGTAGAGGGAGAAGAGGCCTGCCTGCTGCTGGGTGGCCAGGGTCCCCAGCGGAGCAGCGTCCTCTTCCTCCCCGTGGGGCGGCTCCTGCCCCTGCTGTAGAGCCGGAGCCTCCAGGACGTGCTCACCCCCCTGAGGAGGAGCAGTGGCGGTCTGTGCAGTCAGACCAGGGCTACATCTCCAGGAGCTCCCCGCAGCCCCCTAACGACAACGACGGGGAGGGGGTCGGGGAGGAGGATGGGGGGCAGCCGCTGTCCCCCCAGGGCCTAAAGAGCCTGTGCAGCCTCCAGCTGCTGCTCGTCTTCCAGGAGCTTAGCAAGAACCCTGGCCTTGAGCCGGAGGAGCCACCATGAGGGACCCTCCCCCAGCCGGGGTGGTGAGTGAGCACGTGTGGGCTTGCGTGTGTGAGGCTGCACCTTTAAAGGTAGCCAGCTTGACTGTTGGAGAAGGAAATGGCAACCCACTGCAGTATTCTTGCCTAGAGAATCCTGTGGACAGCGGAGCCTGGTGGGCTGCCCTATGGAGTCGCACAGAGTCGGACACGACGGAAGCGACTTAGCATAGCATGCATGTATGCATGCTACAGAAAATAGCTTAAGATTTGAGGATTCTTCTGAGCCAGGCGCTATTCTAGGCCTTTTTTATCTATATACTCACTCAATACCCACAATAGTTCAAACAGATGACTACTGTCCTTACCCCAGGTACCATCATTAGGAATACCAATGAGGACAAGGCCACAGCAGGAGACCTTAACGAAAACACTGGTCCCCAGAGGGCTCTGGCTACCAACACAGCTCCAAGAGATCTGGACACACACCGAGCTGCCCATCTGAGCACATCTGCCCAACACATGGTATCTCCACTGTTCACCTGCGGTGAACTCACAGGTACCACCTGGGACCTCTTCAAAACAAAGACATTTCAGCCTCCAATCAGCCCCTCGGCACTTACTCACAAAGCTCCTGAAAGTGTTAGGAGGAAGAGGGGGAGGGGGTACTAGGGTGCCAGAAAAACTTCCCAGAGAACTAAGATTCCTACTGATGCCAAGAACTAACTGGGAATTCCCAGAATGTTTCCTTTTGTTTTTTCCTCTTTAGCCTCTGTGCCCTTCACAGGACCCCTGTCATCTAACAAAAGCTGCCACAATCTGTTTTCAAATGTTATGCAAATCATCCTCCCCCAGGTCAGGGAGAAACTTAAGCAGAGAGCCAGAAAAAGAGGTGAAGGCTGCCCTGGCCAGGCCATCTATTAATAGAAGGCCCTGTGGTGGGGGCAGGGGCCCCAGAACAATCACAATGTCTCCTTAAGAAAGTACAACCTTGGGTGGCAGGAGGAAGCTGAGGTTCAGATCGTTTGGCTCCTATCATCAGCTACCAGAACTTCTGGGGAGGAGTGATGACCGGGCTTGTGTGTGTTTCCAGGCTGGCTTCCCGGCTGTTCTTAAGCCAAGGTTACACCACCCTGGAAACCTTTGTCACCACTGCCTACTGCTCAGGGCAGAGGAGAGAAGTAACAGCTAAGGGGTTTGGGACTTCATTTAAAGTTTGTCTTTAGACTCCACCCTGGACTGAAAAATGTTGGTTGCCCTCAAAGCTAAGAACCAAGGGAAAATGGTATATTCCAAAAAGTATGTGCCTTTCCCTTGCCAAACTCCCAAAGGTAATAATAACAACAACAGCAGCAGTTGAGTGCCTACTAGGGGCTTTCCAGGTGGTGCAGGGGTAAAGAATCCACCTGCCAAGGCAAGATGCATTCAATTCCTGAAGTAGGAAGAGCCCCTGGAGAAGGAAGTGGCAACCCACTCCAGTATTCTTGCCTAGGAAATCCCATGGACAGAGGAGCCTGGCGGGCTACAGTCCATGGCTCACAAAGAGTCGGACACGACTGAGCGACTGAGCTCAGTGTGAGTGACTACTATGTCCTACACACTTTCTAAGCTTTCACTCCCCTTTAGCCCCAAGAGGGAGGAACCACTGTGCCCATTTTGTAGATGCAAAAACAGGTTAAGATTTGCCTAAAGCCACTCTGGAGCCGGAATTTAATCCTGAGGGTGACCCCGGAGCCCACACTCTCCTACATCTCAGCGCATGGCTCCTCTGATATAAGGAAGGCAGAAAATTCCAGCCTGGTGTTCTCTGCAGGCCTCTGGTCGCTCTCCAGATTCAGTCTAGGCAGATTCCGACCCAGACGATAGGACCCACCTAACCCTTGGGGTCCCAGTGGGGGCTCCTTCGAGGGCAGCTGTGATCCTGCATTTACGGTTCTCTAGAGGCCCTTGGGGCAGGTTCTCGGGGCTGCAGTCAGTCCCGTTCTCCCTGCTGCAGCCACTCCCTCTGAGTGGCTAACGCAGCAGAGTCATGCTGATTGGTAGAAAGTCATGTGCTCTGACTTGGACACACAGCGACCTCTCTCTTTTCCTACCCCAGGGCCTGACTTCATTGCATCTCCATGGGAACAGTTCTAGCCCTCTGCTCAGGCAGGTGTAAGATACCGAATAGACACTGACGGTCACTGTGCATTTGGGTTGAGATTGCCCCTCAACCCCCCATCTCAGCCACACACACACCAGAGCACCTCACCTCCTATGAACCACAATAGTATTCCTTGTCCCACAGAAGAACAAAACCTTTTTAAACTGTCATCTGTACAATCCTCGTCAGCCTATTTCCAGGCACTTATGAGAATCCCTTTCATTATCCTCTGTCTGCCCTGACAGAGTTTCAAGGGTTTTCTTTAACCACCCTCTTCTCTGCGTGCAGCTGGATGCGTGCCCCTCAGACTCCCACGGCTTCTCCGCTTTGCTCTCCCTCTTTCATTCTCCCTTTCATGGTGAAGATTGCTCTCTGCCCTGTAGGTGCTGTGAAGCTCCCTGCTACAGCTCTTTCATCTTCAGCCTGCCTCGTCGCGGTATTTTAACAGGAGCACCCTATAGGAGGATCTACCTCTTCTCCCTCCTCAGACGTGGAAAGTTCTTCTCTGATTCGCTGGGCCTGCTCATTTTCAGTCAATATTCGTCCATCCATTTCTGTTCTTTGTTGATTTTACCCTCCCTGGGACCAGGCTGTCAAGCTTGTGAGGACAGGCACCCACCGTTTCATGTTTGAAACTACATCCCTGGGACCTGGGATAGCATCAGGCAAACGGTGCTCAATCAGTCATGTCAAACTCTTTTATGACCCCATGGACTGTAGCCACCAGGCTCCTCTGTCCATGGCATCCTCCAGGTAAGAATACTGGAGTGGGTAGCCATTCCCTTCTCCAGGGGATCTTCCTGACCCAGGGATCAAACCTGTGTCTCCTGCACTGGCAAGCAGATTCTTTACCACTGAGCCACCAGTCAGGCACACAGTGGAGGTTCAGTAAGTATCTGCAAAATTTGTTCAGCCCACCAATCCAACCTCCTTAACTGTTCAAGTCATATCTCAACATAAATGCATTCGAGATGGGGAAAAGGAGGGAAAGGTGACATCTCAGAGCATCTCAGCTTGTCTTTCTTATAAGGAAGAAAAATGTTCCCAGGAGCCCCAGCTAGACTTCCTCTTCTTCTCACTGGCCCAAATCAGATTACATGGCCACATGTGGGAAATTCTGTACTTGGTTTTCCAGCTTCTGTAATTGCAGGCAGCTGGAGGAAAAAAAGGGGCCAGAAATGACTTGTGTGGTTAAACAACAGTGTCTTCCAGAAAAGCTTTCACAGAGAAACCACAGGACATCTGAATGAAGGCTGCTCAAGCCATCTCAGGCTGGGAAATTTTTAAAAACTGAGAAGAAAGGCACACTTCAGACTGAGTCCAAACATTCTGACTTAGACTGGAGCTAGACCTATCCTAGGAAAAACCCCCGGCTGGAAAGAACCTATGCTGGAGGAACAGCCCCTGTGTTCAAATGCATGGCCCTTGGCTCTGGTGTGCAGCCAGAAATTCCGTACCAGGAACCCAGATGATGGGTTATACTGTGGAGCAGGCAGAAATGTGGCCATATTACGCTAATAATGTGGCTTCATCAGTAGTTAGGATCAAAAGCTAGCGGAGGGGGCAACTCTCATCTCAAGTTCATCACATAAGCCCATCAACCTTGGATGTGATTACATCAGGAGTCAGGACAGAACTAAGGGACCAAGTCTACCTTCCCATCAAGAATATCCTTTTCCCAAACAAGCTGAACTGTATCCTTTACCCAAGTTATGTAAACACTTGCTACCACCATTATTATGGTCCAAGTGTCTCATTTATGCTGACTCATGGGGCTTTGGGCTCCCACATACGGGAAGTTGGAAAGTGACAATTCAGTCAAAACAAAAATTTGGCATAATGCAGTAAAAAGGAAAAGAAAAATCCCAAACAAAGTCTCGTGTGTGTCTCCACACATGTATTTGGAGAAAACATACCCATGCATAATGTTAAAAGCCTATCCTGGCCTGATGACATCCTAAGCCCAGGCCTGTCCGTGTACCTCTGACCCCATTCAAATGTTTCAAATCAGCAAGTGATTTTGGACACCCACAATGTCTTTCTTTCATCTGGATGAGCTAAACCAAGTTACTTTGGGGTTTTGTTTATTTGTTTTTGGCCACACTGCACAGCATGCAAGATCTTAGTTTCCCAACCAGGGATCAAACCTGTGCCCCATGCAGTGGAAGCACAGAGTTTTAACCACTGGACTGCCGGGGAAGTCCCTAAACCAAGTTACTTTGTGAAGAGAACAGAATTCATCATTGTGCTGCTGTGTTTGGAGACATTTTCAGCAAAATGAGCGCCAGCCTCTGCGACCTGCAATTTCATCCATCTATTCATCCAGTCATACACTCAGCCACCCAGCCACCTATCTACCTATCTTTTCAGATAGATAGCTGTGTATCTATCTATTCATCCATACATACACCCATCCATTCATCCATCCATCCATTCAACAAACCTTCATCCATTTCCATGGGACTTTCACTATCCCCTCTTCTTCCTTGCTGCCTAGAGATGTACTTTCTCCCTGTTAGCCTTCCCTTTTCACAGTGAATGCCTTTCCCCTTCCTCATTTTGTGAAATCCCACTGATCCCGACAGTCCAGGTTCAACCTCTTTTGGAAGATGTTTTATAACTTAAGAGTTATCTGAACTCTTATGGTTCAGTTCAGTCACTCAGTTGTGTCCAACTCTTTTCGACCCCATGGACTGCAGCACACCAGGCTTCCCTGTCCTTCACAAACTCCTGGAGCTTGCTCAAACTCATGTCCATCGAGTCATGATGCCGTCCAAACATCTAAACCTCTGCCGTCCCCTTATCCTCCTGCCTTCAATCTTCCCCAACATCAGGGTCTTTTCCAATGAGTCAGTTCTTCACATCAGTTGGCCAACATATTGGAGCTTCAGCTTCAGCATCAGTCCTTCCAGTGACTATTTAGGACTGATTTCCTTGAGGATTGCCTGGTTTGCTCTCCTTGTAGTCCAAAGGACTATCAAAGTCTTATCCAACACCACAGTTCAAAAACCTCAATTCTTGGCATTCAGCTTTCCTTATGGTCCAACTCTCATATCCATACAGGACTGCTGGGAAAACCATAGCTTTGACCAGATGGACTTTTGTTGGCAAAGTAATGTCTCTGCTTTTTAATATGTTGTCTAGGTTGGTTATAGCCTTTCTTCCAAGGAGCAAGCATCTTTTAATTTCAAGCCTGCAGTCACCATCTGCAGTAATTTTAGAGCTCAAGAAAATAATCTGTCACTGTTTCCATTGTTTCCTCATCTATTTGCCATGAAGTGATGGGACCAGATGCCATGATCTTAGTTTTTTGGATGTTGAGTTTTAAGCCAACTTTTTCACTCTCCTCTTTCACTTTCATCAAGAGGCTCTTCAGTTCCTCTTCACTTTTTGCCATAAGGGTGGTGTCATCTGCATAACAGAGGTTATTAATATTTCTCCCTGCAATCTTGATTTCAGCTTGTGCTTCATCTGGCCCAGCATTTTGCATGATATACTCTACATATAAGTTAAATAAGCAAGGCAACAATATACAGCCTTGACATACTCCTTTCCCAATTTGAAACCAGCCTGTTGTTCCATGTCTGGTTCTAACTGATGCTTCTTGACCTGCATCAGATTTCTCAAGAGGGAGGTAATGTTGTCTGAAATTTTCATCTCTTTAAGAATTTTCCAATCTGTTGTGATCCACACAGTCAAAGGCTTTAGTATAGTCAATGAAGCTGGAATTCTCTTGCTGCTTCTATGATTGAACAGATGTTAGTAATTTGATCTCTGGTTCCTCTGCTTTTCTAAATCCAGCTTGAACATCTGGAAGTTTTCAGTTCACGTACTATTGAAGCCCAGCTTGGAGAATTTTCAGCATTATTTTGCTAGCATGTGAGATGAGTGCAATTGTGCAGTAGTTTGAACATTCTTTGACATTGCCTTTCTTTGGGATTGGAATGAAAACTGACCTTTTCCAGTCCTGTGGCCACTGCTGAGTTTTCCAAATTTGTTGATATATTGAGTGCAGCACTTTCATAGCATAATCTTTTAGGATTTGAAATAGCTCAGCTGGAATTCCATCACCTCCACTAGCTTTGTTCATAGTGATGCTTCCTAAGGCCCACTGGACTTCACATTCCAGGATGTCTGGCTCTAGGTGAGTGATCACACCATCGTGATTATCATGGTCGTGAAGATCTTTTTTGTATAGCTCTTCTGTGTATTCTTGCCACCTCTTCTTAATATCTTCTGCTTCTGTTAGGTTCCTACCATTTCTGTCCTTTATTGTGCCCATCTTTGCATGAAATGTTCCCTTGGTATCTCTAATTTTCTTGAAGAGATCTCTAGTCTTTCCCATTCTATTGTTTTCCTGTTTCTTTGCATTGATCACTTAGGAAGGCTTTCTTATCTCTCCTTGCTATTCTTTGGAACTCTGCATTCAGATGCTTATATCTTTCCTTTTCTCCTTTGCATGAAATGTTCCCTTGGTATCTCTAATTTTCTTGACAAGATCTCTAGTCTTTCCCATTCTATTGTTTTCCTGTTTCTTTGCACTGATTGCTGAAGAAGGCTTTCTTATCTCTTCTTGCTATTCTTTGGAATTCTGCATCCAGATGCTTATATCTTTCCTTTTCTCCTTTGTTTTTCACTTAACTTCTTTTCACAGCTATTTGTAAGGCCTCCTCAGACAACCATTTGCTTTTTTTGCATTTCTTTTTCTTGGGGATGGTCTTGATTCTTGTCTCCTGTACAATGTCATGAACCTCCATCCATAGTTCATCATGCACTCTATTTGATCCAGTCCTTTAAATCTATTTCTCACTTCCATTGTATAGGCATAAGGGATACCTGAATGTTCGAGTAGTTTTCTCCACTTTCTTCAATTTCAGTCTGAATTTGGCAGTAAGGAGTTCATGATCTGAGCCACAGTCAGCTCCCAGTCTTGTTTTTGCCGACTGTATAGAGCTTCTCCATCTTTGGCTGCAAAGAATATGATTAATCTGATTTTGGTTTCAACCATCTGGTGACATCCATATCAGGCAGTTAAGCTCAGTTTCTTGACAAGATATTCTACACTTTAAAGTTAAAAAAAAAAAAAAAGATTTGACTTGTTTTCTTGCACTTTAGTTAATGCATACAGTTAACCAAGAGCCTTGGTTATTGGAAACCAAGAGCCTTGGAAATTTTCTTTATCTTAGCATTTTAAAAGTTAAGCTTTATTGATTCATTATATGAATAATATAGTTTGGAATATCACCTTTTGATATATCGCTAAAGAATTTAAATACCATGCAGTCTGTGCTATGTTTTTCTGAAAGTTGTAGTCAGTCTATAGACAGTATTTTATTGACTTAAACATTTAAGCTTTGATAGGTTATTTTAAGTCACACTGTAAAGCAATAAATAATACACTCTTGCATATGAAATCTTTTCATTGGCACTTCAGAAGAGCAGAAAAGGAAATGCACAAAGCCTTACCAGAAGGAGCCTAAAAATTATAAATTAAAGCCAAATTATCTAAGTAAAATAAAATTTATACATATATTCAATATATTCAAAATATTTGGCTTGATGGTTTAGCAAATATTAGATGGGCTGTAAAAGCTAAACTCAGGACATCATATCATATAATGTTATGGAGACTATGAGTTTCATGGGAAAATAATAATAATAATTACCAAATCAGTTTATAGTTACATTGAGAACAGGAACTATTCTGAAAGATTTATATTGTCAATACATTGCATCCTCACAAAAGTCATGATGTTCCTGTTATTCCATTTATTTTATTCTAAAGATTTTTTTTGATGTGGGCCATTTTTAAAGTTTAATTGTATTTTGTTGCAATATTGCTTCTTTTTTTTATGTTTTAGCTTTGTGCCTGAGAAGCATGTGAGATCTTACCTCCACAGGCAGGAATCAAACTAGTACCTCTTTCATTGGAAGGTGAAGTCTTAAGCATTGGACCACAGGGAAGTTCCCCCATTTCTCAAGATAAAGAAAATGAAGCACAAGGATGTTAAGCGACTTGCCCAAGGCTACACTTGGCTGAAAGATGAGAGCGAGAATCTGAGCCCAGGAGTTAGGGTCTAGAATTTTGGCTCTTAACACAATATCAAACCAGTTCTCAAGGGTAAGCCCTCCTGAGTGATAGACACAGAAAGACTGGAGCTTTCATTAGCTTCTGTTTCCCAAGGCAGACTTTTTATCCATTTCATATACCTAATCCTCCATCCATCACACATCCATCTACCAACAGTTTTAAAATTTTAATAGCTATATGTTAACCTTTATGTGTATTATGAAATCAGCATAATTAGCACATCAAGCACATGATCATACAGATATGAACTATATTGAATAGTGAATAATTTAGATCATTTCAAAGAAAAAATATTAAGCAAGTAATAGGACAAATGGGGCAGAAATATTGAAGATGGCATGTAACCAATGGATATTTGCTAAACATTGACCTCAGCAGTGCTTTTTTTTGAGAGCTAAATTTCCAGATAACTAGCCCTGGAGTATCTCAATTAACCTAAGGCAGAATTATTCTAGTTGCATCTTCTTTGCCGTCGTTTTTCTTTTATTGGAATATAATTGTTGACAACGTCGTGTTAGTTTCTGCCGCACAACAAAGTGCAGCAGCTATTTGTGTACATATATCCCCTCCCTCTTGAGCTTCCCTCCCACACCCATCCCAGCCCTCTAGGTCATCACAGAGCGTCCTATCACAACCACCCAGGGTCGCCGGGCAGTCATATGCATTTTTCAATTGTGGTCTTTCCAAATAGAAGCCTATCTAGCACCGAGTGAGGCTCATGTCTCCTTTATTTTCAGAACACCTAGCCAGGCCCCTCTGTAGAGGCCCAAGCAGCAAAACTAAGACTTCCCAGGTGGCTAAGTGGTAAAACATCTATCTGCCAGTGCAGGAGATATGGGTTCAATCCCTGGGGAGGAAGATACCCTGGAGAAGGATGACAACGCACATCAGCATTCTTGCCTGAGAAATCCCATGGCCAGACGAGCCTCGTGGGCTACAGTCCATAGTGTCACAAAGAGTCAACCACTGAGTCTAAGACTTCCCAGGTGGCTAAGTGGTAAAACATCTATCTGCCAGTGCAGGAGATATGGGTTCAATCCCTGGGGCAGGAAGATGCCCTGGAGAAAGATGACAACGCACATCAGCATTCTTGCCTGAGAAATCCCATGGCCAGACGAGCCTTGTGGGCTACAGTCCATAGTGTCACAAAGAGTCAACCACTGAGAGCACACACACACACACACACACACAAGCAGCAAACAAGGGTATACATGAATAGAGATGAAAAGGAACTGTGATTCTTGGAAGACCAAAAAGGGAAAGCACTTACACTGTGCTGACTAGTGTCTTCAAAGCACTATACCAACTAGTTAGTTTACTCTTCCAAAAAACTGATCTGCAGACATCATTGTCCCTCTTTTTTAGAAAAGGACACCAGAGCCCACAAAGCCTCTTTGATTCTGAAGCTGGAGGATTTCTACTGTAGTGTGCAAAAGAGGCTGAAGAAGAGAAAAAATACATAGTGAAATGAAGCTGAAAGAAACCCTGAAATGATATATTTCACATCTTTTTAATAGATTAAAAATTAAAGTAAGGCAGAGCCAAATGGCCATGCATCCAGACCTACAACATGGATATTCAAACAGCCAGTTCAATGCTCTTTCTAACACCCTTTTTGAAAAGGCGTAGGTATTGGCTAAGGTAGAGAAAATGTTTGGCTGAAGAAGATGCTTAAATTAAGTCAAATGGAAGGAAGCTTTGCTGTGCCAAGTCACAGAGTTAGCACACGCCCAGTGGCCAGCAGCCATGGAAACAATTTCTGCTGAATAGGTTATAAAACAAATAGGCGACTGCAGGGAACTCTCCAAGCACTATCATTTCATGATGTTGGAACCAAAAACACTGAGCACGTTAGTGGACAGGCAGGGAGAGAAGCTGACAGTTACCTTGTCAAAATCTTTATTAGAAGTACCATTACTGTATTGTAACATTGATTAGTACTTTTTTTTAATTTAAAAAGCTGAGTAAATTTGCTTCTTCAAAAACAAGCTACAACAGACATTCTCCCCAGTGAACAATACTACCACCAACTAAAGGGCCATTTTTGTCTTTATATCCCCATATCATCTGCCCATGATTGCAGATATAATTTTGTTGAATTGAAGCAAACACATTATAAAGGTTGAAACACCTGTGCAAGAATAAGTGAAGATCCTCTAAGTGTACGTGAAAGAAAAATCAGAAAATAAAAAAGTATTTGTATGTCTAGTAGTTTGTATGTATCTCCTTTTAGAGATATCTTTTGAGAAAGTCATTATCATAAAAATAACTTTGGCCAATCATGATATATATTATTCTAAAATTATAACTCTACTACTCAATGACTCATAGTCATATTTTACTTTTTTCATTGGTATTTTAATGCATAATGCTGTTATTAAGAGGCACATTAGCCTACCTTGTAACTCCAACAGTCCTCTAAGCAAACTTTTTGTTTATAAAATGATACTAGATATAAATTTTCTGTTAATTCCTTTGCATTTGTGAGTATTTACTTTCACTTTGTCTTTCTTTTAACATTTTATAATAAATTATAAAGCCATATTATACGGAGTCAATGAGCATTAGCGGTAATAAACTTCAGGTAATCGAAAGCCTAAATACTTAAAATTCTTTTTAGTTTCTACTTCCCTTTCTTTTATTTGGTGATCACAGAAAGGTAGAGCTATTTAAAAGGTCACAACTTCCCAAGGAATTAATAATGCTAATTTTGTAATCTTGAAGTATGTGATTCTCTCACTGAAAATAACCTTTTCAAGGGAATACAAAACAACTCTAAGAGGCATACCATTTGAGTGGTTTTGTTTTGCTGTTTTTGTGTGGTTCTACTTCCTGGCTTTTTTCACTACAAGGATTTTTCTAGCAAAGCTAGATCTTGTGTAGAACTAGAACTATGAAGACCCTGAATGGCACTGAGAAAATTGCCTGAAGAAACAAATGAAGATGTAAAAGGTAATAGCTTCACTTAGGGTAAGTTCAGAAACTTTTTTCCGCTAAATTCCATAAGTACTTTTATTTGGCGACATTGCACTTAAGCATTTGACATAGATTGTACTATTTGTTTTTAGTCACTAAGTCATATCTGACTCTTTGCAACTGGGATTTCCCAGGCAAGAATACTAACACTGAAGTGTGTTGCCATTTCCTTCTCCAGGGGATCTTCCCAATCCAGGGATGGAACCTGCATCTCCCGCATTGGCAGGTGAATTCTTTACCACTGAGCCACAGGGAAGCCCTATGGATGTTTCCAGTTTCACAAGTATTTACTCCCCACTTGCACCTTCCACAGGAGGAGTACAATTCCCCAATTGATTTCAATGTTGGTCATTACTTTGGCCAACAACATGAGAGAATGTGACATAAGCCATTGTGCATAATAAGTCGATTCAGTCATATCCAACTCTTTGCAACCCTATGGACTATGACCCACCAGGCTCCTCTGTCTATGGGATTTTCCAGGCAAAAATACTGGAGTGGGTTGCCATTTCCTACTCCAGAGGATCTTTCTGACCCGGGGATCAAACCCACGTCTCTCGTCTCTTAGGTCTCCTGCATTGGCAGGTGGGTTCTTTACCACTAGTGCCACTGTGAGGCCTGACATAAGCCGTATCAAAGCAAAAACCTAAGATGTGGTTGGGTGATTTTTCTTGTTCTTTCACACTCTAGATCTTTCCATAAAGATCTCTCCTTAGCAGAAATCTCTCCCTATCTAATAACACAGATAAATCCTCTGTTGTTCTAGCACAGGATAACAAAGATCTGGCACCAACCAGATCCACAGGGACAGCCTAGAGCAGAGCCTCTGCAGTCCACACACAGGTCCATTTTTAGAGATTAATTGTATGTCATTGCAAGTTACCAGCGTGCTTCAATCCACTGTTATATACCATCAGTATAGCAAAAACAAACAAATACAGAAATTGATACCAGAAACGGGATGCCTGAAGGAAAATGTAAAATTAATGACATTGGTTTTAGGGCCAGAAGTGGGTGGCCAGGAAACTTACATTTTTAGAGATTAGTCTACTATTCCACCTGTGGATATTGCTTGGGGACGGGGGAGGGGGCAGCTATGATGTAGAGGCTACCACACAATTTTGAACTTCAAGTATATGCCATAAAAGCATAAAACTTTGAGGGAAGGAAAGGGTCTTCACTGGCATAGGGATGAATACATTTTATGAGTGGAACAAAGGAAAGCTGGGCTTCCCTGCTGGTCCAGTTGTTAATCTACCCGCCAATGCTGAGGACATGGTTCGGTCCTTGGTCCAGGAAGAACCCACATGGTGCAGGACAACTAAGCCCATGTGCCACAACTACCGAGCGCTCAGTCTAGAGCACACACCGCACAGTGAGAAAAGGCACCGCAGTGAGAAGCCTGCACGGGTGTCAAGAGAAGAGCCCCCGCTATTCAGCTAGAGAAAGCGCACACACAGCAGTGAAGGCCGAGCCCAGCCAGAAAGAAAGAAGGAAAAAGTTAACATCTGTCTTCAAAGAACAAATCATAGATTGCATAATCATAGCACAAATATTCATTCTCCCAACCCACATTACTGGAGAAGTACGTATTTTCACACTGTTAATGTGTGCCTTGACCACAGGAATATGACAAACAGCCAACTCAGACTGAGGCTTTGAAGGTGCTTATGTGTTTTGGTTTGGCCTTATATCTTTTCATTTCTGCCATGAGAATAATATGCTCTGGTTAGCTTGCATCTTCAAATGGCAGATACATCGAACACATCAAAACACACCTAGAGTCTCAAGAAGAGATGCCTCAGCCCTCTACAGGACCTTGAGTAAGAAATGAATGTTTTTTGATGCAAGTTATGGAAATATTCATGTTATGTGACATTATCACAGAAAACAATAGTATACAGTTTCAAAATAATGTGTCTGTAATCTATACACTTCCTACTTTTGCATTCCAGTCCCCTATAATGAAAAGGGCATCTTTTTGGGGTGTTAGTTCTAAAAGGTCTTATAGGTCTTCATAGAACTGTTCAATTTCAGCTTCTTCAGTGTTACTGGTTGGGGCATAGACTTGGATTACTGTGATATTGAATGGTTTGCCTTGGAAATGAACAGCGATCATTCTGTCATTTTTGAGATTGCATCCAAGTACTGCATTTTGGACTCTTTTGTTGACCATGATGGCTACTCCATTTCTTCTGAGGGATTCCTGCCCACAATAGTAGATATAATGGTTATCTGAGTTAAATTCACCCATTCCAGTCCATTTTAGTTCACTGATTCCTAGAATGTTCACTCTTGCCATCTCTTGTTTGACCACTTCCAACTTGCCTTGATTCATGAACCTAACATTCCAGGTCCTATGCAATATTGCTCTTTACAGCATTGGACCTTGCTTCTATCACCAGTCAAATCCAAAGCTGGGTATTGTTTTTGCTTTGGCTCCATCCCTTCATTCTTTCTGGAGTTATTTCTCCACTGATCTCCAGTAGCATATTGGGCACCTACTGACCTGGGGCGTTCCTCTTTCAGGATCCTATCATTTTGTATTTTCATACTGTTCATGGGGTTCTCAAGGCAAGAGTACTGAAGTGGTTTGTCATTCCCTTCTCCAGTGGACCACATTCTGTCAGAATACAGTTTTGCCAAGAAAATGCACTGATCATAGCAAACACCTGCTTCCAAAAACACAAGAGAAGATTCTACACATGGACATCACCTGATGGTCAACACCAAAATCAGATTGATTATATTCTTTGCAGCCAAAGATGGAAAAGCTCTATACAGTCAACAAAAACAAGACCAGGAGCTGACTGTGGCTCAGATCATGAACTCCTTATTGCCAAATTCAGATTCAAATGGAGAAGGCGATGGCATCCCACTTCAGCACTCTTGCCTGGAAAATCCCGTGGATGGAGGAGCCTGGTGGGCTACAGTCCACAGGGTCGCTAGGAGTCGGACAGGACTGAGCAACTTCACTTTCACTTTTCACTTTCATTTATTGGAGACGGAAATGGCAACCCACTCCAGTGTTCTTGCCTGGAGAATCCCAGGGACGGGGGAGCCTGTGAGCTGCCATCTATGAGGTAGCACAGAGTCGGACAGGACTGAAGCAACTTAGCAGTAGCAGTAGCAGGGAAAACCACTCGACCATTCAGGTGTGACCTAAATCAAATTGCTTATGATTATAGAGAGGAAATGAGAAATAGATTTAAGGGCCTAGATCTGATAGATAGAGTGCCTGATGAACTATGGAATGAGGTTCGTGACATTGTACGGGAGACAGGGATCAAGACTATCCCCATGGAAAAGAAACGCAAAAAAAGCAAAATGGCTGTCTGGGGAGGCCTTACAAACAGCTGTGAAAAGAAGAGAAATGAAAAGCAAAGGAGAAAAGGAAAGATATAAGAATCTGAATGTAGAATTCCAAAGAATAGCAAGAAGAGATAAGAAAGCCTTCTTCAGCAATCAATGTAAAGAAATAGAGGAAAAGAACAGAATGGGAAAGACTAGAGATCTCTTCAAGAATATTAGAGATACCAAGGGAACATTTCATGCAAAGATGGGCTCAATAAAGGACAGAAATGGTCTGGACCTAACAGAAGCAGATGATATTAAGAAGAGGTGGCAAGAATACACAGAAGAACTGTACAAAAAAGATCTTCATGACCCAGATAATCACGATGGTGTGATCACTCATCTAGAGCCAGACATCTTGGAATGTGAAGTCAAGTGGGCCTTAG
Source organism: Aepyceros melampus (assembly GCA_006408695.1). NCBI lineage: Eukaryota > Metazoa > Chordata > Mammalia > Artiodactyla > Bovidae > Aepyceros > Aepyceros melampus. Next base: position 482,971 of record SJXQ01006972.1, on the reverse strand, counting down.
AAAGCATCACGACGAACAAAGCTAGTGGAGGTGATGG
>SJXQ01006972.1:458802-482266 GCA_006408695.1 Aepyceros melampus | reverse complement strand
TCAGATTTCCAACATCCGCTGGATCATGGGAAAAGCAAGAGAGTTCCAGAAAAACATCTATTTCTGCTTTATTGATTATGCCAAAGCCTTTGACTGTGTGGATCACAGTAAACTGTGGAAAATTCTTCAAGAGATGGGAATACCAGACCACCTGACCTGCCTCTTGAGAAATCTGTATGCAGGTCAGCAAGTAACTGTTAGAATTGGACATGGAACAACAGACTGGTTCCAAACAGGAAAAGGAGTATGTCAAGGTTGTATATTGTCACCCTGCTTATTTAACTTCTGTGCAGAGTACATCATGAGGAACGCTGGACTGGAGGAAACCCAAGCTAGAATCAAGATTGCCAGGAGAAATATCAATAACCTCAGATATGCAGATGAAACCACCCTTATGGCAGAAAGTGAAGAGGAACTAAAAAGCCTCTTGATGAAAGGGAAAGAGGAGAGTGAAAATGTTGGCCTAAAGCTCAGCATTCAGAAAATGAAGATCTTGGCATCTGGTCCCATCACTTCATGGGAAATAGATGGAGAAACAGTGGAAACAGTGTCAGACTTTATTTTGGGGGGTCCAAAATCACTGCAGATGGTGATTGCAGCCATGAAATTAAAAGACACTTACTCCTTGGAAGAAAAGTTATGACCAACCTAGACAGCATATTCAAAAGCAGAGACAATACTTTGCCGACTAAGGTCCGTCTAGTCAAGGCTATGGTTTTTCCTGTGGTCATATATAGGTGTGTGAGTTGGAATGTGAAAAAGGCTCAGCACTGAATAATTGATACTTTTGAACTGTAGTGTTGGAGAAGACTCTTGAAAGTCCCTTGGACTGCAAGGAGATCCAACCAGTCCATTCTAAAGGAGATCAGCCCTGGGATTTCTTTGGAAGGAATGATGTTAAAGCTGAAACTCCAGTACTTTGGCCACCTCATGCAAAGAGCTGACTCACTGGAAAAGACTCTGAGGCTGGGAGGGATTGGGGGCAGGAGGAGAAGGGGACGCCAGAAGATGAGATGGCTGGATGGCATCACTGACTTGATGGACGTGAGTCTGAGTGAGTTGGTGATGGAGCGGGAGGCCTGGCATGCTGCGATCATGGGGTCACAAAGAGTTGGACACATCTGAGCGACTGAACTGAACTGAATCTATACACATGTGAAAACAGTGATATTTCACCTGGTCTTGTGTTCTTCCATTTCCATCGATTTTATATGTGCAATTTTTGTAGTTTTATTTGTAGGTCTGTGTCACCATACTACAAAAGTACACTTTTGTTGGTGTCTGTTGTATTCACCCATGCTTCCCTAGGACATCCAAGGGACTTAGAAGATTCATAAATTGTTGGGCTTGTGAGGTCAACCAGATAGATCTTATAGAAGATTTGTCTTTTTACAATAAATTATGGAAGTTTTACATTAGCCACTGCTTTTATTTGGTGAGTTAAATACAAACAACACAACCTTTGTACTGCATCTAATAGTAACTTAATTCATAACCTACATACATTTATATCAATGATTTATTTGAAATAAGCTATATTCTATAATCCTAAATATCATTTACAAAACTAAAGAGAAAAAGCTTTTGACAAACCAACCAATTTAAAGAAAGAAGTACATCAGGGTAGATTATTAGGGTTTTAGGATTTAAGAGTTCTCTTCTAACCGCTAGCAGAATTAACAAGAGAATTAAGTTGGCTTGTGAACACCTTCTCGTGCCAAAGTAGGCATCAGGGAACTGAAAACACAGCTGGGATGCTTAGATTATGTGTGTGACAACCCCACGAGGGACTGCCAACCAGATGCCCACAGAAACTCCAGCATTCCTTGTGCTGTGTAGACATGAAACTAATGATGCGTTCCATGATGTAGCCATTGAGAGAAAACCATCTGTTGGTTTATTCACCCACCATTTTGTCACTACAGATGAGCATTAAGGAAAAAACATGGCATAAAAAGCAATTTACATAGGGAGGTTTGTGGTGTGTAGACACTCCCTAATGACTATATGCACCCATAAATAAACACAGCTGGGATGCTTAGATTATGTGTGTGACAACCCCACGAGGGACTGCCAACCAGATGCCCACAGAAACTCCAGCATTCCTTGTGCTGTGTAGACATGAAACTAATGATGCGTTCCATGATGTAGCCATTGAGAGAAAACCATCTGTTGGTTTATTCACCCACCATTTTGTCACTACAGATGAGCATTAAGGAAAAAACATGGCATAAAAAGCAATTTACATAGGGAGGTTTGTGGTGTGTAGACACTCCCTAATGACTATATGCACCATAAATTTGCAACTGTCCATCCACAGCACTGTCTTATGTTACACTATCTACATAAATTATGCTTGGGACTCCAGCAGGTTGCAAAATTAAACTATTGGCTGCAGTAAGCAAGCCATCAGATCAATTAATTACTATAAAATCTTGATGTGAGATGTACGAAGCCTTGAGAAAAGTCACATTAAAAAGCTGACTTTTTAAAAACTGTAAACAAATAGCATTGCCATACTGAATGCTTGGGTTTGTTCCTATCAAATAAAAAGATGCAAAACTGAAAAATTAGCAGCCCCAACCATAGCCAACACAGTATTCTGAATGCTTGTGTAGTAGTAATACTCGTAATAGAGACTTCAACACAAAAGTCTCGGTCTTTTAGAAAGGTTAAACTTTTTATCACAAACCACTATTTTCATTCAAATATTGGCACTCACAATATTTTGCTTTGCAGATATATATAGCATTGTGGAGAAACAAATATTCTAGTTAACTTACGCTATAAGCAAGTGAATAATAACATTTTATAAATAATTAAAATTTACAAAATGTTTTTATACAATTTTATAGGCATACCTAAAATTGCAGGTTTAGTTCCAGACCACTACTATAAAGCAAATATCATAGTAAAGTGAGTTACATGAATCTTTTTTCTTATGAATATAAAAATTATATTTATACTACACTGTGATCTATTAAGTGTACACAGAATTATATCTCAAAAATCAATGTACATACAGTAATTAAAAATTATTTTGTTGCTAAAAAATTCTAACCATTGCCTGAGCCTTCAGCGAGTCCATCAAACAGCAGTGATCACAGATCCCTATAACAAATATAATAACAACAAAATTGAAATATTGTTAGAATTACCAAAAGTGACACAGACATGCAATGAACAAATGCTGTTGGAAAAATCATGATGATAGACTTAACACAGTGTTGCTACAAAGCTTCCATTTGTAAAACAAACAAACAAAAATCCCACAACATCTGGGAAGCACAAAGAAGGTATGCCTGTATGGTTGATCAATTAACCACCTAGTGTGTTAGTTACTATTATCTGCATTTAACCATGAGGCTCCTAAGACAGGGAGAAGGGCATGACCCTGTCCTCCTTCCCCATCACAGAGCTGGGAATAGGAAGAATTTAGACTTGAACCTAGATTTTTCTAAATCCAAATCAAGTTGAATTTCTGATAAGCAAACAGATTGTTTTTATTTACTAGTTAAATTAACATGTTTTCTCTCTTCATATGAGTATTACATTAACAAAAGTTAAATACCCACTACATAAAACAAGTATGCTTAAACAATAATATTAAAGAGTATTTTTTAATGTAAATGTCAGACACAAGAAATCTTGGCAAGTTTCCTATTAAGAACCTTGATTCCACAGCAGAATTATTTTACATTTACCACCATTAGAAACATTTACATTATTTAGGTGACTTAGTTTCCCCAAAATCTGTTTGACAAGAAGATGCAGATAAATAAGAATTGAAAGAATTGATACTCTCAAATTGTGCTGTGGGAAAGACTCTTGAGAGTCCCATGGACTGAAAGGAGATCAAAGCAATTAATCCTAAAGGAAATCAACCCTGAATATTCATTGGAAGGACTGATGCTGAAGCTCCAATACATTGGCCACCTGATGCAAAGAGCCAACTCATTGTTAAAACTCTGATGATAAGAAAGATTGAAGGCAAAGGAAACAGGGGGTGGCAGGGGATGAGATGATTAGATAGCAACACAAACTCAGTGACATGAATTTGAACAAACTCTGAGATATAGTGAAGGACAGAGGAGCCTAGAATGCTGAAGTCCATGAGGTCTCAAAGAGTCAGACAGAACTTAGCAACTGAACAATGACAAAAACCTAAGATTTTAGGAGCTTGATGCACACAAAGGATGAACCTTTTCTCTGGGCTATATAACTATTGTTTTTTTTTTCTCTTGCCCCAGAATTTTTTTAAAAAATTTTACTGCTTTAAAATAGACTTTAAACAACTACTTAAATAAAATAAATGGATCCATATATTTATTTTATTAAAATGACAGGAAACATGAAAGTTTCCACAGGACTATAATAAAAAAATCAATTTATACAAAAAACAAGATATTATAGCTTCACTTCAATGAATATTGCTAAGAGACAGGAAGAGTATCTTCTATTTAGGATAGAAAAAGCAAAACATTTCCTTTCAATCACAACTCATTTTCTCTATAACTTAAAATAATGAATCCATCCCTTGGAACTGGCAGAAATAAGCATTCCATCTTCCCAAGCGTGAAGGGGAAGAACCCTTGTGAAAATGATGTACTTCAAGTTTTCCCCAAACTTGGCAGCCCTTACATTCATTAAAAGACATACTTACAAGGCAGTAGAGTTTACCTTTGGCTCCTGTCCCATATCACTTTTAGATCCCTTCTCTCTCCCCTCTTCCTGTCTTTTCTTCTGATGCACTGGATTCTCTTGCTAACAGTATTATGCATCCAGATGGACTTTATTGTCTGTGTGCATTCATTTATTTTACGAGTCTTGAAGATAAATACCCCTAAAATCTAAAGAATTACTATCTCAAGACAGTTACAGTGTGCTTGTGTGTTAATTTTGAGTATGTGAAAGTCAAAGTGATAGCTGCTTAGTTATGCCCAACTCTTGGTAACCCCTGGACTGTAGCCTGCCAGGCTTCTCTGTCCATCGAATTCTCCGGGCAAGAATACTAGAGAGGGTTGCCATTTCCTTCTCCAGGGGATCTTCCCAACCCAGGGATCAATCTGGGGTCTCCTGCATTGCAGGCAGATTCTTTACAGTCTGACCCACCAGTGAAGCCCAATTTTGAGTATACAATCAATTTATATTTTTCATTAACTTGAAATGAAAGATCCATAAAGTGTCATCTTGCTTCAATTGCTTTCCAAGTTTTCCTGGTTTCCACTCATCCCACCAAAAAAAAAAAAGGTCACTGTATCTGTCTCATGTGTTCTTTCAGGTATATTTTAAGCATATGTAAGAAAAAAAATATAGTCTATCTTCTTCCCTACTAAAATTGAATAATGTACAAATATTTATGTTGCTTTTTTTAAAGTTTACAGTATATTCTGAAGATTTTGCATTCTACTACATAAGAAATCTTTCTTTTAAAAAAATATATTTCACTTATGTTAACAATATAAGAAGGTCTGTATGTCTTCACATAGTTTAGTGAATAAAATAATAATTTACTGTATCTGTTTCATGTGTTCTTTCAGGTATATTTTAAGCATATGTAAGAAAAAAAATATAGTCTATCTTCTTCCCTACTAAAATTGAATAATGTACAAATATTTATGTTGCTTTTTTTAAAGTTTACAGTATATTCTGAAGATTTTGCATTCTACTACATAAGAAATCTTTCTTTTAAAAAAATATATTTCACTTATGTTAACAATATAAGAAGGTCTGTATGTCTTCACATAGTTTAGTGAATAAAATAATAATTAGAGAAATGCAGTTCAAAACTGCAATGAGGTATCACATCACATCAGTCAAAATTATGAGAAATGCTGGACTGGAAGAAACACAAGCTGGAATCAAGAATGCCAGGAGAAATATCAATAACCTCAGATATGCAGATGACACCACCCTTATGGCAGAAAGTGAAGAGGAACTAAAAAGCCTCTTGATGAAAGTGAAAGAGGAGAGTGAAAAAGTTGGCTTAAAGCTCAAAATCAGAATATGAAGATCATGGCATCCATTCCCATCACTTCATGGGAAATAGATGGGCAAACAGTGGAAACAGTGTCAGACTTTATTTTTTGGGGCTCCCAAATCACTGCAGATGGTGATTGCAGCCATGAAATTAAAAGACACTTACTCCTTGGAAGGAAAGTTATGACCAACCTAGATAGCATATTCAAAAGCAGAAATATTACTTTGTCAACAAAGGTCCATCTAGTCAAGGCTATGGTTTTTCCAGTAGTCCTGTATGGATGTGACAGTTGGACTGTGAAGAAAGCTGAGCACCGAAGAATTGAAGCTTTTGAAGTGTGGTGTTGGAGAAGACTCTTGAGAGTCCCTTGGACTGCAAGGAGATCCAACCAGTCCATTCTAAAGGAGATCGGTCCTGGGTGTTCATTGGAAGGAATGACGCTAAAGCTGAAACTCCAGTACTTTGGTCACCTCATGCGAAGAGCTGACTCATTGGAAAAGACTCTGATGCTGGGAGGGATTGGGGGCAGGAAGAGAAGGGGATGACTGAGGATGAGATGGTTGGATGGCATCACCAACTCGATGGACATGAGTTTGAGTGAACTCTGGAAGTTGGTGATGGACAGGGAGGCGTGGCGTGCTGCGATTCATGGGGTTGCAAAGAGTCGGACATGACTGAGCGACTGAACTGAAGACTACACTCAGAGGGTAAAGAATCCACCTGCCAAGCAGGCAATGCAGGTTCAATCCCTGAGTCGCAAGATCCCCTGGAGAGGGAAATGGCAACCACTCCACTATTCTTGCCTGGGAAATCCCATGGACAGAGGAGTCCTTGGAGTCGCAAAAGAGTCAGACACGATTTAGCAACTAAACAAGAATAGAACAAGAGTACACTCATGTGTTCAGAGGCATTCAAACATGATTTGTGGTGTCAGATTTAACCACATCAGCCTATATGTTTAATTGCTATTTTACTAGGCATGAATCATAAACATCACTCAATTTACTGTATGTCATCTGTACTGGAGAGGGTGGAATACAAAGGAAAGGGAAATAGGGTGGGAGAGGCTGGTTTTTTACATGGAGCCCATGACATGCCAGTCGCAAAAGAGTCAGACACGATTTAGCAACTAAACAAGAATAGAACAAGAGTACACTCATGTGTTCAGAGGCATTCAAACATGATTTGTGGTGTCAGATTTAACCACATCAGCCTATATGTTTAATTGCTATTTTACTAGGCATGAATCATAAACATCACTCAATTTACTGTATGTCATCTGTACTGGAGAGGGTGGAATACAAAGGAAAGGGAAATAGGGTGGGAGAGGCTGGTTTTTTACATGGAGCCCATGACATGCCAGGCACATTGCTAGGCAGTGTTTATAGGTGATATCACATGATTCTCATGGCCACCCGGCAAGGTGAGCACTAGGAATGTGTCTTTTTCCAGTGTGGCTCAGGAAGGTTTAGAGAGTGTCCAAGCATGGACAGCTGGGAGAGGGAAGGGCAGGGTCAGTATTTGAATCCAGGTCTAACTACATACCCTTGTCCACTTGCCTGATTAACCATCCAGTGTGGGATATATCATTTCTCCCATCTCCTTCCTTCATGGCTTACATGCCAGGCACATTGCTAGGCAGTGTTTATAGGTGATATCACATGATTCTCATGGCCACCCGGCAAGGTGAGCACTAGGAATGTGTCTTTTTCCAGTGTGGCTCAGGAAGGTTTAGAGAGTGTCCAAGCATGGACAGCTGGGAGAGGGAAGGGCAGGGTCAGTATCTGAATCCAGGTCTAACTACATACCCTTGTCCACTTGCCTGATTAACCATCCAGTGCGGGATATATCATTTCTCCCATCTCCTTCCTTCATGGCTTTCCTGCGGTCAGCAGGGGACAAGACAAAGAAAGACAGGAGTCAGTCTGCCAGGCTGGAAGAGCTTGGAGAAGCTACAGCTTGTGTGGTTACTGGGAAACACAGAAGGAGGTTTATGCAAGGTGTCAAATTCACATCAAAAAAATAAGTTTTCACGAAGTGCACATAAGCTTAGTCCCTTTCCATACTAAATAGCACCAATGATTTTTACCTTATTGAATTACTTCTGTCTAACACAGTGATTTATATGCTGTGACAATCAGTGAGACTTTTCAGGTACATGAAATGGTGGCCCCAACACGTGCTGCTCCTGCTGCAGGGACCACAGCTGACTGCAGGGCCCCACAGAGGCTCTTCTAGCCCTACCACTGTGCTGGCACCAGGCCACCCAAGCCTCCCACCCCCATATTTTTCTTTATATGTGTCAAATCTGCAAGAGAGCTGAGAGGCCCACCTGTCTTCATCTTTTTCAGTCTCCTTCCTTGATTGTTCACATTCATTTCCCCCACTCCCAAAAAATGTCCTGCACATTGAATCTCATCTTGGCAGCTGCTTCTTAATGGATGAAACAAACTCAGGCAGGTAGAGCTAACCTGCAGAGGAGCCTCTGCACCAGAGGTGGTTGGTCATCAAGGTCTCACCCAGTGGTATTGTGTGTGTGTGTGTGTGTGCATGCACATGTACACACATAGCACAACCTTGACCAATCAATCAGGGAACCTCATTCTAGACTGAGATTCTTTGAGTGTCTATGATGTCGGCCTTCTGTGAGTTGCCACAATGGACATCCCCGTCAACTGGCGTGATTGGGTGATTCTAGTATACATGCTATGAAGTGAGCACAGGATTGGGTGATTCTAAGGGGAAGGATTTCTTGGCCCTCCCCCTTAGCTTTCTTTCCTCTTTCCCACACACACACACACAAATGTTGCTCACAGGCCCCAGCTTATCAGAGTTGGGTTAAGGTGTTAACTGCCACCTGACCAGACCTCTCTCTTTGCAAACTTGTTTGGATAGAGAGAAATGAGGCCCCAGGGGCTTAGAGGGGAGGCAGCCTGGCCTCAGTGGGGCTTGTGTGTTTCTCTGTATCCACATTTATGAGAGAGGCCTGCAGGGTCTCCTTGCTTCTGTGGGTTGAGTCCCATGAAATTGCCATTCTGTGGGTCAAGAGCAGCTGACTCGGTGATTTCATTCAGTCTGTGATGATAACTTCCTCGAGAATCTTGTTGGGTTGATGAGGAAGAGGTTGGCTGGATGAGGCTCACATACTCTTGGCCCCCAAACCAACAAATGCCACCAGCCCGATCTCTTCCAAATCAGGTTTGCATAAATCATACCCACCCACGGAGGCGGAGACTCACCATTAACTGCGTTTCCTAAATTCCACTCACAAAAAGGACCAGATGTTTTCTAAAACAAAAGGGCATTTATGAGACTCCTGAGGACTGTCTTAACTAGGCCAGAAGGCAGTACCCAAAGGGACAAAATGAAGCCTGGATTCAGAGGAAAAAAGAGGGAAACCCATGGGGGCAGGACGGAACACTGAACGTGCCTCCTGCCCTGGGGGCCCAGGGCTGCTTGCCGAGATTCCTGTTCATATTTCCATTGTCCTCGTTCTTCACCTGAAACTCTCAACCCCATCTGCTCCCATCCACTTAGTTGCCCAAATCAGAAACCCAGGTCTCCTCCTTCTCCCTCATGCCCGTGTCAGCCGCTCACTACATCACACCAACTTCTGAAATGTTTAAGGAATCCATCCACTTGTCTTCAGCCCACTGGCTCTACCCTGGGCAAGGCCAGTCTGGACCCCATCCAGACCACGGTGACCACCTCCTTGCCTCCCCTGCCCACTCCAGCTTTATTCCCTTGAGCTTATCCCCTCCCCAAGACCAGAGAGGCCTTTCAGCCGCACATCTTACGCTGCTAGTGTCACAGCTTAAGGGCCTTCAGGTTTTTTTTTTTTTTCCCCCCATTGCTTCTAGAACAAAACCTAAGCTAGGGATCTTGACAAGCAGGCCGTTCTCACCCGCCAAGTTCATCTGACCCACACATCCCACCCCAGAGAGACTGTTTCCCAGGCACAATGAGCCCTCTCCTGTCTGACCATTGATCGCTCTTCCCAAACATCTCTCTCCCTCCCCGGCACCCTTCAGGAACAACACGGCCCAAGCTCCCGTCTCAGAATCCAGTTCAATGGAGCCATCACCAAAGTGTGTCAGCACACCCTCTCTTGAATCAGCTCTTCGAGGAAGGGCAAGGCCAGGACTTCTTGCTCCAGCTTCCCTGTAGCTCTGCTCAGGCTGAAGGTGGGCTCATTCGACATTACGTGGTGAATGAGTATTATTATCACCACTGTGGCCTTTTCCCAGTGAGCGAGAGGAACGGCAGAATGCCAGGCATCAGGGGGCAGCTGGAGGAGGGACCACGAGGGGCTCTGAGACGTCACCGTCACTGGTGGCCCTGCACTCCCAGGGCGCGAGGCTGGGGCTGACAGTGAGGGCAGAAAGGCTAGTACAGGACCCAGACGCACACCTCCTCCTTCTCACGCCGAGGTCGGAATCTGCCTTTTATTAATAGGAAGAGAGCGAGACTCTGCGAGCTCCAGTTTGTTGCGTGCAGAGAGGATGGGCAGTGTCCTGGAGGAGAGACCACCGCAGCAGGGCTCCTGTGACACAGGCCGGGTGTCCTCCCCAGCCCTGTAACGCTGCTCTACCGGGAGGGGCACCGTCAGCTTCTACCCCCGCCTGGGAGGCTCTGCCCCTCCCCTGAGCAGATGTTCTCCATCTGCAGGGGGGATGGCAGTCACCACATTGCAGCGTGGCTGCGAGGAGTTGAGGAGACAGCAACCTGGCTTCCTCATTTCCAAGGGCCTCGACATCCCCTGTGCAGTGTCGTGGTGGGGGCCAGAGCGATGTCCATCACACCCACACATTATGGACCTGGGCCCCACGTCTCCAGATTGTGACCTAAGCTCCTAGGTTGGACCACATCAGCCTCCTTCTCTGCCACAGCCCAGACCCCCGCCCATGAAGAGCAGCCCCCTAAGTTTACTGGACCGCCCAGGGCTGATCTGTCTGATACACCCGTCTCTCAGAGGCATGTCCTCCCGGGCCCCCGCACCTCAGACGTGGGCATCTGCTGATGGCCTTCACTTCTAATTAGCTCTGCACGTCAGGCTGCAAATTGGCAAAACTGTCAGACAAGCGACAACAGAAAAAAAAAAAAGTTTTTAATTAGTTCTTCATAGAGATCGGGAAGCGTGGTAAAAGAAGAATGCTGGAATCTGCACGTGGTTCTTTGAACTATAATTAGTGTGTTGGATGTAAAAGCTGTAAAAGCCATTAGCTCCTGTGCTCGCTGCAGAAAAGTGCGACAGCGAAGAGGCGTGGGGGAGGCGGCGTGCGGCCATCGGCATTCTCATCTGAAGGAGGCGCATCCCCCGCTTCCATGGCTGGGATTCACCCTTCCTTCCATGTGCACTCGCAGCAGGCACGTCAGAGAGCCTCAGGAACGCGTGTCCCCTGAGGCCTTCTCCAGTCTTCAAATGAGCACGACAGCTCTGGGAACCTGGGTGCTTGGGGAGCAGAGAAGGAGAGACTTGACCCATGTCCTCCTCAGACCCCCCTGAACCCTGGACGGTACCCTGACCCCTTGGGGAAGCAGTTTCTTCCACGGAAAATGGGGACAGTTGCTTAGGGCTGGACTTCATACTGAGTCTTTTACTCTCTTGATGGGGGATCCTATTTAGGTAATGGGGCAGGGGGCTAGAGAGTGAATCAAAGAAGCCCTGATTCGATTGATGTAAGATGCTCCGGAGCATCTTAGGTACTTGAAGGTACTTCCCTGGTGGTTCAGATGATAAAGAGTCTGCCTACAACGTGGTAGGCCTGGGTTCGATCCCTGGGTCACGAAGATTCCTTGGAGAAGGAAACGGCAACCCACTCTGGTATTCTTGCCTGGAAAATCCCATGGATGGAGGACCCTGGCAGGCTATAGTCCATGGGGTCGCAGAGTTGGACACAACTGAGTGACTTCACCTTCTCTCTTTCAAGATACTCCAAAGTATGTTCATCCTGGCAAGACCACCTGAAGCCCAGCCTCCCTGGGCATCTTTCCTCCTGTTGACGAGAATTTCCCTTCTCCAAGCTCCAGTATCAACTAGTAATAGAAATATTCATAGTAGTTGCAACCAGATACATGGAGTGCTCTATGTGCTAAGGCTTAACTAATCTTTCCCTCACTTTACAGGTGACACAGGATGGGGATGTCACATAACTTCCTCAAGGTCAGACGGCCATAAGTGGAGGAGTCTGGAATCAAACCTGGCAGTCTGACTCCAGAGCCCACGTTGACAACCAATGCCAGCACCACTGCTATTCTCTGTACGTCTGCTGTAAACGAGGTCTTGAACCAGGCACACAATCAGATCACCTACTAACCCCCAAACCACCCTGTAATGGGGCAGAACGACGGGGCCATCAAAGGTGAGGAAGCTGAAAAAGCTTCAGCATGGTTTCGGGCTCAGACACGGCGGAGCTGGCATCTGAACTCAGATCTCCTGGTTTCAGCAGGTACCCTGCCCCTCACACAGCCCCAACACCGCACAGTTTGAATTCTGCTGTATATTTCATAACCCTCTCTGGCATTTTATGCAGGTAGAACACTCACTCAGAAAGATGCAGCAGTGGACAGGCTGATGAGACTTTACAGGGATAACTCACCCAGGAAACCACCAGCCAGGTCGAGACATAGATCCTCACGGTCTTCTCTCCCATTACCACACCTCCAAGACCACTCGGCCATTCTAACTTCCCACACTGTACACTAGCCCAGAACTTTAGAACTTCATACAGACTGCATCATGTACTAGGTACCCTTTTGGGTCTGGCTCCTTCCAACATTATGTTTGTGAATCCTCCATGTTGTTGCAAGTAGCAATATTCCTCTATTTGTGGCTGTATTACTTGTGTATGACTATATTAACATTTATCATCCATTTTACAATTGATGGGCAATATGATCATTACTGATTTTTTGGTTATCATCATTCAGTTCAGTTCAGTTCAGTTCAGTCGCTCAGTCGTGTCCGACTCTTTGCGACCCCATGAATCGCAGCACACCAGGCCTCCCTGTCCATCACCAACTCCCAGAGTTCACCCAAACTCATGTCCATTGAGTTGGTGATGCCATCCAGCCATCTCATCCTCTGTCGTCCCCTTCTCTTCCTGCCCCGAATCCCTCCCAGCATCAGGGTCTTTTCCAATGAGTCAATTCTTCGCATGAGGTGGCCAAAGTATTGGAGTTTCAGCTTTAGCATCAGTCCTTCCAAAGAACATCCAGGACTGATCTCTTTTAGGATGGACTGGTTGGATCTCCTTGCAGTCAAGGAACTCTCAAGAGTCTTCTCCAACACCACAGTTCAAAAGCATCAATTTTGAATTCAGCTTTCTTCACAGTCCAACTCTCACATCCATACAGGACCACTGGAAAAACCATAGCCTTGACTAGACGGACCTTTGTTGACAAAGTAATATTTCTGCTTTTGAATATGCTATCTAGGTTGGTCATAACTTTCCTTCCAAGGAGTAAGTGTCTTTTAATTTCATGGCTGCAGTCACCACCTGCAGTGATTTGGGAGCCCAAAAAATAAAATCTGACACTGTTTCCACCATTTCCCCATCTATTTCCCATGAAGTGACGGGACCAGATGCCATGATCTTCGTTTTCTGAATGTGGAGCTTTAAGCCAACTTTTTCACTCTCCACTTTCACTTTCATCAAGAGGCTTTTTAGTTCCTCTTCACTTTCTGCCATAAGGGTGGTGTCATCTGCATATCTGAGGTTATTGATATTTCTCCCGGCAATCTTGATTCCAGCTTGTGCTTCTTCCAGTCCAGCATTTCTCATGATGTACTCTGCATAGAAGTTAAATAAGCAGGGTGACAATATACAGCCTTGATGTACTCCTTTTCCTCTTTGGAACCAGTCTGTTGTTCCATATCCAGTTCTAACTGTTGCTTCCTGACCTGCATATAGGCTTCTCAAGAGGCAGGTCAGGTGATCTGGTGTTCCCATCTCTTTCAGAATTTTCCACAGTTTGTTGTGATCCACACAGTCAAAGGCTTTGACATAGTCAATAAAGCAGAAGCAGATGTTTTTCTGGAACTCTCTTGCTTTTTCTATTATCCAGCAGATGTTAGTAATTTGATCTCTGGTTCCTCTGCCTTTTCTAAAACCAGCTTGAACATCAGGAAGTTCATGGTTCATATATTGCTGAAGCCTGGCTTGGAGAATTTTGAGCATTACTTTACCAGCATGTGAGATGAATGCACTTGTGTGGTAATTTGAGCATTCTTTGGCATTGCCTTTCTTTGGGATTGGGATGAAAACTGACCTTTTCCAGTCCTTGTCCACTGCTGAGTTTTCATCATTAGAAATGTTATAAGTCTCCATGTGCAGATCTTTGGATGAATGCCTACAGCGTTTCTGTTGGGTCAGTGTCAAGGAGTGGAATTAATGGGTCATGAAATGAGGGGTTAGACTCAACTTCATTGGATCCTGGTGAACACTCAAAGTGGTTGTACAAAATTATACTCCCACTGGCTGTGTGTTTTAGTTACTTTACATCTTCGCTGACATTTAGCCTCTTCATATTGTGAAAATTCAGCCGTTATGGGTGGAACTGCTGTTCTGTGATTTTAACGTATGTTTTCTTGGGGCCTAATGAGATTAGGTACTCTTGTTTATGGCCCAATTCGGTATTATCTTTGTGAAGTTCCTATTCAAGCTATTTGTCATTTAAAAAAATTGGGTTGTTTGTATGTTCCCTGTTGATTTATAGAAGTTCTCTTTAAATTTGTTCTGAGTCTTTTGATAGACGTTAATTCTAATTCTAATCAAATAGCAACCACCCTGTGTCATTTCCTGGCCTTTTTTGTTCTACTTTTCACAGTTGGGTCTAAAATCTAACTCTGAACTGGTGTTTGGAGTGGTTTTTGGATAACTTTGATGTGATGTGAGGTGATGGCCAACTCTTGTGTGTGTGTGTGTGTGTGTATAGACATCCAATTGACAGGGCTTCATTTATTGGAAAGACTGGTTTTCCCCACCATACTGTGGGGGCACCTTGGTAAAAATCATAAGAATTTTCTTTGTGGGAAAGTTTTCAAGTACAAATTCATTTTCTTTCAATAGATAAAGGGTCATGCCAGTTAGTTATTTGCTCTTCAGACAACCATAGTTGCTTGTGTATTTAAAGAGGTTGTGAATTTTATCTAAGTTATCATGAATTTATTGGAATAAAGTTTGTAAGATGTCCTCACTAGCCTTTTAATACCTACTCAAACTGTAATGATGTCATCTTTGTCATTTCTGAAGTTTATGGTGAACATCTTTCTTTCTGTTCAATCTAGCTATAGAATTACCAATTTAATGATCTCAAAAAAAAAAAAAAAAGAAAGAAAGAAAGAAAAGAAAACAAAACAAACCCAGCTTTGCCTCATTGATTTTCTCTATTGTTCTCTCTCTTGCATGATTTCTGCCCTGATCTTGAGTGTCTCCTAACCTGTTTAATTTCAGTTCAGTTTGCTCCTCTACTGACTTTAAAGTAAAAGCACAGAGCTTTGATTTGAAATTTCTTCTCTTTGAATAATGGTCCCTAACCCTCTAAATTTCTCCCAACCTACTGTTTTAGTGACATTTTACAAATTCTGATACACTCTATTTTATTTTCATCCAGTTCAAAATACTTTCTAATTTCCTTTGGGTTTCTTTGCTGATGCATGGATCCACTTACAAGTGTGTTGTTTGGATTCTAAATATTTGGGGACTTTCCAGAAATCTTTTCCCTATTGATTTCCAATTTAAGTCTATTGTGGTCACAGAACACACCTTCTATGACCTGACTCTTTTTTAATGGATTGAGATCTTGTCTTAATGGCCGGAATACAGTCTGCCTTGGTAAGCTTCCACGTGCACTTGAAAAGGACGTGCTTCATAAATGCCAATCAGGTCACCTTGGCTGATAGCGCTGTTCAGAGCTCCTCACATCCTTATACATGTACAACTGAGTCCTCTGGTTGTCCACCTAAAACTATCACAACACTGTTAATTGGCTATACCCCAATACAAAATAAAAAGTTAAAACAATTTTTTTAAGGGTTTAATGTCTTTACTGATTTGTCGTGCTTAATTCCTTCAATTATTGAAAGACAGGTCTTTAAGTCTCAACATTTTTGTGGTTCGTCTGTTTCCCTGTGTTTCTATTAGTTTTGGCTTCATACATTCTGAGTTGCTGTTATTAAGTGCATTGACATTTAAGATTATTATGTTCTCATGATGAATCAAAACCTTTATCATTCAAGATGAATTTTTAAATCCCTACTAACATTCTTCACTCTGAAATCTACTTTGTCTGATATTATTATAGCCCCTTCAGCCCCCTCATGCCTCTTTTTCCATAAAGGCTAGTTCAGTATACCATTTTCTATCATTTTACTTTTATCCTATTTGTGTCTTTACATTTAGAGTGAGCTTTTGTAGACAACATCAAGTTGGGTCTTTATTTCTGTATCCAACATGAAAACCTCTGTCTTCTGATTGGTGTGTTGAGAAAATTTAAATTTAAAGTAATTGTTGATAACATTTGTGCTTATGTTGCTTTTTGATGTCTGTCTTCTAATCATCTTTTCATTGTTGTTTTTCCTTTTTTAAGTCTACATGCTGCGTGTATGTCTAGAGGTTCAATTTGAGTCCTTTCACAGTTTCTATGTCGTTCCTTAATATGTTCCATCTTTATCTTTCTGAACATGTGGAATGTAGTTCCACGAGCCATTTCATGTCCTTGCCTATCTCTGCAACAATCTGTGTCAATTCTACATTACTTTCTATTGAACACTTTTTCTCATCATCTTGGGTCATATTTTCCTGCTGCTTCACATACCCAGGAGGTTGACTGGATAGCAAATACTGTGAATTTTATCTTCTTGGGTCCTGGATATTTTTGTGTTTCTAAAAGTGTTCTTGAGCCTTGCCATGGGATCTAATTGAGTTCCTTGGGAATATTTCTGCCCTTTTAGGACCTTTCCTAAGATTCATTATGTTGGATCAGAGTCACCCTTAGGTGTGAAATAATTATTCCCTGAGTAATAATACTCCTGAGGCATAATAATAATTACTCCTGAGGCAAGACTTCCTGAATACCTGAGCCCCCCTGCATTACAAGTTCTTGCTGTCTGACTATTGGAATGAGAGGAGAGATGAGCTCAATACCCTCTGCCCTGTGTGAACATGGGGACTTGTTCTAATTCTCAAAGGCCCTTCTTTCTCCAGCCTCAAGCAGCTCAGCAGTTCCCTCACTGCATTGTCAACTACAAATTGGCCATTTGTGGGCACTTGTCGCCTACCTACAAGGATTAAATCATGTGATGCTGCAGCTGCTGACTTCCAGCACCCCAAAGGAGCTCAGGGTAGAGACAGAAATGAGGGAAAACAGGCAGGACAGGTCTTCAGATAGATATTCTCAGGAACTGATTTTATGGGCCCAATTCTTGTGTCTCCTTGTATCTAAAGCAATAAAATTCTTCATGGTGACGATTGTCTCTGGTGACTAGCAGAAGCTTCACAAGACCCACAGAAACGTTCTACAGAAATATGTGCCTGATTGCATGCCCTCCCCCTTCACCAGGATGTATTGACCTCCCCCACCTGCCTCTTGGGAACAGTCTCTCAGAGCTCTCTCAGGTGCTGTCTCCCAGGCTGCATGCCTCATTTTGCCCCAAATAAAACTTAACTCACAGCCCACACTTCGTGCTTTTTTTTGTTTAAGTCGATGGCATGCAGGCATTGTCATTTTATTTCCACATACTTTTTAAACCACTGGGCTTCCCTGGTGGCTCAGCTGGTAAAGAATCCACCTGCAATGCAGGAGACCTGGGTTTGACCTCTGGGTCGGGATGATCCCCTGGAGAAGGGAATGGTTCCCCACTCCAGTATTCTGGCCTGGAGAATTCCAGCGACTGTATAGTCCACAGGGTCTTAAAGAGTCAGACGTTACTGAGCGACTTTCACTTCAAACCATCACACTAAATTATTATTTTTGCTTCAAAGTGTTGATTTACTTTTAAAATACTTTGTTTTAAAACTCAGAAACAAAAAATCACATACATGATTTACAAAGTATTCCTAGGCAAACACCCCGATAACCACCCTGAGTTCAAGAAACAGAGCTGTGTTGCCCATCCTGGGAGCTCTGTCCATAAGCCTTACCTCAACCAAAGCCCCTCTACTCTCCTCCTCACCCCTACAAGTACCACTATCCTGATTTTCATTGCAATTACGTTTTTAAAATTAAAAAAAAAAAAGCTTTTTCATTCAAAGATGAATCCCTGGACATTGCGGCTTACTTTTGCTCAATTTAAAAATATGACACGTCCTTTAAGTTTCTTTCATCCTGCAAGTCCCCCCTACTTCTTTCGGCTCCTCACCATTATCTATGGGAAGCCGGGTTCCTTTGACTTGCAGACTTGCTGGCAGTCTGGATTTTGCCGATAGCATTCTCCGTGTGTTCCTCTGTCTTTATACTTTCTGCGTATTGGCTGCTGGATCCAGAGGCTGGGTCAGACTCAAGCTTAATCCCTTTCGTAAGGTGCTATTTGGTGTTTGCCCAGACAGCAAGAGGCACATTATTTCTGATTCTATCTCTTTGTCATGTGAACAGCCTTAGATTTCTAATGCCAGCCCTCCTAACTCATCCAGGGGTGTGGAAGGTGATATTCTAACTCTGTCATCTCTTTTGACTATTATTTGTCAGCCAGCTTTTCAAGAATTTAAGGGAAAAGTCATCTTCTTTCCCCACATGCTTACCATTTCAGAGCTAGCATTTCCAATGCTCTATTTTTTTTTCTTTTTACGGGAGGAATATTTATTTTTTGTTCCAAGATAGGAGCACTGGTGAATTCTGTATTCATTTCTATGGAAGTATCTTTCTTTGACCCTCATATTCAAGAGCATTTTGCTGCTTATAGAATTCTAGGTTGACTTTGAATGATGGCATTCCCTGGTCTTCCTGCCTCAGTGTTTCTGGGAGATATCTGCTGCTATTTTCCCCTCTCAATGCCTCAGGGAGTCTCCCTTTAGCTGTGAGATTCAGCAGTTTGGCTAGGGTGTGCCTAATTGTGCCTTTCTTTGTGTTTATTTCGGTTGATTTTACCTAGTTTCTTGGATTGATAGACCAAGGTCTTACTCATCTTAAGAAGATTTCAGATAAAGTGTATTTAAATAATTTTTCCTTCTTATTCTCTGTTACATATGTGTTAGATCACTTATATTTTTCCACATGTGAATGAAATTCAGTTTTTTCTCCTCCATGATGCACTGGAGAAGGAAATGGCAAAGGAAATGGCAACCCACTCCAGTGTTCTTGCCTGGAGAATCCCAGGGACGGGGGAGCCTGGTGGGCTGCCGTCTATGGGGCCATGCAGAGTCAGACACGACTGAAGCTACTCAGCAGCTCAGCAGATGCTTTAATTTATTCCATCTCAAATAACCCTTCTTCAAGTACAATGATCTTTTCTATTGTAGAGTCTAATGAGTTTTCCACTTGCTTTTAGAGTTTTGATAGCTCTCTCAAACATTCCTTACCTCTTCACTCATTATACACATTTTTACTGATAGATACTTTAACGTAGTTATCATGGATATCGTGAAGTCCTTTTCTTCTAATTTCATGTCTGGATCTGTTTTATGACTTTTTTTAAATCTTGCCTAACAGATTTCTACTGCATCTCAGGTTTGATCATTTTTGTTTCTGTTTTATTGAAATAGAATTGACATGTAACATTGTGCGATTTAAGATGTACAACATGTTGACTTGACACATTTATATATTGCAATATTATTACCACAGTAGTGTTAGCTAACACCCCTATCATGTCACGTAATTACCATTTATTTTTTGTGGCAGGGACAATTAAGATCTTGTCTCTTAACAACTTGAATGCAGTCTTGTTGACTATGATCACTATGGTGTACATTAGATCTCCAGGACTTATCATCTACTCTCAAGCTTGTGCCCTTGAACAAAGTCTCCTCAATTCCCCACCCACCATGGTAACTTTTGTTTTTGTAGCTGTTGAACTCTCCGCTGCAGCCTTCCAGCCTTCCACCTCACTGTTTGGCGAGGCTCCTGTTGCCTTGTCCTGTGTCTGTGCAGTCTGGGAGGCAGCTGGGAGCTCACAGTGTTGGGGTGTCTTCCTGGGTGGCTTCCTGCAATCCAGGACTTTCTCCTTCAGTTTCCAGCCTCCCTGGTGTCACTAAATTTGATATCTGACTTTCTAGCCCAGTAAGATTTCTAATTTCTTCTTGAGCTCTGATCTGACTGGACTCAGCTTGTGCCCTGTGAACTGGACATTCTTTCAGGGAAAAAGCCAGGTGGATGGGGCACTCAGTAAATTTAACCCTCTTATCTCAGGGATTGCATCTCCCCAGCTTCTGCCTGCCTGTTCTTTACTCCAGTCTGTTGCACCATTGGGGCCTCTGCTACAGAGTGAGGGTCCTTTCTCCCCAGCTATTTTCTCCCAAGTTCTTTGAGACTCCAAAGCCATCCTTGGCTTCAGAGCCCTGCTCAGTTGCTCTGGGCATGGTCTCTAGGTGTTTACCATCACCTGGGGCTTGGGATTTGGCAAATTCTTCAAGAGAAATGTTTGTTCAAGATGATGGAATCACATCTGTGCAATTCTCTTTTCCCACAGACTTTGGCCCCTCAAGTCCTGACTGCCTGGATGATCCTGAATCGTCTGTGATCTTTTCAGACCCATGAGACATGCATTCTCTGCTTGGACTCTGTGCCCTGAACAGCAAATTACACATGTCCCCAGAGCGGGAGGCGTCCCCTTCCCACCTCTCTTCCCTCCCCTCCTCCTCCTGGGGATGATCTTGGCTGTCTTGGGTGTATTTGATGCTTTCAAACAGCAGTGTCTCTTACATTTTACCCAGCTTTAATGACCATTATTTGTGGGAGTGTTGGTCTGGCACAACATATTCTGTAAGTAGAAGGCATCTGCTTCATATAATTGATTTTTCCCCATAACCAGACTATAAGCTTCCATAGTCTGGTTTTCCCCATATTTTCAATTTCACACAACCTAATTTTATCCTGAGCACACTCTTGGGGTCCAGCAAACACAATTTTATGTAGAAACTAAAAACGGAAGCAATTACTTGGGTAATTTCAGTAAAAATCATCTGGGGTTATATTTATCTGGGCTGCCCACACCAAGTCCAGAGAAAACAAGGAGTAGTTTGGCAGGTTTTTGGAGTAGAGACAACATACAAATATTTGAGTTCTTTGAATAAATGCTATTTGAGTTCTATCATGGCCTATGACATTAGCCACATGAGTGCTGTGCCGTGTGGGTTTAGTTTTCCTAGGAAGATAAGCAAGTCCCTTGTGTGTAAGCACCCTGGTCTCTCTAAACTTTGTTGTTACCTGTGCTGGAACTTCCAAGAGGTAGTTTTGAGGAGAGGAAAGTTTTCATCTCATAGCATCACCTTCCAAGATGAGGAACCTGATCACAGATCCCCCAGTCCCCTTGGCATCACGTGATGGAGCTGTTCCAGAATCAGGTGCTGGTTTGGAGTTCAGACCAAATTGTCTAGCTGTGAAATTCAGTTCTCGTCTGAAGGGCTCATCACAAGTCCACACTCCTCCAAGTTCAGCTTGTTGCCATGCATAGGAGATTAGCATTCCCACCTCACCATGAGATGAGGAGAAGTAACAGGGTGGTGAAGCTCAGGCCTGCGCCCGGCGCAGAGATGGGGCCCAGCACCGTCGCCTTGCTTCCCTTCTCTCTCCTGAGATCTCACCCAAGGAACCCCTGGCATGCTGCCGTCATGTGACTGCCCATTTCGGGAAGGCAGGGACCAGCCCCGCCGTCTCAGGCAGAGGGTCTTCGGTGGGGCCGGGGGTAGCACAGCTGGAGAGGGAGTTGAGCTGCCTTCCTGTACCTGTTGTGACAATGGCATTCAGTGGGCCCCTCTCTGTGCTGAGGTGCGGAGACGCAAGGAAGAAGGCTGCAGACGCAGGCCTGTGAGCGCTCCAGGGGGCTGTGGTTACCATGGAAACGTGAAAGGAGCTCTAAGGGAACTGACCGCTGTGCCATGGAGGGAAGATCCCACACGCACTGAATGCTGAAACCAAGTGTTGCTGGAGCCTTCTGTCCGTTGACTGCACCCTGCTGATGGCCCTTCACAGGAAGGCCACTCTCCCTCCCGCTGGGGTCGCCCACCTACTCAGGACACGGGTGGCACAGAGAGCAGAGGAGAGCAGAGCAAACCACAGGATGTGGGCAAACCAACGGCGCTGCCATCTCCTGGACCTCTATCAGCACCTGCGGGTGCCCCGGCCCCGCCCGCCTCCACCCGGAGGACACTGCAGCTATGTGTTGGACCAGTCGGCGTCCAGGACGCAGGAGCCGTCACGGAGCGAGGAGCTTGGCACGCTCTGCCTGTGGGCCTTGTGGGGAGGGCTTCTCTCCTCCCTCTCTCTCACCTCCACCTCCTGGGGGTGAGCCCTCTGATCACCTGAAAGCATACCTGGTTACCCCCAGCTGTGGCCAGATGCAGAGATCCTTGCGTGGCTTCAAGCCTGCTGCCAGAAGGAAGAGTCCAGGTCTAAGTGCTGAACTGAATCATTGAAAGGTCTCCCCACCACCACCTGTCTTTCCTTCTCCCACTCTGACCCCCGAAGCTCCCCACTGAGGCACACAGGCCAGGAGCCACATCCAGGCAAACTGCGTCGGGGTGTTTGACCATCAGCTGGCTAGAACACACGGGTGCACCAGGCTCCTGCCCAGCTGCTCTGGTCACGACTGGGGGCTGCGTCCAGAGGGAGAAAAAGAGCAAGACCAAATAGCAAGGGCTCCCCTCTGCTGCTGGAGATAAAAGGAGAGACATCCTGAAGGCACATTTTATCAGGGATCACAGAGCTCAGAGCGTGCGCACCTCGGTCCCTGCCCAGGGAACCCTTCTGCTCAGGGAGCCCTGGAAAATGCTGGGAGGGAGAAAATGGCCTTTGTGGACTGGGCTGTGTCCGCCTCCCGTGTCTTCCAGGCACTGGTTCCCAGCTCTGACATGTCCAGCCACACGGGACCATTCTGCTCTTTCCGCTCCATTGCTTCCTTTTAAACCTTGAAAATAGTGAGCATCACCCCCTCCCATCCTCCTAAACACACACATACACACACACACACACACACACACCCCTACACACGGGCACACACACACATATACTCCATTACACACACCTACTCCCCCAAACCCCCCACACACACCTCTACACATGCCCCCACAGATGCCCCTACACACACACACACACACACACACGCACACACACATCCGTACCCAGGACACAGGAGCCGTCACGGAGTGAGGAGCTTGGCATGCTCTGCCAGTGGGCCTTGTGGGGAGGGCTTCTCTCCTCCCTCTCTCTCACCTCCACCTCCCCCTACACATCCTTACACACGCCCCTACACACTTCCACACACACACACATTCCCCCACACCTCCCTACACACACCTCTACACACCCCCCCCCCCCACCCCCCCCCTA